>CM038142.1:574459012-575039822 GCA_021437245.1 Aegilops speltoides | reverse complement strand
GTTTCTTGACTTTACATTTCTCAGAAACAGTCAAGAGACCGGAGAAAAAAAGCGTGAGATTCATGTAAATAAAGTTAAATAATCTCAGAAACAGTCAAGAAACCAGGAATTTTTTATTCCATTTCTTAGCCAGGGCAAGCCCTACCGACCTACGACCGGAGAAGATGTTGTGTTGTTCGTGTCACTTGCTAGAGATAGAGAAGCTAGAACAGAACCGCCGGGAGGTTCAAAGAATGAGGTCTTCACCTTTGAGCTGGATCTCATCTCATTCTAGCACATACTACGAGCGATTGACTTAAAGAATACAACAAATGGTTGTGGGGTTATCTTTGTACCCTGTGACTACAACCACAAGGTCCGAATCAAGCGAAACGGCTGAGGCGCAAGCCCTTTTCTTGCGACTACTCTGTGTACCCAAAGTCAACAACCTTTTTGGCACGCTGGCTAGAAAGTTCATTGCTTCAGTGACATGAATTCAATCAAGTGGACAAATCCTATCCTGGAAAATATGGGCAATCAGCTGGAAACTCAATAGTCTTACGCGAAAGCACTCAACCGCCTTCCTCTTCTCAATTATATGAATGATGTAAATCAGTCCTCACTTGTATTAACTTCATGAGTGAAGAGATAGACAAGGTGGTGAAAAGCATGAAACCAAATACTGCTCCAGTCCGATGGCTTCTCTGTTAGCTTTTTAGAGCTTTTTGGCCCCAGTTGAGAGATATACTAATCTAAATGCTTCAGAGTGTATCATGGCAGGTTGAACTTGTCGAGACTAAACTATGGTGTCATTTCTCTCGCCAAAGATTAAGGATGCTAATAGTATCCTACAGTATAGACCCATATGTGTTCTAAATGTTATGTTTAAAGCTATTACCAAAGCTCGACACTTAGATTTACTCCTCTGCTCGACAAGTAATCAGCTCTCTTGATGGATTTATTCTGGGAGGTATATTTTGGATGGATGTGTAATTCTTCATGAAGTTTTGCATGAGTTGAAAACCTCTCACTCTGAAGGAATTTTGCTTCAGTTGGACTTTGAAAAAGCTTATGATAGAGTTCAGTGGCATTTCTTGGCAGAGGTAATGCATAGGAAAAACTTCCCTGACAGGTGGATAGATTGGATTAGACAAGCAGTGGAAGGAGGCAAAGTGTGTGTGAATATGAATGGAGATTGGCGAGAATATTTCTCTACTTTCAGAGGTTTGAGGCAAGGAGATCCTCTTTCTCCTTTGATTTTTCACCTAGTAGGTGATGCACTATCTGCAATTCTGGATAGAGCTAAGGAAGCAGGTGTGATTAGAGGTTTGGTACCACATTTGATACCAGGGGGGATTAGTCATTTGCAATATGCTTATGATACTTTGCTTTTTTGCATAATGACATGGAGTCTATTACTGGATTCTAATTCCTTCTCTACTGTTTAGAGGAAATGTCTGGCATGAAAGTCAATTACTTGAAGAGTGATATTTTCACAGAGGGGTTGAGTGTAGAGGAGGAGCGTAGGTAGCTGATATAAGCGTGAGATAGGCAAATTTCCAATAAAATATAATATCCGGGATTACCAATCAGCAAAGACAAGATCTCTTCTAATGATTTTTTTCATTAAAAGGTAGAAAAGAAGTTGGACTCTTGGCAATGCAAACATTTCTCTTATGGAGGAAGAGATATATTGATCAATGCATGTTTATCAAATGTCCCTATGTACCTTCCGGGTTGCTACACTTTGCCTGTCAAAATACGTAAAAAAGTTGATACAATAAGAAATCACTTCTCTGGGAGTAAGAAGAAGAAATTTCACATGGTCGATGGGAACACCTATGCACCCCTAAAGATTATGGTGGTGTGGGCTTCATCGATATGAGAGTCGAAACATTTGTTTACTGTCAAAGTGGTGGAGGAGGTCAATTAACTCTGGAGCTTACATCGCAGATACTACTTATTAAAGGGCACACATTTCAAGACACCTTCAAGCTACTGAAATTGGAAAGCAATGATGTTATACTGGGTTATGATTGGCTATATCGTCACAGTCTAATCAATTTAGATTGGAAGGCCAGAACAATGAGTATTTGTCACAATGGGCAAGAAACCATTATTCTTTCTGACAACAGCAATACTACTTCTCCAACATTGTTAGACCCTGCTAAGTTTCAGAAGGAAATTGATAAAGGAGCTATGGGCTACTATCTTTATCCCTTATCTTGTGACTCTGCTGATACCGATGATGAAAATACTTTGGAGGAACTTAACTTGGTATATGGTGAACAAAACTTAAATACACAATGAACATTTTCTAAATATATGTTGAACAATTTCATAATATACAATGAACATTTTTGTAATACACAATGAACATTTTCTAATATACATTGAACAATTTAATAATACATAATGAACATTTTTGTAATACATAATGAACATTTTCTAATATACGTTGAACAATTTAATAATATACAATGAACATTTTTGTAATACACAATGAACAATTTTACATTTCAAGGTGAACTATGTCATAATATACGATGAGCATTTTCTTAATACATTGAAGATTTTTGTAACACACGGTGAACTTTTTATACAAATACACAATAATGAGAAGAAGAATAGAAACAGGAAATAAAAAAGGAAACGTAAATGAAAGAAAATGAAAGGACAAAAAGGAATCAACATAGAAAAATAAAAAACCAGAACGAAACAACTGAAAACCGGCCAAAACAGTGAAAAAACTGGAAACAACAGCGAAGGTTAAAACAACACTAATTTGACGAACTATCGTTGTGGTTTTGATGCGTAGGTAAGAACGGTTCTTGCTCAGCCCGTAGCAGCCACGTAAAATTTGCAACAACAAAGTAGAGGACGTCTAACTTGTTTTTGCAGGGCATGTTGTGATGTGATATGGTCAAGACGTGATGCTATATTTTATTGTATGAGATGATCATGTTTTGTAACCAAGTTATCAGCAACTGGCAGGAGCCATATGATTGTCACTTTATTTTATGAAATGCAAGCGCCATGTAATTGCTTTACTTTATCACTAAGCGGTAGCGATAGTCGTAGAAGCGATAGATGGCGTAACGACAACAATGCTACGATGGAGATTAAGGTGTCGCACCGGTGACGATGGTGATCACGACGGTGCTTCGGAGATGGAGATCATAAGCACAAGATGATGATGGCCATATCATATCACTTATATTGATTGCATGTGATGTTTATCCTTTATGCATCTTATTTTGCTTTGATTGACGGTAGCATTATAAGATGATCTCTCACTAATTATCAAGAAGTGTTCTCCCTGAGTATGCACCATTGTGAAAGTTCTTCATGCTGAGACACCACGTGATGATCGGGTGTGATAGGCTCTACGTTCAAATACAACGGGTGCAAAATAGTTGCACACGCGGAATACTCATGTTAAACTTGACGAGCCTAGCATATACAGATATGGCCTCGGAATACGGAGACCAAAAGGTCGAACGTGAATCATATAGTAGATACGATCAACATAGTGATGTTGACCATTGAAAACTACTCCATCTTACGTGATGATCGGACATGGTTTAGTTGATTTGGATCACGTGATCACTTAGATGACTAGAGAGATGTCTGTCTAAGTGGGAGTTCTTTAGTAATATGATTAATTGAACTTAAATTTATCATGAACTTAGTACCTGATAGTATTTTGCTTGTCTATGTTTGTTGTAGATACATGGCTCGTGCTGTTGTTCCGTTGAATTTTAATGCGTTCCTTGAGAAAGCTAAGTTGAAAGATGATGGTAGCAATTACACGGACTGGGTCTGTAACTTGAGGATTATCCTCATTGCTGCACAGAAGAATTACGCCCCGAAGCACCGCTGGGTGCCGAACCTGCTCGCTGATGCAACTGACGACGTTAAGAATGTTTGGCAGAGCAAAGCTGATGACTACTTGATAGTTCAGTGTGCCATGCTTTACGGCTTAGATCCGGGACTTCAACAACGTTTTGAACATCATGGAGCATATGAGATGTTCCAGGAGTTGAAGTTAATATTTCAAGCAAATGCCCGGATTGAGAGATATGAAGTCTCCAATAAGTTCTACAACTGCAAGATGGAGGAGAATAGTTCTGTCAGTCAACATATACTCAAAATGTCAGGGTATAATAATCACTTGATTCAACTGGGAGTTAATCTTCCTGATGATGGTGTCATTGACAGAATTCTTCAATCACTGCCACCAAGCTACAAGAGCTTCGTGATGAACTATAATATGCAAGGGATGGACAAGACAATTCCCGAGCTCTTCGCAATGCTAAAGGCTACGGAGGTAGAAATCAAGAAGGAGCATCAAGTGTTGATGGTCAATAAGACCACCAATTTCAAGAAAAAGGGTAAAGGGAAGAAGAAGGGGAACTTCAAGAAGAACAGTTGCTGCTCAAGAGAAGTAACCCAAATCTGGACCTAAGCCTGAGACTGAGTGCTTCTACTGCAAACATACTGGACACTGGAAGCGGAACTGCCCCAAGTATTTGGCGGAGAAGAAGGATGGCAAGGTGAACAAAGGTATATGTGATATACATGTTATTGATGTGTACCTTACTAATGCTCGCAGAGCACTGGTATTTGATACTGGTTCTGTTGCTAATATTTGCAACTCGAAACAGGGACTACGGATTAAGCGAAGATTGGCTAAGGATGAGGTGACGATGCGCGTGGGAAATGGTTCCAAAGTCGATGTGATCACGGCGGCACGCTACCTCTACATCTACCTTCGGGATTAGTTTTAGACCTGAATAATTGTTATTTGGTGCCAGCGTTGAGCATGAACATTATATCTGGATCTTGTTTGATGCGAGACAGTTATTCATTTAAATCATAGAATAATGGTTGTTCTATTTATATGAGTAATATCTTTTATGGTCATGCACCCTTGAAGAGTGGTCTATTTTTATTAAATCTCGATAGTAGTGATACACATATTCATAATGTTGAAGCCAAAAGATGCAGAGTTGATAATGATAGTGCAACTTATTTGTGGCACTGCCGTTTCGGTCATATTGGTGTAAAGCGCATGAAGAAACTCCATACTGATGGACTTCTGGAATCACTTGGTTATGAATCACTTGGTACTTAAGTAACCATGCCTCATGGGCAAGATGACTAAAACGCCATTCTCCGAACTATGGAGCGAGCAATGACTTGTTGGAAATCATACATACTGATGTATGTGGTCCAATGAATGTTGAGGCTCACGGCGGATATCGTTATTTTCTCACCTTCACAGATGATTTGAGCAGATATGGGTATATCTATTTAATGAAACACAAGTCTAAAACATTTGAAAAGGTCAAAGAATTTCGGAGTAAAGTGGAAAATCATCGTAACAAGAGAATAAAGTTTCTACGATCCGATCGTGGAGGAGAATATTTGAGTTACGATTTTGGTTTACATTTGAAATAATGTGGAATAGTTTCGAAACTCACGCCACCCGGAACACCACAACGAAATGGTGTGTCCGAATGTCGTAATCGTACTTTACTAGATATGGTGCGATCTATGATGTCACTTACAGATTTACCGCTATCGTTTTGGGGTTATGCTTTAGAGACGGCCACATTCACGTTAAATAGGGCACCATCAAAATCCGTTGAGACGACGCCTTATGAACTGTGGTTTGGGAAGAAACCAAAGTTGTCGTTTCTTAAAGTTTGGGGCTGCGATGCTTATGTGAAGAAACTTCAACCAGATAAGCTCGAACCCAAATCGGAGAAATGTGTCTTCATAGGATACCCAAAAGAGACTATTGGGTACACCTTCTATCACATATCTGAAGGCAAGACTTTTGTTGCTAAATTCGGATCCTTTCAAGAAAAAGAGTTTCTCTCAAAATAAGTGAGTGGGAGGAAAGTAGAACTTGATGAGGTAATTGTACCTGCTCCCTCATTGGAAAGTAGTTTATCACAGAAACCGGTTCCTGTGACGACTACACCAATCAGTGAGGAAGCTAATGATATTGATCATGAAAGTTCAGATCAAGTTACTACAGAACCTCGTAGGTCATCCAGAGTAAGATCCGCACCAGAGTGTTACGGTAATCCTATTCTAGAAGTCATGTTACTTGACCATGGCGAACCTATACGAACTATGAGGAAGCGATGATGAGCCCAGATCAAAATGGCTTGAGGCCATGAAATCTGAGATGGGATCCATGTATGAGAACAAAGTATGGACTTTGGTTGACTTGCCCGATGATCGGCAAGCCATCAAGAATAAATGGATTTTCAAGAAGAAGACTGACGCTGATGGTAATGTAACTGTCTACAAAGCTCGACTTGTTGCGAAAGGTTTTCGACAAGTTCAAGGGGTTGACTACGATGAGACTTTCTCACCCGTAGCGATGCTTAAGTCCGTCCGAAGCAATTGCCGCATTTTATGATTATGAAATATGGCAAATGGATGTCAAAATTGCATTCCTGAATGGATTTCTGGAAGAAGAGTTGTATAAGATGCAACTAGAAGGTTTTGTCGATCCAAAAGGAGCTAACAAAGTGTGCAAGCTCCAGCGATCCATTTATGGACTGGTGCAAGCCTCTTGGAGTTGGAATAAACGCATTGATAGTATGATCAAAGCATATGGTTTTATACAGACTTTTGGAGAAGCCTGTATTTACAAGAAAGTGAGTGGGAGCTCTGTATCATTTCTGATATTATATGTAGACGACATATTGTTAATTGGAAATGATATAGGATTTCTGGATCACATAAAGAGATACTTGAATAAAAGTTTTTCGATGAAAGACCTCAGTGAAGCTGCTTACATATTGGGCATCAAGATCTATAGAGATAGATCAAGACGCTTAATTGGACTTTCACAAAGCACATACCTTGATAAAGTTTTGAAAATGTTCAAAATGGATCAGGCAAAGAAAGGGTTCTTGCCGTGTTACAAGGTGTGAAGTTGAGTCGACTCAATGCCCGACCACAGCAGAAGATAGAGAGAAATGAAAGATGTTCCTATGCTTCAGCCATAGGCTCTATCATGTATGCAATGCTGTGTACCGCACCGATGTATGCTTAGCAATAAGTTTAGCAGGAGGTACCAAAGTAATCCAGAGTGGATCATCGACAGCGGTCAAGAATATCCTGAAATACCTGAAAAGGACTAAGGATATGTTTCTCGTTTATGGAGGTGACAAAGAGCTAGTCGTAAATGGTTACGTTGATGCAAGCTTTGACACTGATCCGGACGATTCTAAATTGCAAACCGGATACGTGTTTATATTGAACGGTGGAGCTGTCAGTTGGTGCAGTTCTAAACAAAGCGTCGTGGCGGGATCTAAATGCGAAGCAGAGTACATAGCTGCTTCGGAAGCAGCAAATGAAGGAGTCTGGATGAATGAGTTCATTTCCGATCTAGGTGTCATACCTAGTGCATCGGGACCAATGAAGATCTTGTGTGACAATACTGGTGCAATTGCCTTGGCAAAGGAATCCAGATTTCACAAGAGGACCAAGCACATCAAGAGACGCTTCAATTCCATCCGGGACCAAGTCCAGGTGGAGACATAAAGATTTGCAAGATACATACGGATCTGAATGCTGCAGACCCATTGACTAAGCCTCTTCCACGAGCAAAACATGATCAACACCAAGGAACTCCCGTTTATGAGAGTATGCAACTCCCGTTTACCGGAGGAACATTTTGTGTGCTACCAAACGTCACAACGTAACTGGGTGATTAACTGATTATTAAGGAGCTCTACAGGTGTCTCCAAAGGTACATGTTGAGTTGGCGTATTTCGAGATTAGGTTTTGTCACTCCAATTGTCGGAGAGGTATCTCTGGGCCCTCTCGGTAATGCACATCACTATAAGCCTTGCAAGCAATGTAGCTAATGAATTAGTTACGAATGATGCATTACATAACGAGTAAAGAGACTTGCCGGTAACGAGATTGAACTAGGTATTGAGATACCGACGATCGAATCTCGGGCAAGTAACATACCGATGACAAAGGGAACAACGTATGTTGTTATGCGGTTTGACCAATAAAGATCTTCGTAGAATATGTAGGAGCCAATATGAGCATCCAGGTTCTGCTATTGATTATTGACCGGAAATGTGTCTCGGTCATGTCTACATAGTTCTCGAACCTGTAGGGTCCTCACGCTTAAGGTTTCGATGACAGTTATATTATGAGTTTATGAGTTTTGATGTACCGAACGTTATTCGGAGTCCTAGATGTGATTACGGACATGACGAGGAGTCTAGAAATGGTCGAGACATGAAGATTGATATATTGGAAGCCTATATTTGGATATCAGAAGTGTTCCGGGTGAAATCGGGATTTTACCGGAGTACCGGGAGGTTACTGGAATCCCCCGGGGGCTTAATGGGCCTACATGGGCCTTAGTGGAAATAGAGGGCAGCAAGGGGAGTGTGGGGCGCGCCCCCCAAGGCCCAAACTGAATTGGTTTAGGGCAAGGGGGGCCGGCCCCCATCTTTCCTTCTCCTCCTCTCCCTTTCCTTCCCCCCTCCTAGTCCAACAAGGAAGGAGGGAGTCCTACTCCCGGTGGGATAGGACTCCCCATGGCGCGCCGCCTCCTAGGCCGGCCGCCCCCTCCCCCTTGCTCCTTTATATATGGGGGCAGGGGGCACCTCTAGACACAACAATTGATCTCTTGATCTCTTAGCCGTGTGCGGTGCCCCCTCCACCATAGTCCTCCTCGATAATATTGTAGCGGTGCTTAGGCGAAGCCCTGCGACGGTAGAACATCAAGATCGTCACCACGCCATCGTGCTGACGGAACTCTCCCTCGACACTCGGTTGGATCGGAGTTCGAGGGACGTCATCGAGCTGAACGTGCGCTACAACTCGGAGGTGTCGTAGTTTCGGTGCTTGATCGGTCGGGCCGTGAAGACGTATGACTACATCAACCGCGTTGTTCTAACGCTTCCGCTTTCGGTCTACGAGGGTACGTGGACACACTCTCCCCTCTCGTTGCTATGCATCACCATTATCTTGCGTGTGCGTTAGAAGTTTTTTGAAATTACTACGTTCCCCAACAGGCGGGTCCCTGGGTGTCCGCCTATGTCGTCCACACGCAGCTCCGACGCATCGTACGGGGCCGAGCTTAGCAGGGAGGGCCCGGCGTCGCGCCCTGCACAGTAGCAAGGGTTGTCCCCTCCACTCGTGCCCGGCTCCGGCGCGTCGTGCAGGGTCACTCCGTCCCCGTCTCCCCGACGTAGCCGCCCCTGCCAGATGCCGGCGTGGGGTAACTCGCGCGCAACCTCGAGTCCTTCCCGACGCAGCCGCCCCTCCCAGGCACCGGCCGACGAGCCCCCAAGCACCAGCGCTCGTCATCGCCGCATCTCCTGTGCATGCATATCTGGAGGTAGAAGAAGGGTGTGGTAGAACGATACATTAAATGTCGAACGACAAATTTATCACTAAATCCGTTTAGTCCAGCTGGTTTGCTCCTATTGTAGTCAGCGGTGCGACCATGGTTTGATTCCCAGTCGAGACAAAATTGTAGTTTTTGGACTTTTCCGCAACATCAGCCCTGAGATGGACCCCATTTGTCATGAACACATTTAAATCATCTAAACTGGCCATTATTCGAAATTGGTAGTTTTTAGTTATAAAATTAGAAAATTTTGGTAGTTTTCAGTCATTTTTTAAAAGGTGGTAGTTCAGTGGGACGCAAATCCCTAAAGTGGTAGTTTTTTGTCAATCACTCATTTGCTAGTAATGTATTAATTTGTATGCCCAATGTTTTTTTTTACATTTGTATAACTATGCAAAAGGCAATGCTATTTTTACTAGATAGAAAATTCTTTTCTATACGACGCGAGGATATACTAAACTTAAACAACGTCAATTATTTCAGAACGGGGGGAGTATTTGTTTGCATGTGCATTCGTGTTCCGAGCACTGGTCCTTGAACTACATGTTTTATGTTTTCTTAGCCCATGTGTTCAACAACATTCACGCTTGAGCCCCATCAAACATATCCATCTCATGGTGCGACAATTGTCACCAATTTTAAATTAAGAAAATAACAATTGTCACCAAATTTAATCTTTCTCATAAGTACCAGTCATTTGTACAGATTTTTTTACCAGCATTAAACAAGGATTGGAAACGTGGAGAACACAATGATCGATTCAGTCTACATCAAGCCAGTCTCCTCCTAACAAGGAGCGCATATATCTCCTCCTAAACGAAGGGCATCTTCTAACAATTCAGTTTGCATACGCCTGTCCCAGCTATATTTACACCTCTCACGGTAGAGTTCCTCTTCGTGGCCCTCTTTTCCACACCGAAGTTAGGGCATGTGTCTAACAGGAAGGGCGTCTCAAGCATCTCCCTCCTGAAGTAATCCTTTCTACGTGGGTCCCAATCCCATTGATGCCTCTCACGGTAGAGTTCCTCTTCATGCTCCTTCTTCCCACACCCAAGTTGTACGTGGCCCGGGTGCAAAATCTTGGATTCATCTGGACAAAGTGTGCAGCTGCTTTTGAAGCGACACAATGGCTTTTCTGCACAAATAGAATTACAGAGGGGCAGAGAATTAGCTAGGAATGGACCGAGTTGAGTAGCATGAGCGATAATAGAACCATCGTGCGCATACTTAAGATGGTGCATGATTTGATGATAAGTCTGCGTGGACATTGGACGAAGCGTAGCTCAGCAAAGAACCTCTGCTCGTCGTCACCGTCTTCCTTGCGGCGGGCGGAGAAGTTGAGGTGGTACCAGATATCTTCCCTGAAACTAGTGCAGGCAACCTTGGGCTGGTCAGCAGACCAGAACTCGGCATCCTGCATGCAAATATAGATATAAGACATGCATCTCAAACAAGCATACAAGTAACTAACTAAAGCAGTAGTGCATGTATATGCAAGGATGGATCGAGATGGAGAGAAGACTAGGTGGTAGCCTGCGGATGGGTTGGAGTAGTATTGTACGTACCGTGTGCTTGGAGTTGTAATGTTTGAGGGCATGGAGGGCGAGACCGAGACGGCAAGTGTGAAAGTTGTCCAACTCTCTGCTGTCAAAGGAAACAATTAATAATAAATAAATAACAGGGATTCAATATAATCATAATGGATGGAACAAATGTCTTGTCTTGGAAATAAGAAGAAACAAGAAGGTATTAAAGTTTTCATGAGATTTGGGTCGCGTACATACGTACTCTGGTGTGCAAAGGTGACGCGTATCAAGAGGGGGGAGATCAAATGGAGGTAAAACCCTTGGGATCATACGCCGCGCCATCCAATCCAGCAGCATCTGCCCAGGGGAAGAGAACCAGGCTCCCATGGAGTCGATGGATGGATCCTCCTGCTGTACGTGCTGCCTTCCTTTCGCCGTATGTGTCGTCGGTTGCGGTCTGATAGATCGATAGCTAGCCCACCGATTGGATCTTCTGTATATATAGATACTTGATCTAATTGTAGGCGGGAAGAAAGAGAGAGAGAGAAGAGAATACGTACACGGGATCGATCGGGGATCCTAATCGGAGGCGGATCTAGACGGGGCGTTTAAAAAAGAAAACTACCCAGAAATCGTGATTGATTGATTCTGATTTTTCAACTGATTGATTCATATTAAATCTGACGCTTCTTCGTCGAGCCCTTTCCCACGCGGATCGATCGATCGAAAGCCCAGCCGTCAGCACTTCCCCGGGCATATGGGCAAACCCCCTCTGATCCCTAATCTTCTCTGATCGGTTATTTTGTCAGAGTACATCCTAAAAAAAAGGTTATTTTGTCCGAGTACATCCTGGTGGAGATAGTTGCTAAAAAAACATCCTGCTGGAGATGGCACGATGTGCACCCATGCCAGCGGACCCAATCGAGGGCGGCAGCGTGCCCGTCGGTTTCACCATGCTCTCGCACGTTCCCGGACTGAACTTCTACCAGAGGAGATGTAAGGAGGGAGATGGTGTATGCAGTCCATCTATCACTCTAGAGCTCGAATTTGAGTGGCAATGTCGATTACAAGGAAAGATACATGAATTGGGGATTGGGACAGAATAACAGTAGCCGTCGCCGCCAGGGTTCCGTGATCTACTAGGTACCCTGTCCTCTGGTGAGCTGCGCCTTAAGTTTGTGTGGGTGCAGAATGGCCGCCACCCACTCGGGCCCGTTGTAGCGTCGGTTGAGCTCGCATGAGCGACTCTAGGCCGTGCCTTGTCTGCGGGTGGGGTCGTCTCGTCAGTGGCGCTGACATCCCCTCCTTCTTTGCATGAGGCTTGTCCCCAAGCCTCAGCATTCTGGAAGCGATCTTATAGGGCAGCCTTGTCCCCCAGGTGTGCCCGACAGCTGCACCAGCGGACCATTCGACCTGGACTTGCTCGATCATCGCCCCATGTTTTTTGCGCCAGCGCGACTGGATGATCTTCATAGGTACCAAAAGTTCATCAGAGCAAATGGAAAGTTCAAATGTAAGAGGCATACCAGGGAGGAGGGCCTTCCGGAGTTGCAATACGTGGAAGACTCGATGCATAGTTACATGTGGTGGCAGTTGGAGCTTGTACACCACCTCATTAATGCATTGGATGATCGGGAACAGTACCTAGTAATTGAACAAGAGTTTATGGTTGGCATGAGGGGTGATGGATGTCTGAACATACGGCCACAGTCTGAGGTACACCTGATCTCCGACGGCAAAGGTGCATTATGACCGGTGTTTGTCTACCTAGGTCTTCATGTATTGCCGTGCTCTGTTGAGGTGATGTTGGATCAGATCCAGGATCACGACACGCTCCTTGAGCCATGCCTGGAGCGACGGTACAGAGCAAGCAGAAGTTGCAGAAAGCCCCACATTGTCGTGGCTCATAGCCAAACATTGCTTTAAACGGGCTCATTCCAATGGCTGAGTGCAGAGAGGAGTTGTACCAGAATTGAGCAAGGGGAGTCCAGAAGGTCAACGTCGCGGGCAAGCTTGAGTAAAACAGCGCAGGAACGTCTCAATGCATTGGTTGGCGCACTTTGTCTGGCCGTCCGTTTGAGGATGGTTGGTTGAGCTCAATCAAAGTTCTGTACATGCGTACTTGAAAAGCTCTTGCCAAAAGTCACTGGTGAAAACAGGGTCTCAATGAGACACAATTGCTTGGGAAGTCCATGGATCTTGATATCTGGTTCATATAGAGCTGAGCTACCTTGGGTGCTGTGTAAGGATGGGCTAGCCGCAAAAAGTAAGCAAACTTGGAGTGCTTGTCCACAGTGACCCACAAGTAATTGAAAGATCCGGACTGGGGTAGGCCATGTATGAAATCCATAGTGATGAGCTCCCAGGTTGCACTTGGTATTGGCAAAGGCATAAGCAAACCTAGGGAAGCGGATCTGTCCGGCTTAGCCTGCTGGCACACAGATCAGTACTTGACATAGTGTAATATGTGACTTTTCATGTTAGGCCAAGCAAAAAGACAACGGATCCTGGAGTACGTTGTTGGAAACCCCGAGTCACTGCCCAAGGCACTGTTGTGGAACGCTCTAATGATGGGTTGTTCTAATGCAGTTGATCCCCCAAGACAAATGCTATCTCTGATTTTTAGGATGCCTTGCTGTAGAAAAATCGTCCTTTGGGATCTGCCCTGATGGCCAATTGCTCTAGGAGGCAAAGGCCTTGGGGGTTGTTGTTGTAGGTGGCAATGAGCTCATCGAGCCAGGCTGGTTGGCAAGAAGTGACTGTGGTGAGGACTTCTAATGGCGGTGCGCGTGACAGGCATCGGTAGCCTAGTTGTCAGAGCCCTTCCTGTAGCGAATTTGGTAACGCAACCCAGTAATTTTGTGAAAGCTTTTTGTTGCCAGGGCGTTGTCAGTATTTACTCTTCCAAATGCACCAAACTCCGCTGGTTAGTCAAGATGATGAATTCAGCGTGTTGAGGTACGGTCTCCACTGTTCCACTGCGACCAAGATTGCCAGGTACTCCTTCTCGTACATCAAGTTGCCTTGATAACGTGCGGAGAGAGCTTTGCTAATGAAGGTGATGGGGTGGTCCTGTTGCTACAGAACAGCGCTGCTGCCCAAATCACTTGCATCGGTCTCCACTGTGAACTGCTTACTGAAATCAGGAAGAGCGAGTACTGGGGCTAACATAAGTTGTTGTTGCAGCAATGTGAAGGTCGTCGGGTTGATTGGGGTCCAGGTGAATGGGGACACCTTTCTTGTGCAGATTGAACAAGGGCCACACGATGACACCAAAATTCTTGATGAAACGGCGATAGTATCCGGCGAGGCCCAAGAAGTTGTGCATTGGCTTGGCATCTGTGGGTGTGGGCCTGCTGGACACTGCACGGACCTTCTCAGAATCAGTGGTGGCGCCCTCGGCATTGATCACATGTCCCAAATAAGAAATATGTTGCTGGTTCAAGGCGCACTTGGAGTACTTCACTTTCCAGCTATCCTGACGCAGCAGGGTGAGCACCTGCCTCAGCTTCTCGATGTGCTCCTCCAGAGTCTCGTTATACACGAATATGTTGTCAAAGAAGACTTTCACATGGAGTAATATGCAGTCGGAACCGTTATTAGAAAAAATAGACTGGTTCTTTACCTCAAATCATTGGACAACCTCGTATCCAAATACATCAGTGAAAGCGCTTCCCAGGCCAGTTTCAGATCACATCCCATGTCTTCTCTGAGTTCAATCTTCCATTCAACGCACCAAGGTATTTCGTTTTGAAAACTATTGGCCTTTACACCCAGGTTTTATGGACACTGTCAAATCTTCTTGGCAACTCCCAGTACGTTCTTCTGACGCTGCGTTAGCTCATAGTGCCAAGTTTATAAATTTGAGGTGAGTCCTCAAGAGATGGAGCAAAGGCCTTTCTAAGCTCTCTTTGCTGCTGAATAATTGTCATACTGTCCTGGCTCTTTTGGATAATTTAGAGGAGAGCAGACCACTAGTCATTCAAGAATGGAACTTCCGGAAAATTTTAAAATCCCACATAGTTCGTTTACTGTCCTATAAGTAGCAGTTTTGGTGTAAACGTTGCACCATCAGATATATACAGGCCAGCAACGAAAATACTAAATTTTTCCAACGTATGGCTACTGAAAGACATAGACAGAATTCCATTGCCTCTCTATACCTTCCAGATGGTTCTCTTATTGATGATCATGAAGCTAAGGCTCAAGTTCTATTCCAAGCATTCAGAGCAAGACTTGGTGTATCTGTCGACCATGAAATGAAATTCAATTTGGATAGTCTTGTCCAATCTGTGAGCAATCTTGATGGTCTATCTGCACCATTCACCAAAAAAGAGATCGATGACGTGGTAGCTAAAATGCCCATTGCCAGGGCTCCGGGACCAGACGGATTCAATGGCTGTTTCTTAAAAACGTGTTGGGATCTAATTGCACCTGATTTTTATAACATTTGCAATAGTTTCTGGGAGGGCTCTATCTCTCTGGATTGTTTGAATACCTCGTTGATCACCCTTATTCCAAAGAAGTTGAACCCCACTTCCGTAACTGATTACCGCCCCATATCCCTGTTGAACTGTTGCCTAAAACTTATTACAAAACTTCTTGCTGACCGTTTGCAGAAAGTTATCATGTCTTTGTTACATACAAACCAATACGGGTTTATTAAAGGGCGAACAATTAACGACTGTCTTGCATGGGCCTTTGAGTACATTTTTCAGTGTGAGAAATCTGGTAATGAAGTGAGCATTCTCAAGTTAGAATTTGAAAAAGCGTTTGACTTGATTGAACATGATGTCATCCTACTGATGTTGGAAAAGCTGGGATTCGATTTGAAATGGAGGCACTGGATAAATTATATACTTACTTCTGGCCATTCTTCGGTGCTCTTAAATGGTACCCCTGGAAAGAGTTTTCGTTGCAAGCGTGGTGTGCGTCAAGGCGACCCTCTGTCGCCGCTGTTATTCGCACTAGCTGTGGATTTGCTGCAGTACATAATTAATAATGAATACGCTGAAGGAAGATTGCAGCTTCCGATCGCTCGATCTGGTAGGTATCCTATTGTGCAATAAGCGGACGATACTATCTTAATTATGCCAGCTTGTCCAATTCAACTTGCAAACCTTAAATGTGTTCTGAATGATTTTGCCATCTCAATCGGGCTGAGGATCAACTTCCAAAAGTCAAATCTCATTCCTATCAATATTTCTGCTGAGAAGGCTTCAGATCTAGCTAATGTCTTCGGTTGTACTGTGGGCACTCTTCCGTTTACTTACCTTGGATTACCACTCGGTACTACTAAACCCAGCATGACCGAGTTGATGCCCTTAATTGACCGGGTAGAGCGTCGCATCTCAAGTACCACGGCTCTCATGTGTCATGGTCAGAAAATCACACTGATAAATTCACTGGTATCCTCCATGATCACATTTGCGTCTTGCACTTTGGAGCCGCCAGTCAAATTCCTTGAAACTTTTGACAAAATACGGAGAAGATGTCTATGGGAAAAGAAATCTGAACATGGTGAGTCTTGTAACTCTTTAGTTGCTTGGAAAAGAGTGTGCTGTCCCAAAGATAAGGGAGGTCTAGGAGTGATTAACATTAAAGTTCATAATCAAGCAAACCACACTTAGGAAGTTCTTGGATAAATTTTATAATCATGCAGATCTCCAATGAGTTAAATTACTTTGGGAGTCATACTATACTGGTACTGTACCTCATGATGTTCCTAAGTGTGGTTCATTTTGGTGGCGGTCTATAGCTAAACTTATGCCTATCTACAGAGGAGTTGCCAAATGTGAGGTACAGAATGGCTTACATGTATCCATGTGGCATGATAATTGGAATGGTCCAGTCCTCTCTGAAAGTTTTGCCTGCTTGTATTCATATACCAAAACCGAAGATATCTCAGTTCGTGCGTACTATGAGACTAATGATTTTAGTCTGATATTCCATTTGCCGTTGTCTCCCGTGGCCCTTGATGAGCTACACTCTATTGACAGTCTAAAACCGCCACAAATTCTTGAGACAGAAAGTATAGATCAATGGTCATATCAATGGGGACCTGTTTACTCGGCAAAAAAATTCTACACTCACTGTCATAGACAAATCACCTGTCAGGAGCCTTTCAAATGGATATGGAAATCAAAGCTCCAAATGAAATTAAAGGTGTTCATGTGGTTTCTTTTAGCTGATAGACTGAACACAAGGAACGTGCTGAAAAGAAGACATTTTCCTGTTGGGGATACTGAATCATGCGTCCTATGCACTGTTCATGAGGAAGAGACCATTGATCACTTGATCTTTAATTGCCCTTTTAGCCAAACTTGCTGGTCCAAGATTGGTATCTCATACAACTCTAGCATCTCAAGGATTGAGGCCACAATCAGGGCAAAGGAAATTTATTGTGGTAGACTTTTCTTTGAGATCTTCACCATTACTGCATGGAATATTTGGAAGGAGAGAAATAACTTCATATTCAATCAAATTACTCCTTCAGATAGAGCTTGGCTTGAGAGGACTAAGGCAGACCTTACCTGGCTTAGATACAGAGTGTCCCCTGATCTCAGTGATTATATCACTTCTTTTGTAAATTCACTTTAGACTTTGCTTGTTTGTTTTCCTTTTAGGGGACTTCCCTCCCAACCATGTAATTACCTATTGTATTTTAATATAGCATAGTAGGAGCCTCTCCTACTATTTTCAGTCAAAAAAAAGAAGATGAGCACTCCATGGCGCGGAAGGGGCTTCAAGGTGCGCTCATGACGTCGTTGAATGTTGATGGGCCCCCGACCAAACAAACGAAAGCACTGTAAATTCAAAGTGGCCGAAATTGGTTTATAAGGTCATCTTGTGTTCTTCACCCTCGGCAAGCCGTATCTGGTGTAGCCTGTGCGGAGATTGAGCTTAGTGAATCACCAGGCCCCATGAAGTTCGTTCAGCAAATCTTCAATGACTGGCGCATTGAGATGATGATATTCAATGCAAAGGCGCCAGGTTCCGTCCTTCTTTTTGACCAAGATCACCGATGATGAAAAGGCGCTACTACTATGCTGAATGATGCCGGCGCGAAGCAGTTCTGCTACTTGTGCTTTAATCTCATCATTGTGGTCTGGCTTGTGACGATATGGGCGAATACTAACGGGTTGTGCTCCTAGGATCAGGGGAATATGGTGGTCGCACGAACGTCTTGGTGGAAATCCTTCTGGTTCTCCAAATACATCTGCAAATCCAGTCAAGAGCTCCTAAACGGGTGCTGGTATATTGTTGATCTTCCTGGGAGTTGATAGCACACACTTGCACGATCTGGGAAGTCACGCCTTGCTTGCACAGTGCCTGACGCTAAATGCTGATCATGAAGCATGTCGAAGAGGTGGCGTCGTGGCCTTGGAGAGTGATGGAGCATGTTCCTATTTGGAACTGAATTTGCTTGGCTCACCAGTCAACCGTCATCGGACTGTGGGTCTCGAGCCAGTCCATGCCAAGGATCGTGTCATAAGTGTCGAGGGCCAAAATCTTCATATCTGTGGCGAACTCACAGCCTTGTGTGTACCAGCTGCATTGGCATACCACAGACGAACAAAGCAGTTCACCCATGTCTGCCAACTTGACCTTGCATGCTACTGGTAGCGGTTGGACCCCTTCAAGGCGTTTGGCTAGCCCATGATTGATGAACGACCTGGAGCTGCCCGAATCCACAAGCATGAGCACCTCGTGGCCTTGGATCCACGCTCGCAGCTGAAAAGCTTTGGGTGACACTCTTTTGACAGAGCGGAGCAAGAGATCATGCAGACCGACTCCGGAGCTCCCTCGGGCTGTGCTAGCGCGCCATCGTCGAACATAGTGTTGATGCGAAAGAGCTCCCGAAGTTCTTCCTAGACGTGCAGCTGAACTGACGTGGGGCTGATGTGATACTGGCCCTAGCGTTCACCACATTTGAAACATAAGCCACAAGTGTGCCGGTAGTCGCGGAGGGCCTTGGTCTTGGCAATATCCATGTGCTGCTCAACTAGCATTGCACCATCAGGTCGGGCGCCTTCCATCCCGCGGTGATCAACCGCGGTTGATGCAGGTGCCCTGCGTCGCGGTGGAGGAGGAAGTAGTAGCACCATGACCCCTCCCCCCGTGACAGGTTGTCAGGTGGGCGGGGACGTGGATGGCTACCGCACAACGCCGAATGCTCCATGGAGCACGCCGTATCCAGATCAGGTGGTCGCTGAACTAGGACCACCGCGCGTATGTCCACCCTCAAACCTTCCAAAAAATGAGTAAGGACATAATAGGGATGAATTGTATCTGAATATGCACTCAAACTGTTAATAATTGACTCAAATTTCTCTATGTAATATGTAATTGTAGATGTCTGACGAATGGTGTAAAACTGCCGAATCAACAGCTGGTGTCGATCACAACCGAAACGGGTACGGAGTAGGGATGTAAAAGTTTCCAATCGATTCCACACAATTTCTTCTGAATCGACCGTAACCGCACATAAGCCACACCCATGAAATTGATTGAGGCCATGAGCACGCAAAAAGTGCTGTGGATTCCAAACATTTCGAAATACTGCTCACACCCAAAGGCGTGGATTGTCGCTAGCAAAAATAGGGAAACTAATGGAAAGGTGTGCCTGGCCGAGGCCCGTGAGGAGCTGGCTGACATGTGTGAATGGCGAGGATATGGAGAAATGGGTATGGGTGGCGAGCTGACTGTTAGCCGGGAGCGGCAGTGGCGTTACGAAGGACGCCGCTGGCGGGCCCCATTGTAGATGTTCCTCGCCGTGGTTCGTAGACCCTTGAACCGCATCCACCACGCCGGTCACAGTGGCAATGGGTGCACCGTGCATTGCAGGCTGTTAAGGCAGGGTGGTGCTGGTCCGTGCGCCTTTGGTCTCTTTGGGTTGCACAACTTGTAGCGCCGCCACCGCATTGCCCAGATCGGAGACGCGACGCTCTAGATCGGGCCTCCAGGTGAGGAGATCATCGATCTTCATGTTTGCCACCTTGCTGGACACTGTGTTGGCTTCCAAGGCGGTGTCGAGCTTGTCCGGGAACGCCTTGATGGCGGGATCCATGGCCATCAGCTGATCGTGCGCCTGGTGTAGGCTGCGGGTGAAGCCCAAATCTGCCAGATTCAACATAGGGAGAAGGACGTGGTGGTCTCTGATACTAGATGTAAGGAAGGAGATGGTGTATGTGGTGGATCTATTACTCTAGTGCTTGAATTTGAGTGGCAATGTCGATTACAAGTAAAGATACATGAATTGCGGATCCGGAGAGAAGAGGTCAACTCCTCAGTGGCGCCGACAGAAGAGACCTCCTATCTGCCGCATTCTGTGGCAGATTGTCGAGGCTCCCACAGGGCACTGCTCGGACTGGGCCGGCCCACGCAGGCGGGAAGGTGTAAAGAATGAGAGAAAACGGAGCGTACCTGCTAGGATTTGAGCTTGCGAGGACTATCTAGTGGAGGCATGAAGCTAGCCACTGCGCCAACTCCGTGCTCGTGGTTAGAAGACCACACGAACTGTTTAGAACTAGCAACAGCGGCAGATTGGATTATCTTTTCTTGTTTTTGATCAGTTTTTGAAAATCTGAATATGTTTTTGGAAACACATACACGAGTTTTCAAAAATTGTGAAGAAAAATTCAGATTTTTAACGATATTTTAAAAACAGGAACAAATTTTGAAGTTGTGGAAAAATTTGGAAAACACGAACATTCCTTAAAATTATGACCAGTTTTGATAAAGGCGAACAAATTTTCAAAAAATGTGAACAATTTTTAATTTGTAAAAAATTGAAAACATCAACATTCTTTTCGGAATTTGTGAACAGATCTCAAATTGAAAATAAAAAATAAAGTCCTCAGCACGTTTTGATAATCACGAACAAGTTTTGGAAATATGTGGACAATTTTTGAATTTGAGAACAAATTTTCAAAAAAGGGACTTTTTTCTGAATTTATTAACAAATTTTGAGAAGCGGAACATTTTTGAATTTGTGAACGATTTTTCAAAAAAGGAGACATTTTTTAATTCGAGAACAAATTCTGAGAAGAGGAACATTTTTTAACTTGTGAACAAATTCTGAAACGGGAACATTTCTTAAAGTTCAAAACATTTTTTCAGAAGCACAAATTTGTACCAATTTTGGAAACATGAACATATTTAGAAATTCCGAACAATTTTGAAAAATTGAACAATTTTTAGGAACCGAACAAAATTTGAAACTCTACACTTTTTGTGAAAACACAAACAATATATCATATTCCAAACCGTTTTTTTAAATTGCAAACAAATTTTACAGCATGAACAAATTTTTTGGAATTTTCCAAAAAAATAATTGTGAACAAAAATTTGAAAACACAGATATTTTTAAATACGTGAACAAAATTTTGAAACTACGAACATTATTTTAAAGATGTGAAAAATTTCTGAAAAGAAGTATCTTTAATTCCGAATAATCATTTTAGAAATTAGAAAAAGCTTGCAAAGACAAATAAACATTAAACAGGAAAAAAGTAAAAATTAAAAAACAAAAAAGAAAACAAAAAGAACAAAGTAAAGAAAAAGAAAAAATAAAAAAAGGAAAAATAACCAAAAAAACCAGTAGAAGAAAACAGAACAGAAGAAACCCGGTTCTGGGAACCATCTAGAAGGTTCCGAAAACCAGTTGGCGCCCACTATGCTCACGCTGTGACTGGACCGGCCCAGATTCTGCGCGCGCGTGGCTTGCCTGTGCGTTGAGTCGACAGTCCGACGCAACGAGCGGAAATCACGGGGGAGAGCTCAAACCAATAAAAAACGGCTGAGGCGACACACAAGTGTTACTGTAGCAGTAGCGCTCTGTATGGAGCATGGTTACTATAGAGAACAGTGCACTATGGCAGTCGGTTCACTGTAGCGGCTGGTCTTTTTTTTTTAAGTTTTATTCCTGGTTTTTTTCTTTAGAACTTCTCTTTTATAATTTTTTGCAATATAAATAATTTTTGTAATATACAGTGAACACCAATTCACATACACACTGAACATTGTTTTATTATACAGTGAACTTTTTTTTATATTCATTGAACATTTATTTAAAATAGACATTGAAGATTTTTATAATATTAATTGAACATTTTATTAATAAATGATCATAAAAAGTATAATGCACGATGAATTACTTGTCGATAGAGTGAACAGTGTCTTAATATAAGTTGAACATTTGTATAATAAACGGTGAACCTTTTATAATATAAAGTGAACCTATTTTAAATATGCACTGAACTTTCTTTTGAAAAACACAGATCAACATTTTTCTGTAATATATCCTTTTTGTTTTTTGCAAACTTTTTTTAATATGCAGTGCACATTTTCTTATACAATGATCATTAATAAACTTTTCCTTATGTAAACCAATAAAAAATGTTCATCAATCATTAACGAATTGTTCATCATGTATTAAAAAATTGTTCACCGTGTGTTAATGAAAATAAAAAGTGAAGGAAAATATAAAGAAGAACCAAAAAAACATGAAAGAAACAGGAAGACTTAACAGAAAAAATAACAGAAAAAATGAACTAAAAAAGGAAGCAGCGAACACGCAGCACGTGTTGCCGCTAAGTGGGCTGGCCAACCCGCGGGCACTGTGGGCATGACGACTTCTGTTTGCCACCCACGGGCGGCAAAACTGACGGGAGCAACTAACGAAGGAGTACTCCTTTGGAAGCCCCTGCCAGGGTCACCTGGTGTGGGTTGACAGTGCGTCACTTGACGCGCTCTCAGCCATCGTCCGTGTCGCGTTCTGGGTGCTCCCTTCAATTTTTTGCCGCACGCGTTTTCGGCTTCATAGGTGGGTTTTTTTTACCGGTCTTTCTTAGCTTTTGGACAAAACAAACAAATTTACACGAAAAAACACATTTTTTTTACCAACTGATCCCCCATGAGTAATTTGTTTGATCGAGTGGATCCATTTACCCCCAAAACTTCTGAATCTAAGGAGTTCATCAAGGAACTAAAGGTTAAGCTTGTCAAAGGTTTTCTCATAATCTAATTTATGGACCACCTGAGTTAATTGCAAAGAAGTACCACAACTGGGGCATTACATGCGGATTGGTACCAACTTTGGTAATTTTGGATGTCAGTACCAAGTCTGGGGCTAGCCGTTGCAGAATGTTCTAAACTCTGTGTAAACACGTATTGACGCTGAAATTGACAGCCGGGGCGCGCAAGTCAGGCGTCGACGTGGCATGTTCTTTCACAGAAAAACCCCTTGCTTTATATGGAATCGCGCGCAGACGCCCTTGTTTGCAAAAAATGCTAACATTTTTTCCCCGGAAAAACAAACCCGCACACCCAGCCTCGCCAGGATTCAAACCTAGGTCGCGCCACATCTCGCGCGACCGCTTGTGACAATGTATAGTCTAGTATTCTTTTATAATTGAACCTTTAGACACGCCCGATCCTTCGTAGCTGTGGACCGTTTGTTTTTTATGTGTTTTTTGCGGATTTCTTTTATCCTCCATTACATACTTCCTCCGTCCGAAAATATTTGTCATCAAAATGGATAAAAATGGATGTATCTAGAACTAGAATATGTCTATATACATCATCTTTTATTCATTTTGATGACAAGTATTTTCGGACGGAGGGAGTTCTATTTATTCAGATCATTGTATATTGATTTTTTTTAAATATTTTCTAACAAATATGTTAATCCTATATTTATACAATAATGTTTAGTGTGTATTTACACAATAATGTTCAGTGTGTATTTACAAACAATATCACATAATATAAAAAATCAATATATACATACAAACTTTACCTTATTTAAAAATTCATGGCATAATTAAAAAGTTTATTGTATATTAGAAAATGTTCAATGTATATAACAAAACTGTTCATCATATATTATACAATAATGTTTGGTGTGTATTTCAAAAATATATCACATGATATTAAAGGTTCGATATATATTAGAAAACTTCATTGTATATTTTAAGAACTTAATTGTATAATTAAAAATATCATTGTATATTAATAAATGTTCAATGTATATCAGAAAATTGTTCATACTATATTATACAGTAATGTTTAGTGTGTATGTATACAGTAATATTCGGTCCATAATTATAGAGTAATGTTCAGTGTGTATTTTCAAAAATATCACATAATATAAGAAAAGTTCAGTATATATTTGAAAACCTTCATCGTATATTAAGAAATGTTCACTATATATAATAAAACATTTCATCATATATTATACAATAATAATGCCCAGTTCGTATTTACAAAAAATCTTACATCATAAAGTTTTCTAAATTAAACAAGAAAACCCGAAGAATACCCAAGAGCTGAAAAAACGTACACAGTTATCACAAAACCTATATAAAAACTTTTTATATAAAAACATATACCTTTATAAAAACGTAGACAGTTTATTTTAAAAAAAACCCGAAGAATACCCAAATGTAGACAGTTAATTTCTTATTCAAGAGGTTTACTAAGTATCCCTGTTTATTTGTTCTCCTTCTTTAAATTTACTAAGTGGGCCATTGATCTGATCAATTCCTAAATGGCTAACTGCCAGTGGAATGACTTTGAAGGGCATAGGAAATTAGTTTGTATGAAGAAAGAATTCGGAGGCTTGAGAATACCAAACCTCCAAGATGTAAATCTGTGTTTACTAGGATCCTGGGTCAAGAGATACTATGAGGGGATAGCAAAGCCTTGGAGATCTATAATAGATTAATTATAAATATATGATGGGGAGACCCAACCTGTTTGCCACCAATCCCAACCAAATTCCTCCAGATTTTGGAAAGGATTCCAATCTATCATCCAAACTCTCAAGTCTGGGTATAGGTGGAAAGATGGTAGTGGAGACAAGATTAGATTCTGGGAAGACACCTGGTTTGGTACCTCCTCACTAGCTATCCAATTCTGTTCGGTCTATACTATTTGCAATGAGCAAACTAAAAGCTTCAGGGATGTGTGGGATGGAGAAAACCTCAAACTAACATTTAGGAGAAATTTTGATAGCAAACTCATGGAGCAATGGTACCAGCTGGTAGATATTGCTGGGAGCATTGCTCTCAGTAATGACACAAGACTCTTTGGTCCGGCAACTAGAGAACAAAGGCGTCTACTCTTCCAGCTCCCTATACCATGTGATTAACTTTAGAGGGTGCAACCAGTTTTCCTCCCTGCTGTGCGGAAACTCTTTGTACCCCAAAAAATGCATGTCTTTCTCTGGTTATTTTCTACTAACAAGTTGATAACCAGAGACAGTTTGAGGTAAAGACACGTTACAAAACCGCTCATCTAAAGAAAAAGGTGTGCAGAGGACACCCACTTATAGTCAAGAGGTTTGTTCCGGAGAGAGGGACGACGATCGAGGAAGGGTGAAGGAAAAACTCTCCTTGGGCAGTAAGTAGCCGTTGGAGGACAGCTTTTGTTTCAAGGGGACAACATGTCTCAAGGAGCCCTCGTCAGAACATCAAGCTAGCTTCATGAACAGGCCACCACGCCAGCGGCCGCGGCGTAGGTTCTGACTGTCCTAGAGCCAATTCAATCGCTCGTATCGCTCAAGATGATCAAAAGTTTTGTTTACGCCGGCCGGAACCTAAAGAAGAGAACTGGGCCGGGTATCCTACCTTAAATACTCCTCGGCCTCGCGCCATCAACCCTCTCGCCGTACCTCGCCGGAGCTCACAAACCAATCTCCCCCCTGCCACCTCCCCGACACGTACGCACCTCACTTCCCTTCGACCCCGAGGACAAGGAACGGCAATGGTCGACCCCCTCCGCCCGTTCGACGACGGGAGCCACGAGGCCAAGGAGCACGGGGAGGGCGGCTCCCTTCGCCGGAGCCGTGCGTCGCTGAACCCACTTCACCGCGCCGCTTACGGCTGCTACCTCGGCGCCACGGGCACATCCGCGCTGGTCGGCGCTCACCTCCTCCCGGGCGAGGACCGGCTCCGGGGCCCGCAGCACGCCGTGGCGAAGGCGCGGGGCTCCTTCCAAGAGCAGGCGGCGGCGGAGTCCATGCGCCGTCAGCACGCCGGCCGCTTTTCTCTGTCTACCACGGTGAGTTCGCATCGCAATGACCGCTCCACTATCTCGAGTTTCTTGATTTCTGTTACGAAGCTTTCTTGATTTCGCTCTGTTTCTTGATTTCTTTTTCTCCAGGGGCCCGAGTACGTTGTTCGACGGCGCCGCCCCGGCGATTCCGGCGGGCTAGACTGGGGGCTTTCGTATCTCGGCGCTACGGGCGCCTGTTAGCAATTAAGCTCCAGGTTAGGTGACGTGCCGTGTTAGGAATTGTTTGAGTCGGTTCAGTATACGTACGAGGTTAGGTTGTATTAGGAAAGGTTTGTAAACCGGCGTTGTACCGGGTCGCGTCGTGTTGGGCCTGTGCCGTGTTGGACGTGATTTGTATCCCTATATAATGCAATGAAAAGGACCACGAAAAGCAGCTCGTATTGCTGCACCAAATTATCTTCTTTCTTGTTCGTAAGTTTAGGGTTTGCTTAGCTCGAGATTGAGTTCTGCAGATCAGATTTTTGCCCTGCGATCCAACAATTGGTATCAGAGCCTGGCTGCGTGCTAACCTAGTAACGGGAAGGCATGGCCAACGACGACAAGAAGACGGGGACGGAGGCGTCGGGCGCTGCGGCGCTAGCTCCGCCGGCGGCGGCGGCACCACCGACGCAGTTCCCGCGGTTTGACCGCGAGAACTTTGTTGTTTGGGCAGCAACTATGCAGTGCGCCATGGAGTTGCACATGCTCTGGAACATCGTTGAACCCGGCGGTGACGAGTTCAAGAAGGATGGAGCGCAGCGCTGGCGAGATCGTCAGGCAGCAAGCGCAATCTACTCGGTCATGCCGATGGGTATCATGCAGCATCTCATCTCCAAGGAAACAGCCAAGGACGTGTGGGATACATTGAAAACTTTGCAGCTTGGTCACGACAGAGTGCGAGAAGCCACGCTGCAGTCTATGATGAGAACATATGAGACGCTGAAGATGGAAGATGATGAGACTGTGGAGCAGTTTGCAGCAAGGGTGGTAACCCTGGTCAACAGCATACGTACGCTCGGCGAAAATCTGGAAGAGATCTCAGTCGTGCGGCGTTTCCTCCGTGCAGCGCCGTCGCGATATTTGCCAATAGTATCGGCAATCGAGCAGTGCGTCGACTTGAAGACGTTGACGGTGGATGACCTGGTCGGTCGTTACAAGGCTCATGATGAGCGGATGGAGCTAACATCAAACGATGGGAAGCAAGACGAGTATCTCATGCTCACGCGCAGTCAGCTACAGGCGATGATCGCGAAAGAAAAAAGGAACGACGGCGCGTCTGGTAGTGGCGGCAAGAAGGAGAATTACAACCCAGCAAAAAAGAATTATGCCGGGGGTGATGATCAGCGCGAGAAGCCAAAGAAAAGGTTTGACAAGCGCAAGATTCGCTGCCACAATTGCAATGTACTCGGGCACTTTAAATCTGAGTGTCGAAAACCGGTGAAGGAAAAGGCCCTCATTGCTGCCAAGGGCAGTGATGAAGGTGTGCATCTGCTGATGATAGAAGCTTGTGAGCTCATGGAGGAGGAACCAGCAAGTCCTCAAACAGGAGTCATGGAATCGGTGACATTAGTCGAGGAGAAGGTGTATCTCCACGACAAGGGACGGGCCAAGACAGCTAGCAACATGTGGTATCTCGATACAGGCGCAAGTAATCATATGACAGGCGATAAATCGCAGTTCTCCGAGTTGAATTTGGCCGTGGGCGGAACGGTGCGGTTTGGAGATGGTTCAACTGTCAGAATTGAGGGACGAGGTACTGTCCTATTTGAGGCTCGCAATGGCGAGCATAAGGCGCTGACCGAGGTATATTATATCCCAAAGTTGAAGAGCAACATTATAAGTCTCGGACAACTAGAGGAACGTGGTTGCAAGATTGTCTTGGAGGATGGTTTCTTATGGGGCTATGATCGGCAAAGGATGCTTTTGATGAAAGTGAAAAGATCAACGAATCGTCTCTATATTCTGAACCTCGATAGTTCTGATCCGATTTGTTTACTGGCAAGTTTTGAGGACACGGCATGGAAGTGGCATGCACGATATGGACATCTGAATTTCCAATCGTTGCGGCAACTCGGACAGAAAAATATGGTTCATGGAATTCCTAGCATCGATCATGTTGAGCAGTTGTGTGACGGCTGCCTAGTTGGTAAGCAACGAAGGGCATCGTTCCCACGTGAAGTAGTGTACAGGGCAAGCAAGGTGCTCGAGTTGATGCATGGTGACTTGTGTGGCCCAATTACACCAGCAACCCCACGTGGAAACAAGTATTTCTTGCTCGTTGTTGATGATTACAGCAGGTACATGTGGATTGTGCTTTTGAAGAGCAAGGACCAGGCGTTGCAAGCCTTCAAGTTAATAAAGACCGCAGCAGAGGTCGAAGCAGAAGCCAAGTTGAAAGCGTTTCGTACGGACAGGGGGGGGGGGGTGAGTTCACGTCAAAAGAATTCACCGCCTTCTTTGAATTGCACGGGATCAAGCGTTATCTGACCGCGCCATATTCTCCACAACAGAACGGTGTAGTGGAGCGAAGGAACCAAACCGTTGTAGCAATGGCTCGAAGCATGATGAAGAGCAAGGGTCTACCGGTAAGGTTTTGGGGAGAAGCGGTGACGACGGCCGTGTACTTGCTGAACCGCGCGCCAACGAAGAGTGTCGTTGGCATGACTCCGTACGAGGCATGGTGTGGGCGCAAACCTACAGTGGATCATCTTCGCACCTTTGGGTGTGTCGCACATGTGAAGACAGTGGCTGGTCATGTAGGAAAACTTGCCGACCGGAGTACACCAATGATCATGATTGGCTATGAGACGGGCTCGAAGGCGTACCGGGTGTACAACCCAGCAACAGGCAAAGTCCAAGTAACTCGAGATGTAATTTTCGAGGAAGAGAAGGCGTGGACTTGGGGCGGATCAAATGAACCGGAGGTAGCAAGATCAGATGAAATTTTTCATGTTGTATATGATCAACTTCATGATGCAGGTCACGGCGGTGCTCATGAACACCATCATGATGTTGATCAAGGACCTCCAGGCACTCCCTTGGCGCATGGTGGTGCAACAGAAACTGATCCAAGCACACCCGAAACACTGGAATCTCAAGTTGTGTTGGACGACCGGAGCAGCAACGCTGCCACGGCAAGCAGTAACGCTGCCATGGCAAGCAGCAGCGTGGCCACGGCAAGCAGTAATGCTGCCATGGCAGGAACCAGTGCAGCAGCCTCAGTAGGAACCGAGCACGAGCCAACGGCATCGGCCGCTGTACCGTCGTCAACACATGGTGCACAACAGCAACCCCCAACGCCGGTGAAACTGAAGTCAGTACTTGACTTGTACCCAACACCGGTGCGCCGCAAGATTACTCAAGCTGAGAAACGGGCGACGCGAGGGGGAAGATGCATGTTCGTCATGGAGGAGCCAGGAACTTTTGATGAAGCAATAGAAGAAGAAAGCTGGCAGCGGGCAATGGAAGAGGAGATGAGCTCGATCGAGGAAAATGATACTTGGTCACTCGTTAATCTTCCGGATGGGCAGTGTGCTATAGGAGTCAAGTGGGTCTACAAAGTAAAGAAAGATTCCAACGGTGCCGTTGTGAAACACAAGGCACGTCTAGTAGCAAAGGGCTTTCTGCAGCAGCATGGTATTGACTTCGAGGAAGTTTTTGCGCCTGTTGCAAGGACGGAATCCGTGAAACTGTTGATTGCATTGGCAACTCATGAAGGATGGCAGTTACATCACATGGACGTCAAGTCGGCTTTTCTCAATGGGGAATTGAAGGAGGAGGTGTATGTTAGCCAACCACCGGGTTTTGTTCAGAAAGGAGGTGAGTACAAGGTCTTGAAGTTTCGGAAGGCATTGTATGGATTGCATCAAGCGCCGAGAGCGTGGTACGCTAAGCTGCATGACACATTGTTATCACTCAATTTTGAGAGGTGCCCTCATGAGCATGCAATGTACAAGCGTGGACAAGGTAAATCCAGTTTGCTTGTAGGTGTGTACGTGGATGATTTGGTGATCACAGGAGCCGAAGTACTCGAGATAGAAAAGTTCAAATCACAGATGAAAGATCTGTTCAAGATGAGCGACCTTGGCTTGTTGAGTTATTACCTGGGCATCGAAGTACATCAAATGCCAGGTTATACTACACTTTGCCAGGAAGCATATGCAAGAAAAATTCTCGAAGAACATGGGATGGATGATTGTTATCAAGTACAAGCTCCGATGGAAGCTCGCCTCAAGTTGAGCAAGCAGAGCTCGTCACCTCCAGTTGATCAAACCATGTACAGAAGCATTGTTGGGAGTTTAAGGTACCTTGTGAACACAAGACCAGATTTGGCATATTCGGTTGGAATTGTGAGCAGGTACATGGAATCCCCCACGACTGAACACATGGCAGCCGTGAAACAAATATTACAGTATGTCAAGGGGACCATGGGGCTCGGCTGCTGCTATGAGAAAAAGAAAGACAATGGTGAACCTCGTTTGACAGGGTATAGTGACAGTGATTTTGCCGGAGATGTTGATGATCGAAAGAGCACGACCGGCATGGGATTTTTTCTTGGCACTAGCATGGTGTCTTGGCTGTCACAGAAACAAAAAGTAGTAGCACTCTCTTCATGTGAGGCTGAATACATGGCAGCAACTACAGCAGCGTGTAAAGGGGTCTGGTTGGAGTATCTTCTTGGCAATCTCCTCAACCGAGATCCAGGGAAGGTGGTGTTGAACATGGACAACAAATCTGCTATTTCTTTGTGCAAGAATCCGGTGCATCATGACCGGAGCAAACATATTGATGTAAGATATCATTACATCCAGGATTGCGTTGAAGAAGGCAAGATTGAAGTTGAATATGTGAGCACTAAAGATCAACTCGCAAACATATTGACGAAGCCATTGGGAAGAGTCAAATTCTTGGAGATGAGGAAGAGGATCGGTCTACGAGTTGTGAAAGAACCACCTTAAGCTTAAGGGGGTGAATGTTAGCAATTAAGCTCCAGGTTAGGTGACGTGCTGTGTTAGGAATTGTTTGAGTCGGTTCAGTATACGTACGAGGTTAGGTCGTATTAGGAAAGGTTTGTAAACCGGCGTTGTACCGGGTCGCGTCGTGTTGGGCCTGTGCCGTGTTGGACGTGATTTGTATCCCTATATAATGCAATGAAAAGGACCACGAAAAGCAGCTCGTATTGCTGCACCAAATTATCTTCTTTCTTGTTCGTAAGTTTAGGGTTAGCTTAGCTCGAGATTGAGTTCTGCAGATCAGATTTTTACCCTGCGATCCAACAGCGCCGCGGCATTGGTCCGCGGCCACTCGCACGAGGACCGGGAGCTGGAGCGGGGGGTCGACACCCTCCGCCAGTTCCACGACCGGCGCCACGCGCATGGCGCGTGCGTCTACTCCGATTCGAAGGAGTACGGGGAGGGCGCCTCTCTCCGCGCTTTGCTGGACGGTCAGTGCAGTGGCGCCTCCTGCGGCCGTTGCCTCGCCGCCACCGGCATGGCCTCCGACGAGGGTGGAGAGGACGGCACCCTCCGCCGGCGCCGGAGCCACGTGGTTTTGGCGGTGCACTTGGACAAATGCGACGGTATGCATGCCCGCGACTCGGACGTCGCCACCAGGGGCACGGCGTCCCATGTGCCGCTCGCAGTCGCAGTCGCAGCCCAGGATGAGTCATTGGTCGTCGGGGGAAGGAAGGCGGCGAAGGAGGTTTTCTTGGCACGCCGCACGCGGGAGGTACTGGGGGGGTTGACGCGACACCACACCTGGCCGGCTGGGAGCCGTGCAGGCTCCAGGTGAAGTCATGGGAGAAGCTGCTCAACTCCGAGTGCGTGCCCGCGCCGTGCAGCCTCGCGCCCATGATTCACCTGAGAGGGCCCATGCTTGGCTCTTTCATGGCCGGGCCAGACTACTACGACGACGGCTGGGAGAGGAGGGTCTACAGGGGATGGGTGGGCAAGAAGGCCATCTTCCACATTGTGGTCTGCAGTTCCTTCCGCTTCCAGGCCGGCGAGATGCACATTGAGGTGGTTGACAACCACCTCAACTGGGGCCCTGTCCGCTGGATCCTCAAGAATGTGTTTCTGAGCTTCACGCTCGTCGACATCGAGCCGCTGGAGGTCGGCGCTCTCAGGAAGGAGCCGAGGGCGAGCTGGTGGCGCCGCCTTCTGCGCAAGGTTTGGAGGGAGAGGACGCCCTGGTGGCACTGGCGCCGTCAACTTGCCAAGCTTTGGAGTGGTGTGTAGCGTACGTATAGCCTGCTGCGTAGGATGTATATATATATACTAGTAAAATGCCCGTGCGTTGCTACGGGCCATAATGCGGGTAAATGAATCAAATAGATTATTAAGTGACATAAGTAAGTGATGAAAGTGAACAAAATCATGGCTTGCATTCTTCATTTCAGATTGGTCAGCAATATGATCCATCCACCAATAAGACTTGATTCATGCACAAGCTTTTGCATCACATTTGTAGAGCAATCAAGGTTTTAGCAACTTCATAATTGAATAATTATATGATATCTCAATGTTATAAATTCTCCTTCACCTGAAGGTCCACGGGAATGGTGAACACGGTCTCCATCTTGAGAATTTTTTTGTGGAACAGGGCATGCAGTAGGGTCACGAGGGCTTCGCTGCATGGGGACATTGACTTTGTTGGTTTCATGTTGACAAATGAAGTGTGAACCTTAATTCAATGGAAGTCACTGGCTTTTCAATGCGCGGTGATTGGCTTTGTTCCTTTTATGTTGGCAAAATAAGTGTCACCCATATCATGACCAGGAGTATAGTACATTTCTAATGCTTCCTAGGCAAGTATTTAGTTGGTTTAGCAAATTCAAATGAATGTCAAAAAAAATTGAGACATGCTTTATAGCCAATAGTAAACGTGTACGTGCCAACATAAATAAATAGAAGTAACTGTGTGTGGCAATGCACATATGGACTAACGCACAAAAGTTTGGAGTATATACTAAGTATACTGCTTGAAACTCAAGCTAACATTAATATATATGTTCATGAAAGTAAACATCTCTTGTGAAAATGTGTTTGCTTCACCCGAGGAATTGCAAACCAATACAAAAGGTGTACTTATCTGCTAACGGAAAATAGTTTCCACTTCTCTTAAAAAAGCAAGTCATGAAATAACAATAACAACGAACTACAAAAGTTCATATTTCTAACTTGTAATGGGGCAATGAACCATCTCAGCAAAAGTTTTGACCATGCAATTAAATGAAACTTTTTTTCACAATAATGCAAATAGTGAACATACCCAGAAAAATATCTCCAATTTTTTCTTTCGGCTGCATACAACAGTTTGTTTCAAATAATACTAATTTACATAGAGCCCGATGGCAGCAATACCAGGAATATAAATTGTTCGATGGCAGAAATCCAGGAGACCAAAGAATCGACGAGGGATATAGAAATATCTAGCCTATACATACATACCAGCCATCCGGCTGCACTTTTGGCTTAACATCGCCCAACTCCACTCCGAGTTGCTCCAAAGTCTTCTCTAACTCGAGCAAACATACCCAGGCAGGTTCAATCATTCTCATGCCCCTCATGTTAGGCAATAACAGTGAAGAATGGCCTTGTAATGCCATCAATGGAGGTTACCCCTAATGATTCATCTATAATGGCTGTCATAGTAAGCAAAAGAATAGGAATTAAACGCTTCCTGTAAAAACCTAGCTAGATCCTACAACATTGCCGGAAGGTGGAATCAAGTTCCGTAGTGTAGCACTTGATGGCACACCATCATGCATATTTTCAGTAATCCAGACTGAAGTAGGGCTGTCGGGAACACCGTTGAGGAGAATGTTGAAAGTGTACGTCAGCAACAATGTCGTCATCCACTCTCGAAACCTTGGGGGAACCCCCTCCTTTGGAACAGGTCAAGCAGGTATTCCCTTTTAACTGAATCAAAAGCCTTCTTGATGTCCAACTTAAGCAGAAGCGATGGCGTGTTGGTTCGTTGGAGATGGTGAGCATAGTTGCGTACATACATGATGTTGTCATGAATGCATGCTTCAGGGTGACCCGTTATCGCCCCTTATTTTTGTCCTTGCGATTGACCCCCTTCAGCAGATTTTGGACGTGGCTACGGCCAATGGTAGCCTGCACAAATTACGTGGTTGCGGGGCTTGTCTTCGTGCCTCCTTGTGTGCAAATGATGCAGCGTTTTTTTAAGCCTATTAAGGAGGACATGGACATGCCTGCCTCCATCCTCCAGAGCTTTGGCGATGTCACCGGTCAAGTTACAAATATCCATAAGAGCTCGTTGGCCCCTATCAGATGCTCCAATGTCGATCTGGACATGATTTTGGGTGACTTCCTGGCGGTCCGAGCTCAATTCCCCTTGAAGTACCTCGGCCTTCCTCTCTCTATTCACCGGTTGTGGGCTGTGGACGTCCAGAATTTGCTTGATAAGATTGCCAGAAAAATCATGCCCGTTCGAGGGAAGTTCCTTACGATGGCTGGCAGAAGAACTTGGGTAAAGTCGGTTGTCACTTCGCTGGCCATCCACCACCTCACTTCGCTTGTCGTACCCAAAGGAACAATGTTTTCCATTGGCAAGTTGCAACAAGCTTTCCTTTGGGGTGGCATAGATAAGGTTTCCGGTGGAAATGTAAGATCAGATGAGCCAACGTTTGCAAGCCTAAGGATTTGGGCGGGGGCCAACATTTGCAAGCCTAAGGATTTGGTCGGGTTGGGCATCCTGGACATGGAAAATTCCGCGCGTGCATTGCGTCTCCAGTGACCTTGGCAGGCTTGGAAGGACCCGAGCTGAGGTTGGGTTGATTTAGGGCACCTGTGCGATGAGGAAGACATGGCACTCTTTTATGAGTGCACCACCATCACCATTTTCAATGGAAAGAGGACCCCCTTTTGGCACTTCCCCATGGCTTCGGGGGCACAAGCCAAAAGACATCGCCCCCTCCATTTTCACAATTCCCAAGCACAAGAATGTCACTGTCCATATGACTCTCACTACCTGGAGAAACTTCCACAACGTGGAGTGGTGGCACCACACGGTGGGCGTCAATGCCAACGTGAGAAAGGGCCTTGCATCCCTCGTCATGATAAGTCTCTTGCGGAATTTGCTACAAGCGGAATGCGCGGGTGTTTAGAAATGTGTCATCCTTGCACAACCTTGTGGTTTTCCCATGTCTCCGACAACCTTTACACACAACTTTGACCTTGTTTATCACAGTTCATGACGAATCTCCTGCTAAGGTAGAGATCATAGAAACCTTTATTGCACTTTCGAGTTTCTGGCCCAAAGAAAACATACGACTTAACACATACAAAAGCCCACAATAGTTTGCACACTTCAAACCTGAAGCAAGACTAACCAGTTTATCCACTCATTTTCTTCCCATTCATCATTGCCTATTAATATTATGCAAGCAATAACATTAGGAATAGCAAAGCCAATGGAGTACTAACTGACACTATTCCTAAATATTCCCTCCGAACTAATGCAGTCAAAATAATTTCAGAAGTTGCTAAATCGAAGATACTTATTTTGGGATGAAGGGAATAGATGATCAGGCCATCCTAGAACTAATGCAGTCAAAATTCTGAAATTTGGATAACTAATAAACACAATCAGTTTGATTCTGGCTCAAATATATGGTACAGGTATATTTTTATAGTATCAAGTTAACATTGACAGGAAAAGAGTACTGATATATTTTTATAGTACCTAGTTCACACCGATTAAAAGGAAGTACTAATCAACAGGTAGGTGAGTTCACTCCGTTCAATCATTTATAGGAAGTCCTCATCGCTGATGTCCATCTAGATCATCTTGTCTTCCTTGTCCTGCTCGTCCCTCAACGTCTTTTACTTTTACAGAATCTTCTACACTCTAGGGAGAGACTTTATTCCTACATCCAGGGTGTTAGGCTTGGCAGTATCTTGCTATAACTTTAGCGGTCCAAAACATATCTTACTAAACCGCCCTGCAGCAATGAGGAGATCAGTACTGACACAAAAAAACTTATAGCCAAGCAATAGTACAAAAGTCATCCCCTAACGATACGTCAAATAGAATTATGTTGCCAACCCGTAAATACGAACCAACAGTGGTTGTCCAATGTGGTCGCATCGACCCATGTCCTGCAAAGGATGCTCAAATGTCGGACTTCAACAACGGAGCGACTATGCCATCTAATTTAGGAATTTCTATTTAATCTCAAAAAATCATTTATGTTCTGAACCTTTCAAATTCGTTAATTCAACGTCCAGGTCGGAGAAATGTAGTTCCTCTAAAAAAATTGAATGACTGACTGTAGGTACAGTAGTGTGACCGTAAGTATGGGCGATGAAACTACATGTTACCGTCCATATTTACGTTCTTGGGCTCTGCTTTGCCATGTGCATACCAAGGTGCCTAAAACCCCAAACTTATTATCTCCCAAATAATTACCAACCAAACAGGAAGACGACGAAGGATTCCAATAGCTAAATTAATGTACAAGCAAGCATTAATGGCAATACTTCAACACGAGAAATTGGAGATTAAAAAGAGGAGTCATAATATGTAGTATCATTTACCTTAGACTGAAGCTTGGTTAAGAAGAGTGCAGTCACCAATTAAGCTTGGTTCCTGGTAGCAGCTAGAAATCACTTCATCAATCCGTGGCACATCACACTTTTTTTTAACATCACTCCACTATGGCACTCCTTCAAAGAATTATTATGTCTGGACCACAACGCCAGCGAAACCCATCCTGCCCAGCAACCGTGAGATGAAGTGAGTAGAAAGTAAAGATAAATCAAGGAATGAGAGCATATGCCGACATCTGTGCTCTGTAGCGAGGCCAGTCTCCATCGTAGAGGTCGCGCACTCTGTGGAGCCCGTTACCATGTCAAGCACTTAGCATGTGGTGTCGTTGGCCTGTCCGGGCGTCCTACGAATGTCGACTCAACGTAGGAAAAACAGACCACTCAACCCACGATACATGGGCAGCAAAGAACACATCAAGATCAAGCGAAAAAAATAAGATCATATCACGATGAGGAGAGCCTGTACCGCTACCTTGTCAGGTTATATGTCAACGATGGAACCGATTCCTCATCGGCGTCGGAGAATCGATGGCCACCATGTCTTGGAGCCGGTGAAGGCTCCTGGCGTAGCAGCAGAGAAGGACACGCCTGATCTCCTTGGCTACAAGGCGGTGAAGCAAGAGGAAATAGTTGCCGCCCTTGGCGGCGGAGGTGGGTTTCACGTGGCCTCCGGCCACGACGCCTGTGACAACACACAAAACAATCAAGAAGAGGAATAACTACCAGCCTTGATAGGAAAAGGACACGAAGGATCGACGCAAACCGAACGAGTTATTGCAAAATAGAGGAGGACGAGAACAGATTTCTTTCTTGACTGGACTATCAAATATCGCAGATGCATTTTCCTGTGTGTGAGGGTCGTGATCAGTGGAAGTGTGTTAACCGATATGAATTCGGCAATGGCAGATGCTCTGAACTCGCTGTCAGCACAATGAATGGTACATTTATATCGAATTCATAGGCCAAAATCATCTAATATACATAGAAAGGCTGCTGGAAGCTGAACCAAGTTAGTGATGAAAATACCTTATACGTTCAACTTCTCCTCTTTCTTCAGCAAGACAAGACTGTTAGCTTTGTTAATCTTGATTCACATGTATCTGCATATTAGTTTGCTTGTCCATGCATATAGGTAGTTGTATCAGGTGGAGCCTCGGAGAACATGCAGGAGGTGAGATGCGAGGAGCCGTGAGATATGGCGCATGGCGAGATGCCGAACGGTGGCGAGAGGCTGCTGTGTATGCATGTCCGAGGTTGCTAGCTGCTGTTGCATGAGTGGCCGGGTCGTGTGGTTCCCAGAGTGATTCTAGGAGAAGATCAGGTCATTAGTTAGTGGTGTGAGTGGGTGCGTGCATGCAGTTAGTGGGCGAGTGTGTGGCCTGGCTGCGTGGGCATTGTTAGAGTTAAGCACGAATCCAAGATTGCACGGCACGTGCATGTGTGTCCTAGTTTGGTTAGTATTGCAAACCGAGTAGGATTGGCAGTACTACACCGAGTAGGATTAGCAGTAGGCTATGCTTAGCATATATATATGCGTCTAACCCCAGCCCTTGTACCGATTAGAAAAGGGCAACGATCTGCGCCGGTGCGCCGGCCGAACGTTTCGGCCGGTCGCACCCTAGCCGTCAGATCGACCCGTCCCGAGCCGTTGGATCCTTATCTCTGGGCAGCGTCTTCTCTCGCGAAGCGCCAAGACGAGAAAAGGAACCCCATCTCGCCGGGCGCGCGTTCTCCCTCGCCGTCGGCCCCCGCCTGCCCTCCTCGCTCTCGAGCTCGTCGACACCCTCGCCGCCGCGCCCGCCGTCTTCGCCGCCGCCATGGTCGCCGGTCCCAGCCCTGGGCGGCCGTCCTCGCCACCGCTTCGCCCATGCAACAGCCCACCCCTGCGGTTAGAAGCCTGTGGCAACCGCTGTAGCTCCGGTGGCGACGACCGGCGCTCACCGGCGTGCTCGCCGGTCTGCTCGCTGGTGCTCATCCCCCGCTTGCAACAAAAAATTAAGCCCCGGGGGATATGCCCAGTGCTGCAACCGACGACGGAAAAAGCTACAATCGCTGACGAAAAAAGCTTCAACTAGCTATGAAAAAAGTTTCAACTGGTACAACGGAACTATGAGCGACCAAAAGAAAAGTTACAACCGGTGACAAAAAAAGCTTCATCTCGCAACGAAAAAAGCTTCATCCGACGATGAAAAAAGCTTCAACTGTGGAGCCGTACCCATGGACGAAAAACGAAAAAGCTGCAAACGGCGGTTACAAAAGCTACAACGGGCAATGAAAAAGCTTCAACTTATTGTCTTAGCTGTGAACCCGCTGATGACGATCGCCGCTTTGCTGCAACCATAGTTTGGTTTTGCTACAAACGGCGTTGAAATTTGCTACAACCATTATCACAACTACTTGTGCTGCTCCACCGAGCTCCCATGCCTGCCCATGGCCATCGCCGCTTTGCTGCAACCGTAGTAGATTTTCGCTACCACCGATGATTGAATTTGCTACAATTGGTTCCACCGATGATTGTAGTCTGCCATGGCTGGCTGCAGCTCGGCGTGGCGGGTCGGGCGAGGTAGGCGAGCTCCGATGCATGCGGATCCGCACGGATCTGGTCGAGGTGGCCAGATCGGCTGATTCCCATGACGGCGGCGCCCCGGAAGCCTCGGCGTGGGCGACGGGTTGACCATGGCACCGGGAGAGAGAGAGAGATGAACGAGAGGAAGAAGAGAAAGGGCAGGAAGGAGAAGACGACGTGGGCGGGCCCCTCGCCCCACGTGTCGTTAGGTGGGTCGCTGGGCGCGCTTGCGCGTGGACGCGACCGCCGAAGCTTCGCCGGTGCGCCGTTGGCAAACGATTCCCATTAGAAAAGGCCATCGCTAGGCGCGGCGCACCGCCGGTTGTTTCGCCGGTCTGCGCAGTAGCCGCTTGATCTGTACGATAGCCGTCGATTTATCCCCACGGTCAAAAAAAGTTAGATCTCTCCTGTCCTCTTCGCCGTTAACCTTAGCACGGAAAACGAGAGAAAAAGCAGCGCCGCCTCAGCGCGCCGACCGCCTCGCCTCCTCGTCTTCCCTTGCCGCCGTCGCCGCCCTTGCCGCCGTCGCCGCCGCCGCCGGTCGCCGCCCTCGCCGCCGTCGTCGCCTACACTTCTTGTCGGCTCCACGCATGTAGCCGCATCCACCCGTGGTAGCAGCTCCAGTGGCGACGGCAGCAGCTCGCCGACGAGCTCCATGGTTGCAACACCTTGATGCGCAGTCGCCGCCCCCTCGCTGTCGAAGCTCGCTGCCCGGGGTTGTGTCAGCAACGGCCAAGATTCAACGTCGTTCATGGATGTAGCAGAAAAACGCCACCGTCGTAAAAAAGAACGACAGTTGCAGCAAATTCGTCGTTGTCGTCGTCATGGGTCGCGACTCCGCCATAATGGATGTAGCAAAATCACTCACCGGTAGTAGCAAAATCATAAGACGGTTGCAGCAAAAAAATGTTGCCGCCGTCACCGGTCGCAGCTCCGCCATGTTGGATGCAGCAAAATCACATGCCGGTTCCAGCTCTGGATTTGGTCGGTTGTAGCAAAACCAGAAGCTGGTTCCAGCTCAGAGTTTCTACTGAAACAACTCGCTTGTTTGCAAACCACCTCATGGTCCTTGCTTTTGCCAATCGTCATGGTAGCAAAAAAGCTCAGCGGTAGAAGCTTATTCCTAGTCCGTTGCAACAAATGAGGACGACTGATGTCGCCGCCGCAGAAAACAAACCAAACGATGCAGCAAAACCAATTACTGGTTCCAGCTATGTATTTGCTGGTTGTAGCAAAACACAACAGAGGTTGCAACTTTGCTCTATGGGCTGTAGGGAAAAAGTGCCGGCGTGGTCTTCTTTTCCAGCACCGGCGACCACGGTTTGTAGTAAAAACGCGCCGCCGGTTGCAGCTCCGGCGCTCGCCGAGCCCTGTACGGAGAGGTGGAGATGCATACAAGCGCGTTTGTGAAAGACAAAGAGCGACAAGTGGCGCAGCCGCTAAACATGGCCGCCGCCGTGCAGTACCGGCGAAGTTTCCCATTGCAGTCGTGGTCGGGCGCAGCCCCTCCGAGCAGCATCGAGCAAGGCCTGCAGAGCAAACGCCTCCGGTAGCAACAAGAAAACGAGTGGAGGAGGATGCGCGTTGGGAAGAAGATACATGTTGTGTGGCCAAAAAAAAAATACTGCGTGGGCCTACCTGTGTCCAGCAGGGGAGAGGTCGCTAGGCCCACGATGGAAAGCGATCCACGACGCGTACGGGACCAGCCGAAAGCTTCGGCCGGTGCGCCGGTAGTGAACGTTTCCCATTAGAAAAGCAAGAAAAAGAAATAGAGCAAGGCTCGACACGAGCCTTTGGCCATCATACCGATTTTGTGGTTCCCGTCTGTTTCGTCGCTACGTTCGGCCGTAGATTGAATCGATCCTGTCGCTGGAGAGCTAGCTTGTGACCGTACGAAAGTATACGGCGATACGTGCATGTGCTAGAGCACTGTTCATCCATTAACCTGCTAGCTAGCTTGCTTGCTAGCTTCCACGTACGGGTTGCTTCGGTGGTTTTGATCTAGCAAGTTCAAAAGCCAACAATTGGTATCTAGAGCCTCGATGATCTACGATCTACGATGATGGACAGCGACGCTGAGTCGGTCAAGTCCGGCAACGGCGGTTCCAAGGCGAACAAGAAAGGCGACAATGTGAAGAAGGGCGGCAAGTCAGCAACAAGTGGTGGCGGAACGGGCGGCGCCAACGTACAGGCGCATCGCAACATCCCCATCCAGTACCCGATGCTCACCGACGCCAACTACGGCGTGTGGGCGGTGAAGATGAAGATCATTCTCCGAACCCTTCGAGTGTGGGAGGCCATCACGGACGACGACGTCGACAAGGAGTGCGACGAAGGTGCCATGGCCGCCATAGCCCAGTCTGTGCCGGATTCCGTGCTGATGACATTGGCGGAGTTCGAGACAGCAAGAGAGGCGTGGAACGCACTCAAAGAGATGAGGATTGGAGAAGATCGCGTCACCAAGGCTCGGGCACAAGTGCTGAAGCGCCAATTTCACAAGTTGCAGATGGAGGAAACTGAATCGGTGAACGACTATGCCATGCGTCTGACTACATTGGTGGGAGAGATCCGCGCGCTTGGTGCAAAGCTCGAGGAGACCGAGATTGTGGAGAAGTTTTTCAGTTCGGTGACTGATAAATTCACGTACATCATCGGCACGCTCGAGCAGCTTTACGACATCGACGACATGACCATAACGGAGGCGATCGGACGCTTGCGGACATGGGAAGAGAATGCCCGTGGCTGTCGAAAAGGCAACGGAGGAGGTAGTGACCAACTCATGTACTCGCGCGCAGATTGGGAGTCCCCAAGTAGCAAAGGAAGGCGCAACGTTGGCGAAGGCTCAAGCAACGCAAAGCGCGGCGGACAAACCGAAGAAGGCAAAGGAAAAGGCAAGCCACAAGGTCGTGGTAAGGCGGACCGATCTAAAGAGCGGAAGCCACGGAACTTGGATATGTCCGAGGTCAAGTGCTATAACTGCAACGAGATGGGTCACTTTGCGAAGGATTGTCCGGAGCCTAACAAGCGGGAGATCAAGGCAAATTTGGCGAAGCAGGAAGACGAACGTCCAGGTCTTCTGATGGCCGAAGTTTGTGATCTCGTGGAGCCTAACAAGAGGGAGATCAAGGCAAATTTGGCGAAGCAGGAAGACGAACGTCCAGGTCTTCTGATGGCCGAAGTTTGTGATCTCGTTCAAACAGCGGTTGTGAAACCAAACCGGAAGGTGCTACTTCATGAGAAAAAGGTAACACCAAAGTTATCCGGGAGCCAGAACGTGTCGTGGTATCTAGACACAGGTGCCAGTAACCACATGACGGGGTGCAAGGAGAAGTTCCTCGAGCTGGAATATGATGTTCAAGGCTCGGTCAAGTTCGGTGATGGTTCAAATGTGGAGATTTGCGGGCAAGGCTCTGTCCTCTTTGAGGGTCTCACAGGAGAACATCGCATACTCACCGGAGTGTACTACATCCCACGGCTTCGAAACAACATCATCTCTGTCAGGAAACTTGACGAGAATGGATGCAAGGTGGATATCGAGAACGGAGTGATGACGATCTTCGACAACCTCCGAAACGTGTTAGCGCGTGTGAATCGCACGCGGAACAGGCTCTATATTCTCAACCTTGATCAATCTCAACCGGAGTGTTGGCTCGCCAAGAGTGATGATGATTCGTGGTTATGGCATGCTAGATTTGGACACGTTAACTTCTACGCCTTGAAAAAGATGTCGAAGATGGAGATGGTATCTGGGATGCCGTTTATTGACCATGTTGATCGAGTATGTGACGGGTGCTTGGTTGGAAAACAGCACCGCAGGCCGTTCCCTGCTCAGTCTACCTATCGTGCAAGTGATGCACTCGAGCTGCTCCATGGTGATCTATGTGGCCCTATCACCCCAGCAACTCACGGAGGAAAGAAGTACTTCTTCCTTGTGGTAGATGACTACTCGAGATACATGTGGGTCGTTCTCCTACGATCTAAAGATGAGGCGTTTGAAGCATTCAAGAAGCTGAAGGCTGCAACGGAGATGGAACACAAGCTGAAGGTTCGCGCTCTACAGACAGATCGCGGCAGGGAGTTTACGTCAAACGAGTTCAATGACTACTGCGAGAAGATTGGCATAAAGAGGTTCCTCAAGGCACCTTATACGCCACAGCAGAACGGTGTTGTTGAAAGGCGCAATCGAACCATCGTTGACATGGCGAGAAGTTTACTCAAGAGCAAGAACTTGCCGGGGACTTTTTGGGGAGAAGCTGTCTCTACGGCGGTCTATCTTCTGAACCGGGCTCCAACGAAGGCGGTAATCGGCAAGACTCCGTATGAAGCAATTTACGGATGTAATTCGAATGTGTCTCATCTACGGACGTTCGGGTGCGTGGCACATGTGAAGACGGCGGAGCCGCATCTCTCAAAGCTTGCCGATCGTAGCACCAAGATGGTGTTCATCGGATATGAGAGGAGTTCCGGCACCAAAGCATACCGCTTCTACGATCCACGAACCAAGCGTCTACGGATTTCACGCGATGTCGTGTTTGCAGAAAACCAAGCGTGGAATTGGAGCACAGCAGCCGACGATGCTCCAAATGGTAACATATTCACAGTTGAATTTCCAGCTGATGATGATGCAAGGGAAGACGTCCAGGTGGTTGGCAAGACACCCAAACAAGGTGACCGCAATGGCAGTGATCATCATGGTGCCGACACCGACGACGATGCGCATGGGTCGCAAGGTGATAGCGACAACGACGCGCACGACACGGGCGGAGATCTCGGCGACGACATCGGCAATGAGGCGCATAGTGACGACGACAATCAAGATGATGGTCACGGTCACGACGACTACGCCAATGACGTGGATGTCAACGATGCGGATGCCAACGACCCGACATCTACCACGCCCGAGACTCGGCCATCTTCCTCAAGTGCATCGACGCCGACACAATTTTTGTCACCTCCTTCGCAAGCCACGACGGATTCTTTCGTCCCTCGTCGCTACAAGCCCCTCAAGAAAGTCTACAAGTACGCAAAGCCAGTTACACTCGAGTACTCCGATTTGTGTTTACTCGGAGTTGAGGAGCCGGCGAACTTCGTAGAGGCGAGCAAAAGTTCAAGTTGGATGCACGCCATGGATGAGGAGATGAAGGCGATCGAGAGCAATGGCACGTGGACTTTGGTAAACCGACCTCCAAACCAAAAGGCCATAGGTTTGAAGTGGGTTTACAAGTTGAAGAAGGACACGAAGGGTGCCATTGTGAAGCACAAGGCAAGACTCGTTGCAAAGGGCTACGTACAATGTCAAGGAGTTGACTATGAGGAGGTGTTTGCACCGGTTGCTCGAATCGAGACGGTGAGAGTGCTCCTAGCTTTGGCAGCACAAGAGGATTGGAAGGTTCATCATATGGATGTGAAATCCGCTTTCCTCAACGGCGACCTCAAAGAAGAAGTGTACGTGGAACAACTCCTCGGCTACGAGAAGAAAGGCGAAGAAAGGAAAGTTTACAAGCTCAAGAAGGCACTTTACGGGCTGAAGCAAGCGCCAAGAGTTTGGAACTCAAAGTTAGACCAAAGTTTGGTCTCGCATAGATTCAAAAGATGTCCCCTCGAGGATCCGAAAGACAGTCTATCAAGCACCGAAGAACAGGTGAAGGTTGAAGACGCGACCAAGGAGGAGTGCTGGCGTCAAGCTACGGACGAGCCGACGACAGCAAAGACGGTCTCTGAAATGCTACGAAGAACGGCAAAAGCAATGCCAAGAACATTTCCTATGAATAGTAGTTATCGCATTTGGGATCCAGGTCGCACCGAGGATGTCGTGCTTAAGGGGGTGAATGTTAGAGTTAAGCACGAATCCAAGATTGCACGGCACGTGCATGTGTGTCCTAGTTTGGTTAGTATTGCAAACCGAGTAGGATTGGCAGTACTACACCGAGTAGCGTCTAACCCCAGCCCTTGTACCGATTAGAAAAGCAAGAAAAAGAAATAGAGCAAGGCTCGACACGAGCCTTTGGCCATCATACCGATTTTGTGGTTCCCGTCTGTTTCGTCGCTACGTTCGGCCGTAGATTGAATCGATCCTGTCGCTGGAGAGCTAGCTTGTGACCGTACGAAAGTATACGGCGATACGTGCATGTGCTAGAGCACTGTTCATCCATTAACCTGCTAGCTAGCTTGCTTGCTAGCTTCCACGTACGGGTTGCTTCGGTGGTTTTGATCTAGCAAGTTCAAAAGCCAACAGGCATGAGTCTACTTAAGCACTTGTACGCATATTTGCTTTGAGAAAAGTATACAGAGAAGAGAAAAGGGTCGGCTGTGTGATATAGCGGCCACCAAATATCTGTGTTCTTTTGTTCTTGCGTGAGCTTTGAGAGGAAGCTAGACGAAGAAGAAGAGGAGCTGGCGATCAGCTCCAACAAATACTACAGAGGTGCACTTGGCTTCAAGGTCAATGTGGAAAAGCTTAGCTACATCAGCACTTGTAGTATGCTAGAAGTTGAATGTGTCTTCCAGCATTGAAGCAGCAGCAAGCTCATTACTTCGAGCACCCTACAAGATTTGACATGATTTATTGACCACAACACTACAGTCTGCAATATCTAAACTCCAGGCACTGCTACTCTTAGTGAAGGTACACATTAAGAAACAGTATAATGGGGCGAGCTAGGAGCCACCACAGCGCTTTGATTCGTTGGCCATTCGATTTCATCTATCGCACATCGTCTGGCCATCTGCATTTGTCTCTTGGGTAACTGCTCCGCAGAGTTACCTGGGCTTCATGTCATTTATCGGGCCAAATTGGGCTGGAAATCTCTTCTCTTTCGCGAGCCCGTGTTGAGGAACACGGCGTCTCCTCACCTTTACCTTCCCTATGGCGGGGGCGGCGTTCGGCATGACTCAGTCAGCCATCCTCCTAGACGTGCGCATAGGGCCTCTGTAGTCTCTCCTCCTTCGCAGGATTGTTTCCTCGCTACCCCTCAACATTGGAGCATCGTCTCCGCTTCACAGTCCGCCAATGGGGACGACAGCTGCTCCTTGGACCGCCTCCAGGATGCTCAATCTCCCCTTTCCTGGCGACGCAGGTGCCCCACGGAAGCATGTTCTTGTTGTCGATCTCGCTGCTCCTCCAATCCTCCCTTCCCAACGACGAGGGTCTGCGGTGGACACGCTCTGGCGGTGCAGTGAAGCGCGTTTGGAAAGGAGATGCAATGAACCCGATGGTTGCCGCAGACACCATCTCCTCCGCCCGCAGAAGCTTGTTCAAATTGTCATCTAATCCGTCTCAACTCACAGAGCTTCCTTTGCAATGCCCATTTATTAATATACAGATCCGATCCATGCAAAATAGTAGTACTACCCAGCTATCTGACCAGTAGTTTCTTTAGCTGTAGTAATTTGATTGTTGCATTTTTCAGTGTCTGACAGATCTCAGAAGCAGAATTCTAAGTTTGGTGTTGATGATGAAGAGGGATGGATAAAACAAATGTCATCAACGAAAATCAAGCAGGCTTTGTTCTCAATACATTACTTAATTCTGCAAGTTCCCAATTGCTAAGTCGTTTCTTCACTAGATATCTTATAGCTCGACCACTAATGCCTATACTCGAATGTCTCTTCCATGTTCTACACTATTGATGGCATGCTTCAGTATTCATACATGTTTTTCTAGAATACTTTATTCATATCTGTTACTTATAGATTATAATAATTATTCATTTGTTGTTAAACTCACAATATCACCTGTGATGTATATATTTTTAATTTTACCTTGATGCAAAAGTAGTTGATGATTTGCAGGTTGACTCTCCTGAAACGAGAACAATTCCCTCACCTCTGCTCCGTTGGGCTACATCGTATTTTGCCTTTGCAAATGCATTTCACATCATTTTGTATATCTACACATTTTTATAATATCCTCAGATGTCGTCAATCAGACTATCATAGCTGAACATGTGCCAGCCAAAAGAGTAATATTAGTTTGTTAATTAACTTCTCTTTTGCCTTGCTTATCCCCTCCCCATGGGTTTTGTGATTCCTGCTGCCTCAGTTTCAATCACCACCTCCCGTCAGTGCTACAATTGCCAAAGGTGCCAAGGCAGGGAAATCTCCACATGTGATGTTTTTTCTCCTTATCATATTAAACATAACAATACCATATTTTCTAGCTATATCAGTAAGGAAATGTGTATGTGCATCCACTTTAATGTTAAACCATCCAGCTTATATGCTTTCGTTCTTGTCGGATGCACATTTTTGCTTTTTATCATGTGGATGGTGTAGTGTCCGGATTGTCATATTTTCTATATGCTCCATGAAAAGATAGAATTATACAAGGTTTCTATCACAAGTTGTCTCGTGGTATTGTATTAAGGTGGTATAATTTGAATCTTGCCTATACCTTTATGTTCAGTTTTTGTATTATTTCTATCATTCTTTATCGAAATGGACGAGCGCAGCAACGCGCGCCTCTTTGTTCTAGTATGAGTATATGACTGCTTTCCTTTGTAGTTAGTAGCCATGATTGGTGGTTGGAATATTAATTAAGCTGGCCATATGATATTACTGCTACTCTTAGTCATCTTTCAAACACAACAAACTTGACATGCATATATACAGAGAATATAATGCTAAGTAATGAATGGTAGAAAAAGAATAACATAGTTGAGACACTTATTTTGCGATGGAGGAAGTAGAAAATAGGATGACACCAGAGCTCAGCGTTAAAAGATAGCTTGAATAAATAAGATGGGTATCTATATATTAGTGGAGTTATACCTAAATTCCTTGCTCTGTCCAAGCAAGATGAGCACATCATTAAATTGGTACACTATGCAACATATATCATCAGTAGTGCAAGTGGCAAACTTTGCATTTGATTGTCAGGAAATCCCTCTGCGAGAAGAAACATCTTGTTGTAAAGAAGTACAAGATATGGATTGCATCAATGAATTAAGTCTCCGCAAAAAAAATTCAATGAATTAAGTCCCCCAAAAAATTAAATAATGCATGCTCTGTTAGTGTTAACATAGATTTGTCTACATTGCTTAGTTTGTGTGATGCAGTTTAATATACCCACAAAATAAGTTGAATTTTTTGTAATTGGTGCCACTAAATAACAATGTGAGCCAAACTTAGGACTGAGAAGGGGTTAGCAAGAGAGGGGCTATTACATGAATCTGCTACCTGCTGACGGTGGGGGTGTATGAGGTGAAATGGCTTCTTGCAGGGGGAGAGAATCAAAATAAGATTTTTAATGTAACGAAATGAGATGTCCTATTCTTCTTCGTTGGAACTGATTACACACTACATTGTCTCCTTGAATATAGCTAAATACCAAATTATCGGCTGAAGTTATTTTCCATTTCACCTATTTGTTCTGTAGGGAGAGACTGCTTGGTGCTCAAGTGGTCTGAGGTCACGTAAATCAGTGCTATGATCTCTCTACTTAGATAAGTCATGATGAATCCAAAGCTACAAGCAGAAGACAACAATTCTTAAAATGCTCGACTTGTTATGTTTTCCTAAATGTGGTGACTTTAGGAGCATCTCCTTTTCAGTTTTTGTGCCAAGACCTGATGAAAAAATGCAGAGTGTGGGGCTGACCTTGCTGCTGCAGGCTAGCGTGAGATCGAGGAGGCAGTGGCTGCGGAATATGTTTTCATCATGAACTCTTCAAACTGAACTATATGTTCCCTAAAAACCAAAGGATTGGAAGCTTAAACTCGTATTTTCTGGACCTTTTTCAGAAAGATGGCAATAATTTTGTTGCTCTTTTAAATTAAGTTAAATTACTTCATTGTGTGATGCTAGTTAACTATGTTATATCCAGTGCAGTGAAAACTTATTGTACTGGCATATCATAACAAAGCTTAACCAACCTTATTTTAGAACCCCTATATGCAGCACCGACGCAGGTCAGAAGAATTTAAAACAAGGTAGCAAGTGTTAAACAGGAACAGAATATACCTGTGGGGTTCCTTCCGAGTGGTTCCACTTCTCCACAAGGCTAACTATCCTGCAGTTGGTTGAAAGAGCGATTCTCAACTCTGGGATTTCAGTACTAACAGAACCTCAAAAGCAGGACTGCCAAAAAACTACCAGTGTGACGTATCATTCATGTAGAAGATGGGAGGACTCGTGTCCAAACATACAGCATGAAACTGGTTGCTATCTGCACAAGTTAACTCCGCAAAGGATTCAAAATCACGATTCTTGATGGCCTCTTCCATTTTCAATATGTGACCTGGCACTACAGTCTGAATACAAGAAAAGTAGTGCAATGCAGAGAGAGCAAAAAACAGTAAGCTGCAGCTAAAGAGATAAATGGCCAAAAGACTTGATTAAAACATTGAAACAACAAAACTTGAGGGTCCACACAAGAGGAGGGATATTTTGTTTCCTCGATGATTCGTAAAAAAAATTGTACTATATGTGCCAAAAACAAGTTAAAGATGAAAATGCAATCACCTGGGCCCTGTACTGCAAGAGCGGGCTTGTTTCAACAGTGTCCCGCATCCCACTGGTGCTACTGGTTTCCTTCTGCTTTGAACTGACCTACAACATAATATAAGAGAAAGATGTTGGGATAAAAATGGTAAAACGGTGTCACTATATAGTTAAGGATTGGTGTTAATGGACCCATGACTCGATGAGCAATATCTGTTATACAACAGAGATCACAATGACATACCACTGCTATGATTATAACAAGATCAGACCAATGCAATTCGTCAACAAGTTGTACTGGCATACTGTCACTTCCATCATCATTCTACAAGTATAGTGTCAAACTCAATCGTTTTATAATAGAAAAACATGCATTTTAACCAATTCAATTTCCCCGCCTTAACCAAGAGATCACTTACTTTTCCCATACACCATCTCACAAACCCACCGTATATACTGCAGCATGCGCTTCCAGACCCCTGCCTGCATTGAAATTTGTCAGCCAGAGAGAAGTATAACTAAAGAGAGGACATAAATATACAGAGTAGGATGAAGTAAAATTGCTGCTATATCATCAAACAAACATCACGAACAGGATAGTGCACAAACAGAGTGTTGCTACATAATGTATCAGTACAGAGTACAGACCTTGCTATTGAAGAAAGTTCTCCATAATCTTCATTCACGTCCATTAGCTTTCCGAGGGTGAAAACTACAAACGGTATTCAAATTACTAATTTGTGCTGTGATATTGGTATGAAAGCAAGACCATGTTTAGCTTCTCCCGTGTCTTCTCATGGCGACCCAGACCGCCGGCGCGATGGCGAGGACCATGAGATCTGGCGGAGGGGATTCACGCAGCGGCGAGAGGGGATTCGCGTAGTGGCGAGGAGTGCGGCATCCGGATCGGACGTAGAGGAACTAATTTGAGACTGAAATCCAAAATCAGTAGAAATCAAGGATTCTGAGTCCTTTTCCATTTGCCGACACAAACAATCTAAAAAAATTAACATGAAAAAAATGCAAAGAGGAAAAATAGGGCACCTTCTGTGCGAAAATTTGAAGGATTAACGGATTGTGTGCCCAGCCACAAACATACACGCAAATGAGCCGCCTTGGCCTTCATTTTCTATGCGCTAAACATAGGGAGCAGCGTCTCCATGGCCTTCCTTGTTGTGCACAAGCAGAGATGAGTCGGGCCTGCACACAACAGCACGCACGCACACATCAAATCGAGAAGAAGAAGAAGAAAAAGAGAAGGGGATGCACTCACGCATCAAATGCTCTTCTTGGAGGGGATCTTGCTGGCTGGACCTGCAGTTGGAAGGAGGGGCTAGGGTTTCAGGCGGCGGTTGCGGTCGGACGCGGCGGCTAGGTCCTCTGCTGCTCGCTGCAGGCAACCATGGTGGCCGCACGAAATGGGGCTCCTCTGCAGCGACCGGAGAGGAGACGAGATGGGGGAGGAAGAATGCGGGCGCGGGCTACGTCGTCGCCGTCGAGGCCATGGACCAGATGGTGGTCTGCGGCACCACCGCCAGATCGGTCATCATGGCCGCCGGCGAGGGAGGCGACGGTGACATCTTGAGTAGGAGGATGAGGGCGAGGGCGTGAGGAGGAGGTCGGAACGGCGCTGGCTGGCTTCTCCCGGCGAGGTCCGGGAGGCGCCCGGGCGAGGCCAGCGAGGAACGTGCAGCGGCGGCTGAGGAGGAGGGGCTAGGAACCCTAGCGAGGGTGAGGGAGTCGTGGGTGGGTGGCGATGGATTGTGGGAGCGGGCTGCCTGTGAGCGCATCGACCGTGGGGAGGTAAAAAACCAGACGAAAAATAACCAACGAAAAAAAACCGACGGTGGGAGTATGACGAAAAAAAACCAGCGAAAGTTGACCGGACGACTATTCACCAAGTCGTCCATTAGGAATAGAGATGTTGATTGACATAATACAAAGAGAACTGACGAACAAAATACAAAGAGAACTGATGAACAAAACAAGGCCCAGCAAAATGTAATGCAAGTCTGGGGCTGAACCATCCATAATACTGTGTTACTGATTGACAATGGAGAGCACCAACAAACAGAAGGAAACTTTCCAACCGGAACAAGATGACTACGCAAATCTTTCGTTGATTCGCACGTGAAAGAATTCAGCACACGCGCATGCACCTTTGGGCGAGGAAGGCAGGCAGTGGAGATGGAGCCAAGGCCAACGCCGTCGCCGAATACCGTCATGAGAGCATCTCCAACAGCCGCGCTTCGCGCCGCGCGCTAAAAACTAGTATGGCGTGCACGCTTCGGCTGGTTTAGCGTGGCTGGCAGCGCTGGCTCCAGCAGCCGCGCTATAATGCAGCACGCGCGCGCCGCTCCAGCAGTGCGCGGCACTCACAAACCACATATACATTTCAAATAAAAGTAAAAATGATCAAACAAACAAAATAAATCAACAATAAATAGTTTAATTTCGTTATTACAACCCAAACAAATAGTTTAGTACAACAAATACTACAACAAACACAACAAATAGTTCATGAACAATACAATGTCGAATGCAGAAATCATGCTCTTTGTCGTCCATTCCATGCCCACCACTCTTCAATCAAATCCTTCTGAAGTTCATTGTGCGTTGCGGGACGCCGAATGGCATGATAGGAGGCAACAAAACGGGCTACCCTTTCAGCCCTCCGTCGCACTCGCATGGGATGTCCCAAGAGCTCATACTGTGAGTAGTCTAAATCTTGGCCACGCTCATTCTCGATGATCATGTTGTGCATGATCACACAAGCGTGCATGATGTACCAAAGCATTTTTTGATCCCAAAATCTAGCCGGTCGTCTCACAATAGCAAATTGGGCTTGCAAAATCCCAAATGCTCTCTCCACATCTTTTCTAGCCGCCGCCTGAGCGTTGTGGAAATCAAGATTTTTCTTACCTTCCAGCTTTTTCAACGGCTTCATGAAGGTTTGCCACTTTGGATAGATGCCATCCGCTAAATAATAGTCATAGTTGTACGTACGGCCATTTGCGGCGCGAGCGGCGACGGCGACGGCGCGGCTGGATGGGGTGGAAGTGGGAGAGGAGAGAGTGCGGCACGAGCGCTCGAGTGTGCCGCGTGCGGAAGCGGGCACCCCAAATACACCGCGCGGGATAGCGTATCCGACCGCGCGCCCAACTCGTTATAGCGCGCACGCAGTTTTTGCGCGCCCGCTGGAGCCACCCGCCGCGTTGCGCGCGCTAAAACGACATAATTTACGGCGCGGCGCTAGTTTAGCGCAGCTGTTGGAGATGCTCTGAGGAGATGTTGGGATTGGTTTGCGCATCTTTGCTGCCCTCACTCTTTTCACCTGTAGGAGAGTAGGGAAAAGGGCATTAGGAGATAGGGCTGTTAGAAGTATAAACGTGATTAGCTAGAGATAAGGAGAAAGGGATATATTTCGTTTAAATACATAATATCTTGCCTTGTACTCCAAGCCTCTTCTACGTTTTACTCTATATATACCCCTACGAGGGTTAGATCAATACAACACATAATTCTAGGGTTTCATATTTTCTACATGGTATTAGAGCGGTTAGTCTCGCGACACCAATCCTAGGACTTCTCACCACTTCCGCAGCGCGCCGCCCCCGAGGAGATTAATCTCTTCTCCTCGGGGGCGCGGCATCCGATCGATCAAAGATAATGAGATCGGTTCCTTAGTTAGATTAGATCAATTTCTCAATTTTCCAAATTATGTTAGATTAGTTCTCCTTTAGACACAAATAAATCTGAAGCCCTATTATCTCGCGAAAAATCACAGCAAACAGGTGGAGAGATCGGTTCCATCCAGTGCGTGGTGCTGCACTGCCGACAAACAGGTCGACATAGTAGCACACCCCGCGATCGCCGCGATCCTAGCCGACTGATCTGCTTCGTCAACATGCAGCATCTGCCTGGCGGGTCTTCGCCGCGCATCTCCACCGATGCGTCCTCGACCGGCGCCTCTGAACGAGCCAGCACACGCAACACCGGCGCGACCGTGATCCACAGGAGCAGGCCGAGCGCTGGCGGTCCAGGAGAAGGCGCTTTCGTGACCGGGCGCTGGAGCAGCCGGTCGATGCAAAACGCTCGGCAGGCGCAGCCCAGGCAGGCCGGTGGAGTGGCGCCACCAAACAGCGTCCAGATGCCCTCGACGCCAATCAGCGTCCAGATGCCCTTCCATCAGGCGGAGAGGACAACTCCGGCGAGCAGCAGCGAAGGACACACAGATCTCTTTCGCGTACGAGGGAGCAGATCTCCCGCTTCGGCGGCGGATCTCCAACGTGGGCGGACGACTTCAGCCGTGGGCGTAGAAGGCCGAGCAACGAATTCCCGTTCAATCTGGTGGGCATCGACTTCGTAAACTCCAGCAAGCGCAGGCCACGCACAGGCGTGGACTCCACCTCTAGCTTCAACCAGATCGTGGGTCATGTAACCATGTCCCACATGTCCATATGCGACCATGATCTCGAGAGCCACATCCTAGAGCTTCAGCGACACATAACAGGTCTGCTCGACTCCAGCCCTCGCGGGACATTAGCAATGACGCGCACGACCTGCCTCATCTACACTGAGCCGCCGACCTGCACCCGCACCGAGGACATCATCCTCTGCATCGACCGCCGTCGTCGATCTGTATTGCACGGCTACACCGACGCCTCTGCATCGAGCCGAACGACATCAAGTTGTACGACTAGCTAGGCTACGAGCCAACATACTTCTTCGGCACGACACGGCATCGATACTTTGTTGTCGCGGAGGGACACCTTCAAGCGACAGATCATCCTCGACACGCTACTGCAACGTCATCGCCGACACTTCATCGCCAAGGTCTTCATCAACTTAGTCTTCACCTATTTTACACATTTTTTGACTCAAATAGATGGTCAAAGTTGGACCCAAAATACCAGGGGCCTAATAAACCGGCGGAGTAGTAGTTTCTTATTGCTTCACAATTCTATACCTACCATTAAAGGGAGGTGATATTCTTGGTTTCGTCCCGCTTTGTTTGGTCCTGCTTTAATTAATTTCACGTACGCTATTTGGTTTGGTTACTTGCCATCCGTTTTAGCCCAAGGGAAGCCCACCTGACGGTGCACTGTAGCCCATGTCCGAAGAGCTGGCAAACAAATAAAATAGCCAATAGCAGGGTTGGCAAAAAATAAAACAGCCAATAGCAGGGTTCGGTCTCATAACCCGCCAACCGGCCACACACAGTTTGTCGACTATTAAAGGAAGGTGATATTCTTGGTTTCGTCCCACTTCGTTTAGTCCCGCTTCAACTAATTTCACGTACGCTATTTGGTTTTGCTACTTGCCACCCGTTTTGGCTCAACAGAGAAACCCCATCTGGCAGCGCACTGTGGCCCAGGTCCGGAGAAAAATAAAATTATCAGTGCGAGGGTTTGATCTCATAACCTGTCAACCGACCGCGCACAGTTTGTCCAACTGACCCGGCTAGAGATATGAGTGGATCTTTTTTCTCCCGTTGCAACGCACGAGCCTTTTTGCTAGTCGATAATAACATACAGAGCGTTTACGGGTTGATCCTGACATCAATTGGGGAAGTGGACCCACCACCCTGAAATTCAAGGTGGGAGAGGTTTAGCACTAACAAAGGACGCGTTGCCGACTAGTGTTCGCATAGGATTCCCGACCGCTTCCTACACATATAGATCGATTGGGTGATCGATCGATCACCAGACATACGGACGACGTACGTAGAGGAGGTGCGGAGGATTAATCCATCAAAGAGCCCCCGTCAAGGACGCAGAGGGAAGGAGGATCGATCCATGGGATCCTGGTTCTCCTCCCCTAACGGCGCCGGCGCCGGCTCCGGTCATCTTCGTTATGTGCGTAGAGCCGTCGTCTCAAAACAGTTTGCAGCTCGCCTTCAACAACTCAAGGACAGCGGATGTCTTGTTGACCCGAACACCCAAGAGTACGTACTACTATGCCTTCCTTGCTACTCCCTGCAATTTATGTATTTTCACTTTTTCAGTCAATGCGGCCATTGATCGTGTGGAGCCAACAATTCCCGTTTCATTTTGTTTATTTATTTAATTTGTTTTGTTTGACGACAGAGGAGAGGACGCCTACTGCATTCGTGAACTCGCCGACTTGGCCCTCCGACATTACAACTCCAACCACGCGGTATGCGTCCTACTTGCCCACAAGCGTCCTCGCATATAGGCACAGCTTACTTACTTAGTTATTCTTGTTTTGAGATCGATATTGTGTATGCAGGGTCCTGAGTTCCGGCTTCCTGATCGGCCCACCGCAGGCTGCGTTAGTTTCTCGTCTCTTGATCTGCCGACCACGGATTTGAAGGCCGCGTGTGTTGGTTTTAGGGAAGACCTCTGGTACCATATCAACTTCTCGGCTCGCCAGACAGACGATGATGAGCACATCTTCTTCGCCGAGCTACGCTACGACCGGTGCTCTAACCAACTAACCGTCGAGACATGCACCATCCTAGGTACGCGCTAATCTTCCAACGACCTATCTGATCGTCGAAACGTTCGTGCAGCACACTAGATATGATCTATCTAATACTCCATCTCTCCCTCTATCTTTGACAGAAGAGCCGTTGGACCATTTGACAAGCAGCTGCGCATTGTGTCCCAGTGAATCCAATATTTTGCACCCAAATGCCGTACAACTCGGATGTGGAAAGGAGGGGCAGGAAAAGGAATTTTTCCGTGAGAGGCGTGCATGGAATGGGCACACAAAGGAACTTTTCAGCAAGAGCAATATGCTACAGACCCCCTTCTTCATAGGAGGGAATGGGCCTCGATATAGACTAGATTGACCATTATGTATTTTTTTCCTCTTCTCATCATTTATTACATGTGTGTTTAATTTACTGCATCATTCAGGAAAATAAACCATGTAAGAGCAACTCTTGCCGATCCCCTAAAAATAGAGTAAAACGGCAGAGTAATTTAGTAGAGTATAAGTTTTGGCCGCACCTAGCCGATCCCCTAATATAAAGCAGTGTAATTTCGTTTTTTTCTAACTTATGCAATTCTAGTTTATATCGCAACTACATATTAGCACACATATATAGAAACTAAACATAAATATGAAGGTTTAAGAAAATCGAAAATATAGTTTACAAATCGAATTATTCAAATTTAAACACACCCGAATGGTTTAAATGTAGCAAATAACATGTGAAAACACAACTAGGAAGTGGGCTGGCGGGCCACAATCCAGAGCACTTGGGCTTTGGCCCTTCAGTCTTCAAGCAATGACCTATCTCTCGTTTGTGACTAATTGAGGGTCGCTCCTTTGGGATCCTCCCCAAGGGTCACTAGGGGTGAGCTGAGAGCCATGTGTTGCGCTCTGGGAGCACCTTCCGGATTTTTTTATTTTTTCTCGCGCGTTTTTGGCTTTTTAGATTGGTTTTTCCGGCTTTTCACCGTCTTTCTTACCTTTTTGACAAAAAATGAGTGAAAAATCATTTTTTTTGCTTCCGCGGAAGGATGGATTTGCTTGAAAAAAGAAACACTTTTTTCTTCCACAAGAGCCATAGTTTTGCTTCCCGGGAGGCACAGATTTGCTTGTGCTAGAGGCACGGTCTTATGCGCATCCTATCATGCCACGCCACACATGTTGATGGCCCGACACACAATTTACCCACATCTTTATCTCCATCCCAGCCTCATCCAGTCGTTTTCCTCATATTTTTCCCATCGTCTTCCCATGACCGCCATGGACAACTCGTTCGAGCTCGCGCCCCACCCGCTCTCTTTTTGGACCTCCCCTGGTTGTCGACGGCTGCAACAGAGCTTGCACGCCCACCATGTACCACTACAATCCCACAGTCCTAGTCACCCGCGATGCCACGACAAGCGTGTCAGTTTGTGCAGCACACGATGTGTTCATGACCATGTGATTTGGCGATAGTGATTCCCATGGGATGCTACAACCGGGCGCCTTGATGACAATTGCGGCAACCAGCACCATGCGGGACCTGGAGACGACGATGACTAGTGCTACAACCAGTGTAGAGTCGAGGTGTTGTTTTTGGTATGACGGTGAGTCGACATGCTCCAACTGGCGAGTCGTTTTGCTGGCAACGACTATATTTTTTTGCTGCGACTGATGAATGTGAAGCATTTTTTGGATTCCTGGGACCAGCTAGAATTTTGTTGTGACCTGGCAACGGCAAGCCATGTTTTTGCTGGAACCGGCAATATTTTCTGCTAGGATTGGTGAGAATTTTTTTCTTGCGACTGTTGATTACAGGTGATGCTACAAGCACTTGCATGTGCTACCATGAAGGTGTTGCAAGGAGGCAACGACAAGGTACAACCGGCGAGATGGCGAGCTAGGCCCGTAGAAGAATGATCAGCTGTGACCGGCGAGAGTTGCTGCGACCCGTAGCAAGAGATGCTACAACAGGCGAGCCGCGATGATCTGCGATGAGAGCCTAGGACAGTGGTATGAGATGACGACGGGGACGGGCGGTCGTGCTGGGTGGAAGGGGACAAAGGATTTTGATGCACTTCGTGTATGATATCGCTTTTTTAACACAGTAGAGACGCAAGGGCTCGTGATATCCATTTGGGAGAAGAAACAGATTGAGGTCCAACAGTGCGCGGGGCTCAGTCAGGTGGCCGCGTGACTACTGGTTACACTGTCACATCGGTAAGGTTTTTTAGACGTTTTTTCCAAGTATAAAATCTTGTTATACAAGCCCCGGTGGCTCATTCTTGGTGACTTCAACCTGATCACCAAAGCGGCTGACAAGAACAACCAAAACATTAACAGCCGCCTCATTGGCAGTTTCCGCTCCGCGCTGAATCATCTCGAGCTTAAAGAGATGCGGCTTTCAGGCCGTAAATTCACATGGTCCAATGCTCAAGAAAACCCGGTGCTAACAAAGATTGATCATTTCTTTCACTCCGACGACTGGGATGAGCTTTTTCCAAATGCCCACCTCCAGGCCATCTCATCTGCCTGCTCTGATCATGCACCGCTGCTCCTCCTGGGGGACACGGAGGTGCGGCGGCGCCCGTCCTTCAAGTTTGAAGAGTTCTGGCTTCGACTACCTGGTTTCAAGGAAGCGGTGGCCATGGCCTGGAATAAACCAGTGCAGTCAACCAATGCAATCCGAAGGATGCACATCAAATTGTCACGGACTGCAAAGGCTCTCAAGAAATGGCAAAGAGATACGGTCGGAGTCCTCAGCACTCAGATCGGCATTGCAAAGGAGGTAATCTGGAGGCAGGACATTGCAGAGGAGGGGAGGTCCCTCTCCCCTGCAGAGCTGGAGCTAAGACGCAGACTTAAGTTTTCTTATCTCGGCCTCCTATCCTTCCAGAAGGTCAAGCTGCGACAGCGCGCAAGACTTACGGGTATCAGGCTGGGCGATGTCAACTCTAAGTTTTTCCATGCCAAGGTGAATGGGCGACGGAGGAAAAACTTCATCCAGCTGTTGCACTCGGATCACGGTGTTGCCGTCACTGCAGAAGATAAAGAGCAGGTCCTCCTTTCCCACTTCCAGGGCCATCTGGGCAGCCCCACACCACGACGCTCAAGCTTAAATTGGGACAACCTCGAGATAACTTCGCATGATCTATCGGAGCTCGATGCACCTTTCGACGAGGAAGAGATAAAAGACGCAGTTTTTTCGTTGCCCTCTATCAAGGCGCCCGGCCCCGACGGGTTCATTGGTGCCTTCTTCAAAACATGTTGGGAGATCATCCGGTACGACGTCGTTCAAGCAATCCTCCAGCTCGCTAATCTCCGCGGAGACGGTGCCTCCCTCATCAACTCGGCAAACATAATTTTGCTCCCAAAAAAAGCGGACGCGAGGGTAGTCGGAGACTACAGACCAATCAGTCTCATCCATAGCCTTTCCAAAATCTTCTCCAAACTCCTCGCCAACAGACTAGCCCCGATACTGCCTTCGCTAGTTTCCAAATGCCAAAGTGCCTTTGTGCAGAAGCGATCCATCCACGACAACTTCTTGCATGTCCAGAATCTCATAAAGGACCTACATCGTCGAAACATCCCAAGCCTCTTCCTCAAGCTGGACATTTCAAAAGCCTTCGACTCCATAAATTGGGCCTTCCTCCTGGAGGTCATGCAGCGCCTGGGCTTTGGGCAGAGATGGCGAGACTGGATATGTCTCTCCCTATCGTCCTCTTCTTCAAGAGTGTTGCTCAACGGAAACCCCGGAAGGAGTTTCAGACACGCAAAGGGCCTCCGCCAGGGCGACCCGGTATCCCCGATGCTTTTTATCCTCGCCATTGACCCTCTTCAGCAGATCCTACAACTCGCCTCCCGACGAGGCATCCTCAAGCCCATTGCTGCTAGAACGGCCAGATGTAGGATCTCCCTTTATGCTGACGATGCGGGCATCTTTGCGAACCCGGACAAGGATGAGCTTCACGCAAATTCGGCAATCCTAAAGACCTTTGGGGAGGCAAGCGGACTGATCACAAACCTGAGCAAGACCGAGGTCTTTCCGATCAGATGTGCCGGCATTAACCTCCAGGAGGTGTTGTCGGTTTTCCCTGCCAAGATCGCCACCTTCCCGGGACGCTACTTGGGGCTCCCCCTGCATTTTCGTCGTCTTAAAGGTGTTGATCTGCAACCCTTCATAGATAGGTTCGCAGGCAGACTTCCAGGATGGAAGGGAAGGCTTCTCAACAAGCCTGGCAGGGTGGCACTCGCTCAGTCGGTCCTCACGGCCATGGCCACCTTCCACATCACAGCTCTCAACTTGTCGAAGGGGACTCTCAGAAAGATCAACAAAATCATTCGGGCCTTCATCTGGCAAAAAGAAGACCAAGCACAGACCTCCGGAGGCCACTCCCTTGTTAACTGGAAGACCGTCTGCCGCCCAAAGCTTTTGGGCGGTCTAGGGATCCTGGACCTACAGAGATTTAGCCGTGCCCTGCGTCTTCGGTGGCCATGGTTGCAATGGACTGACCCAGAAAGGCCATGGGTGGGATCGGAATTACCGTGCGACCAATCAGACATGAGCCTCTTTCGCGCATGTACCTCTATTACTGTTGGGCAATGGGCGAAAGGCTTTGTTCTGGCACGACAATTGGACTGGTGTAGGTCCGCTCAAGATGCTAGCTCCACAGCTCTACAAGATTGCCTCAAGAAAAAACAGAGCGGTGCACAACGAGCTCTTGAACGAGAACTGGATTAGGGCAAGGCGATCTACGCACAATCCAGCAGCTTGGTGAATTTGTGTCTCTCTCGAATCACATTAGTCGATCGCCTCCTCCCCGACCAAGAGGACACCATTCACTGGAACTTAACCACCTCGGGACTTACTCGGCAGCCTCGCCACGGCGCCGCAGATTCTTGGCTCCTACTCACGCTTTGACACGACCAAGGTCCGTCCGCAAACGCCGAGCCTAAGTGCAAGTTCTTCGCATGGCTTGCTCTGCACGGACGAATTCTCATCATGGATATGTTGGCCGTCGGGATGGCCTCACGACCCCAGATGCATGCTCTGTCTTCAAAGCAGCCGTAAACAGCAACTCACCTATGCAAAGACTGCCCATTCACGGTCGCGGTTTGGAACCGGTGAACTCTTGACTAACGGCGCCCTATCTCGGGTTTCCTACCCGAGCCAGAAATGTGTCCGACTGGTGGGACAAGACTCTGATTCAGTCCCAAGCAAGTGCGCAAGAGGCGTAGTGGAAGAATCATCTACACGATATGGTCCGTTTGGAAGGAGCGAAATAGGCGAGTCTTCACTGGACAAAGGCTGCCGTATCGCGAGGTGGCGGCTCTAGCCCTAGACGCAATCAATCAGCGCGACCTGGCGTTTAACGGCAACCTGCCAACCGCCGGCATTGGTTAATCTAGGTTCTAGGTTGGCCTTTTGTGGTTTCTGCGACGTTCCCTAAAATGCTCGCCCCTCTGTAAATTGCGTCCTTTCGCCATCTCTTCTATAAAGAAAAAGGCAGTGCTCCTGCCGGTTCCTCAAAAAAAAAGTCAGATCAATCCTTTTTCTTAGAAAATGAATCTCAGATAAATCTGACTACCGAGAGATGTAAAGTAGCGCGTCTTTCTTTTCTCTGCCCCTGCCACTCCTGACGGATCCCGCCGTGCCGTACTTCACCGTGACCGCCTACGCCTCAATCCCGACCCACGCGGTCATCGCCGTTCATCACGCCACTGGGCCTCCTTCCCTTGAGGTATGAGCATCTAGGTTGTTGGTCTCTTCGTTGTATACATACACTACTAGGGAAAAGCCTATACACAGAATCTTAGCAGCAGCGCGGTTCAAAATAGAGCGCTGCTGGTAAGTAGTAGTAGCGCCTTTATGTAAACTCGCTGCTGCTAAATATTTAGCAAGAGCGCTGCCGACGTAAACACACTGCTACAAATATCGACCGCGGTGTTCCCCACCTCTAAGTAGCAGTAAGCGGTGGCGAAAACAGCGCCATCGCTAAGTGCATAGTAGTAGCGCGGTTTCCTCGAGATCGCTGCTGGTAAGTTTCAAATTGCCGCCATTTTTGTCCCAGATTAGCGATGGCGCCTTACAGAAGCGCTGTTGCTGCTAAGTTTTAGCAGCAGCGGTTTCTCACCAGCGCCATCGCTAACCCCACCAACCCCAAACCGTCCCATCCCTCCCCTTGCTTTTTTCCCTTCCCCTACCTCCCCTCTCTCTCTCTCTTCCCTCCACCACATGCTCCCACTCTCACTTTTTTCCCTTCCCCTACCTCCCCTCTCCTCTCTTCCCTCCACCACATGCTCCCACTCTCACTCTTCTTCTTCTCAATACTTCTCCCCATTACTCCCTCTCTTCTCTATCCACCTTCTCTCTCTTCATTACTCCTACATAACTACACCACCTTCATTAATGCATCTCCTTTCTTTTTCCTTCCCCTCCACTAGTTGAAGTTGTCTCCTTCCAAATTAGGTAGCTAGGTAGATGTAGGATTTAGTTAAGTGACCTATTTGCCCCTAACTAGATCTATCTTTGTCAAGAAGAGCTTAATTTGTGCACTTTTGATCTCCCTACAACATCATCTTCGCCATCAAGATAGAGGTGATGAAACTTTCATGCTTTTGCAAAATGGAAATGTGTTTATGTGTGTGATATGTTTGTGGAAATTGTGTGTGTGGCATGAGTTGACGCCGCCAAATTGTGCTTTTGAGTTGCCTATGTTTTGCGAAATGTCGATTTATTTCCGTTTGGCTAATTCGAGCAAACTCTAGATCCATATATGTCCTATTTTTAGGAAGGTCATGCCAAATTTTTTATGACTTTGATGCATGCATGCATTTTTACAATCAATTTTTTATTATTACCGTGCAGAGTTGACGATGGTCGATGGAACGATGGTGGACAGGTGGTTGCGGTCGGCGGTGCAAGACATGAAAGAAAATAACCGGACAGAGGTTTTATGTCCGTGTCGAAAATGCAAAGGAATAGTTTGGCTCGACCCCCATGACGATGGTCGTGTCGGCGCACCTGCTCATGACTGGTTTCATGGATGGCTATACTAGGTGGATAATTGAAGATGAGGATGACGATGTTGAGGATGCCGACGGGTAGGAAATGATGACACGGGCAAGACGAAGAGATGATCGATAATGGCGGCGGGAACAGGCGGACATGGCGGCGGAGAAGGGGCCGGACATGGCGGAGGAGAAGGGCCGGACATGGCGGCGGAGAGAACGACATGGACTCCACGCAGCAGAGTTCGCTCGGTACTAAGTTCAATTGTGCGGGACCCTCATGTTCAAGCATTGCTTCAAGGAGACGAGTATGAGAGAGCTGCTTCTAGAGAGGAGGCTAAGCTGGAGCAACCGGTGGTAGACTCGAACACTCCATTGTATGATGGTTGCAATCTGAGGTGACCGGTTGAGTTTCACGCCCAACTCCTCAAGACGAAGGCTAAAAACAAATGGACCGACACTAGCCTCGATGAGCATCTCAAGTACCTAAAGGATGTTCTTCCCGCGGGTAATCTATGTCCTACTAGTGTTGATGAGTCCAAGAAGATCGTGTGCCCTCTTGATCTGCCACACGTTAGATACCATGCATGCATCAACGATTGCATAATTTATCGGAAGGAGCACGCGGAAAAAACAAGCTGTCCGGTGTGCAATGCTTCTCGATACAAGAAGGCCGGAAGAAATGTCCCCGTAAAGTTGTATGGTACTTACCGATCACTCCCGCCTCCGAGGTATTTTGTAGATCCCAAGGAAGCAAAGCTAATGCGCCGCACGCGGAGAGGAAGAAGCCCGACGATGGAGATGATCCGAAGCTGAGACACGTGAAGGATGGAAGCCATGGAGAGCGTTGAACAGCTTCTATCGGTATTTTGAATGTGATGCAAGGAACATTGTGCTCGGCGCATGTACCGATGGCATGAATCTGCTTGGCAACCGTAACACCAACCATAGTACATGGCCCGTGTTTGTATGGATGTACAACCTCCCCTGGTTGTGCATGAAATCAAGTACATTCACATGAGCATGCTTATTCAAGGGCCAAAACAACCAGGAAATAATATTAATTTGTATCCGGGTCTACTTCAAGAGGAGTTAGACACGTTATGGAAAACACCGCCAAGACATGGGACGCCAAAGAAAGGTGAGTATTTCAACATGAGAGTCAGCTGATCACGACAAAGGCAGGACTATCTCGATTACGGATATGTGGCAGGCCAGTGTGCCATGGATATTGCGGATGCACGCGGTGCATGGATGATACAACGCCTCAGCAGCTAACGTGAAGGAAAGATGGCGGTCAGGAAAATCGTGTACATGGGGCATCAAGATGGCTTGAACAGACGACCCGTGGAGAAACCGTGGAGATCTATTCAATGGTCACGCTGAGCATCAAGGACCTCCACGTAAGCGGAGCGGTGCCAAATCGATGAGCTGTTGAAAAAGCTGGAATGAGTGCCCCGCGCCGAAAGACGATGAGAAAGGCGCCAGAGCCGCTGCTGAAGGTATGGAAGACGAGGTCTGTGTTCGGGACTTGAGTATCGCACAAACTCGATACACCTCATTGCCTAGATCAAATGCATATCTGTAAGAATGTCCTTGAGAGCTTGCTCGCAACACCGATGAACATGCCGGATAAGACCAAGGATGGGCCAAGGCAAAAAAGACTTGCAAGATTTGAAAATCAGGAAGATCTGCACATGCCGCCCGTAAAATGTCGACGAGACAGAGACGGAGACAGAGGCACGGAGAAGAAGGGCAAGAAATTAAAGAAAGAAGATTATTGCCCCCTCTTGCTTCACCTTAAGTCAGCTGAGATCAATCAATTCTTTAAGTGCCTTACGGAGTGAAAGTTAGTTCCGCATCGTGGCAAGATAAGCGATATCTAGACACGGACAAGAAAAGGTTCAGCGGGATGAAGTCTCATGACTGTCATGTGATGATGACGCAGATACTACCTGTTGCCCTTAGAGGGATAATGGACAAGCACGTCCGTGACACGCTTATTGGTCTCTGCAACTTTTTGACGCCATCTCTCGAAAGTCGATCGGTGTGAAGCAGCTCCGAAGGCTACATGAAGAGATCGTTGTGATACTGAATGAGCTTGAGATGTACTTCCGCCCGCGTTCTTCGACGTGATGGTGCATCTGTGTGTCCATATTGTGGATGACATAATAGACTGGGGCCGCCATTCCTGCACAACATGATGCCGCTTTGAGAGGATGAATGGGATCATCAAAGGATTCGTTTCAGAACATGTCCCGTCCGGATGGAAGCATCGTCCGGGCTATTTGGCACAAGAGTGCATCTCTTTACGTGAGAATTTTCTATATGGTGCAGACCAGCCGCTGGTGTTAGTGTTGGTTTGCCCGCTAACAAGCAACGATGGGAGGCTCAAGGAGATGGTCATCAGAACGGTCGCAGGAACTGCACGTGGCATACTCAGATCGACGCAGCGATTTTGACAGAGCAAACTTGGTAGTGCTACAACACCTAGACGAGGTAGATCCTTTCGTGGCACCGCACAAAGAAATTATCGCAAAGAAGTATCGTGACCGGGGTATGCAGGACGGACGCCGGTTACTAGAGAGCACAACTCCACTTTCCTGCATTGGTTCAAAGAGCATATTATTGCTAATCCCGGAGGAGGGCTCTAAGGACGGATTGCTCATATACGCCTTTAGCACATGGCCCCACGCCCAACCTCGTAACCTATCGTGCATATGATATCAACGGATACACGTTCTACACGGAGGCAAAAGATATGGACAAAGGATGATCGTAACTCGGGGTGACGATGGAATGCATGACCGGCAGCGACAACGCACAACCGAACGATTTTATGGAAGGGTCGAGGAGATCTGGGAGCTTGACTACTCGACTGCACAACACGACGATGTTCCGTGTCGATGGGCTAAGAATGTCGAAAGAGAAAGCCGGATGTTCACTACCATGACTATACCCGACGCCAAGAGCGCTACCGTCAACGCTATCGCAAAAAACGAGCCATGGGTACACGCTAAGCACGTGACACAATGCTTCTTCATAACGACCCGCAATCCCAGCCGTGTTGTCGGAGGAGAGGCAAAAGGAACATCATTGGAATGGATGGAGTCGCCAACGAGGAAGACTATGATCGAGACGGCAACCCAATGAGGGAAGATGACGATGATGGTGAAGTATACGTCAAAAGAAGAATCAATACTACATTACCTAAGAAAAATCGCACTCCATGGAAAAGGCAAAGTCACAATGAGGGGCTCAATTATTCTTCGACGAACAAGAAGGGAAAGAAGCTGACTCAAAACGAAAACGTCAGCACTAAGGAAACGTATGTTATGGGTCCAATGATGTGTAATATATATATGTTCCTATTTTGTATACACACTTAGCCATATGATGTGTAATATATATGTTCCTATTTTGCATACATATTTAACCGCCAAATGATGCAATATATATCGCCTCCCTTCGCTCACTGCCCTCGGAAATAAAAGTGGGATAAAATAAAGGAAAAGAAAATGAAAACTGGCAAGATGGCGACGGCAGTAGCGCTGCTTTCTACAAAACCGCTGCTGCTACATACCATAGTAGTAGCGCTTTCTTATAAACCGCTGCCGCTTCGCACATTAGTAGCAGCGTGTTTACCATAAAGCGCTGCAGCTACAGATCATAGTAGTAGCGCGTTTCGCATAACGCGCCATCGCTACGCCCACTTAACCCAAAATTTTCACTCGCAGCTTCATCCCGCCACATTTCCCCAAATCCCCACTCTCTCTCCGCCCCGTCGCTCCGCCCACGCCCGACCTGCCCTCAAGGCTCGCCCGACTCCGCCGCCGCTTAGCCTCTAGCCAGCCTCAGACTGCCCTCGACCCGACTCGACTCGGCTCGCCCCGACCCGGCCTTCGCCTCGACCCAAGGCTCGCCTCGACCCGTCGGCCCTCGCCTCCTCCTCGCCTCCTGCTCTCTGTAAACCCCCTCTCTGCTAGGGTTCTTCATGTTAATTAATTAGGTTATCTATTTAGTTATGAATTTAGCTAGGTTTCAAAATTAGCTGAATTTATATGGAAATTTGAACTGACATGTGATATGTGCATATGTCATGTTTTGGACATGTCATGTTTGGAAAATGATCCGAGTGGCCTATGTTACGCCGAAATGTTGATTCATTTCCGCTTTGGTGAATTTCAGCGCCGATATGTCCATTTTTAGCAAAGGTCATGCCGAAATTTCCGTGAATAAAGGCATGATTTGTGCTACATAGTTGGCATATCGAGTCTTGCACATAGATTTCTTTTTACGCCATTTCTCATTTATTCATACTTTTAGAAATAAATGAGGCCACTTAATCATAGGAAACATGTCGAACAACGAAGAAACCGGGCCTTCACCAAGATGCGATTTAGATGGATTATGATGGTGAACAAGAGTACCTCGACTATTTGATCGCTAAGCAAGGTTTGCAGGTCGGCCTCGATGATGGTATCGACGCCGACATCGACACCGACGGCGCCGGCACCGATGGCGGCGCCGAGACCGTGGGGAAGGTATCAAGGGAAGGTACCGCCCCGATGCCGATACCGAAAAGAGGAAGCATAAGAAGCAGAGGATACGAAAACCTAACAAACTAGGGATTGGACGACTTGTGATCACAAAGATGGCACCGCAAGTTTGAGCCGTTAGAGCCGGAAGAACCTCGCAAGTGCTATGGGAACCAAGTAGGATGCATCCTACGGAATGCGCGAGCATCAACGATTTATGACTTAAGGAGTAAAGAACATTTGACACAGCTTGCTCCTAACGGTTGCACAAGAGATTCAAGTTCCCGACCGATGATAACATAGAATAACCGTGGATGATCCAAGATGAAAAAGATTAACAATCACGCCATGGGCATGTTCAGAATGATTTGGCCTCCGGAAAGGGAGGGTGAAACGAGCTATTGAGGCTGATGAACCCCGTCCAAGATTCTCGAGGAAAATCCGACACTTACGGAACATGAGTTCAAAAGTTCAAGGACACTTGCGCTACCGAGGCAGCCAAGGCTAAGGCTGCGAAATTCAAAAGCCTTCAGCTCCGAACACGGAAGCATCGCCTCGGAAGCCGTGGCTACCTCGGTAAAAGGCCCATATGGGATAAGGAGGACACGGAACGTGAAGCCGCTGGTCTCCTGCACTTTCGCTGAAGTTCACCAACCCCTTGGAGCATGACTTCATCAGGGCCCGCTACAAGTGGGACAAGGAGAAAAGGTTTTTACACGGACAAGATCACGAGGAAATTGATTAGACTCTCGGAGAAGCAACACCGCTTGCAGCCGAAAGCCCTACTTCTCGATGAGGCCCAAGTGGGACACCCTCTCAACCGGCCTTGAACGAACTTAAGGGACTCCCGTGGACCAGCGGCCGCAATATGGTCGTGGTGCACGACGCCGAGACGGCGCCACGTGGAAGGTGTTTACAACGACGCCCGAGGCCAAGAAGCGAAAAGAAGTTTAGTCAGCGGACATCGACGCAAAGGTGAAGCTTGCGGTCGAGAAAAAGCAGCCGAGGACGCGAAAAAGCAGCCGAGGACAAATATGAGTTGCTACAGCAGTAGTCAATGCAGCAGAATCGCTGCAGAAATGATTTCGCTACTAACTTGGTTCCAGCTTATCATCAATCGGGCGAAGGAAAATCCGCATAAGACGGTACATGATTTCCGATGCCCGCCGGCCGCGAGCAACTCCATGAACAACAACACCATCGCACCATCACTTGCTCAAGCAACCGGCCTCCTCTCGCAGCCGCCTCCGCCATAGCAGCCCGCCCTCGGTCTCAGCGCTTAGGTGGGCCTTCGTCTTTAGCTGAGCTTGACGCCACACGGTAATTACATGTCGCACCAACATATATATATAGATAATATTCCATTTTGTTGCCTTTCGTTGTTTTACACCACAAACATATGTGTTTGCAGCGAAAGAAACCCCATGCACCATACTCTACTTGATCAAAGGCCGAAGGTGGACGTGGGAAAGGGGATGATAATGGACCCTCTCAACGCATATTCCACAACCACCCGATCTCGCTGGGCACTTCAGGTTAGCTTGACCAGTGTGAAATCGGGCACGAGGATTTGCCTCCTCCAGTACAGCATGTGGGAGCGGACGACGAGACCCCGCCGCGGATTGGACGATGCAAGGGTTGGGTGCTGCTATGGCCGAAGAATCTTATTCGTCTGGAGCCAGCCGAGAGCACACCAATAACTACCACACATCAACAAGCATGTGCGGAGACCACCACCCCACCCACGCAATTACCAGCTCTGTAGTAGTGCCGGGTGAGAGCGGCGGACGACATGATGAAGGGGGTGCAATAGTACTGGCTGATGTACCTGTAGAACAGAGAATGGATGATGAGACGGAGGTCGACCCTATGGATTACCTCAATACAAACGCGTATGACTGTGACATAGATATGATGAGTCAACCATATGACGAATCGGGCTATTAGCTTGCTAATGAGGATATGGATGATATGCCCGGGCAGGGCCGTACCATGGAATGCAAAAAGTCTCTCTTCATGAAATCCTCACAGACACGCTCAAGATGCCGCCAACACAGGCTCAACTAGCCGGGCGCGAGGGTCGTCTGAAAGATTTAGCCCGGGAACACTTGGGCAGGGGTTAAGGAAGGGTCTGGAAGGTGTGCCCAAGAAAAGGAGAGGAAGAGATCGGGAAGGTAATCGCCTCCAAACAAGCGAGAGCACACAGCAGCCGACGATGCATTCTCAAGAGCGTGTACCCGTGAAAGGTGCAGTCATGTTCCATCTCACGGGCGAGCCGATGCTACCGCCGAAACCGCTGGAGGCACTATCGGGATCTCGAGAGACTGCACGACCATGTGCTTTGACCGAGAAAAGCCTACTAGCCTCAAAGGATCCAGGATATCCGACATACGCGCTCGTGTGCACGAGGGAAGTGCTACGTCGACACACGGCCCGCGGAGGTGTTCTTCCCGCGGTTTGACCATATCTTTGAGATGTTTCTAACAAGGCGGCTTGATTTTACTATCGTCCGCCTTTTTGCGCTACATATGAGCTCCGTCGTGAAGAGTGAAGAAGTCTCGCAAATCTGTGTGGCGGATCCGCATTACATGCACGAGTCTTTCTTGAGTCTCGCGACTTTGAGCGTGAAACTGCTAGGGAGTACCTCCAAAACTTCATGGTACAGAATAAGGACCGGAAATTGTCCTCGTGCCTTATCATCCAAAGTAAGTCAGTTCCGGACAACCCTTTCGACATTTCAATCATTCCTTCTCTCTCATATGGGGAATAATTTGAGGTGTCTTTTCCCGCAGCAACGGGCGCGCCCGTTTTATCGTTCTTTACCCGCAAGTCTCCCACGCCGTGTATTTTGACCCTTCGAGAGACTACGAGAAAAGGACTACACCCACATAATGAATATTCTAGATGATGCTCTCCAAGGCTTCAGCTATAGAGGTGGCCACGTGCATATCAGAAACAAAGGAACAAGAAGATGGGTTTCACAAGATAAAACTAACTTCTCCTGCATCCATGTCCCAAAACCAAGCAAGAAGGATGGATTCTACATCGTCCATCTCATGATTCAGTTCAACACGGATCACCAAAAGCTTCACATTAACAGCAGATATCCACAAGTGGCTAGAATCTCATGGAGAAGCGAATTATAAACTTAGAGATGACTTCTTTCGCATCCAAAGCGACATTGCGACGATCATCATGAAAGAAGTCGTCGATGAGAAGGGGATGTTCCACCACGGCCCTATATCGCGAGCTGACGTCCGAACTCGCATAGGCATGCAACGTCTAGACCTCACGCCGTTCAAGCAGCTAGGGTTCGTCCTCGATGATATGGAAGGATGGAACTTCTAGTGAGTTATGATGCCGATGATGATGATATGTGTCGGTTGAACTTGTATACTTTTTGTAGCGATGAAACTTTGTGATGTCCACGGTCCTGCCGAACTTGCGTAACGCTACTTTGTTAGTTGGCGACGATGACCTGCGCACTCTAGTTAATTAATTTATGCATCGTATATGTTGCATCTAGTTGCTAACCTTTCTTTTTTGGTGTTGCTCTAGTATTTTTTTGCATATATATGATTGTACATCCTCTTCATGAACATGCATCTCTAACAGGTACCTAGTTTCTTGATGGCGAGATGGAAATGCTATGTCGTGTACAAAGGGAAGGTTCCGGGGGTGTACAACGAGTGGCATGAGTGTCAGGCGCAAGTGAATGGGTTCACGGGCGCCAGCTATAAAGGCTTCAAAAGCAGACAAGAAGGAGAAGCTAGTTATTTGAGGTTCACGCTAGCGCGAGAGAGGACTCGTAACCGCCACCTCATGTACTGCATGGTTCCGCTCTCACTCATAGTGATAGCACTTCTTGTGTATGCCTTTGTTTAGATGGATGACGTTGTTGTAGTTGCAAGTATTCGAGACTTGCATGTATTGCTATTTTCAAGATGATAACAAGATATTACTTTGTGTTGGATGATGATTATGAAGAGACTATTTGTATGTACATGCTATGATTACATTTGTGGTCTCGCAGGCATTTGTATGTGTATCATGATGAAATTTCTATGTGCTAAAGATTCTTCTACAAAGCCGGTTCAAATACAAAACAAATATGCCAAAAAAACTACTTAAATTAGCAGTAGCGAGTGTACAAAAGTTAGCAGCAGCGCCGCTATAGCAGTAGCGCGTCCAGCAAAAGAGCGCTAGCGCTAATAGCGGTAGCCAGCTTCCGGCAACAGCGCTGCTGCTACACTTGTATAGCAGTAGCGCGGGTGGACACGCGCTACTGCTATGAGTTAGTTGAAGCGCCAGATAGTAGCGCGCGGTACCGCGCCATCGATACATGTAAAACCCGCGCTGCTGCTAGCCTTTTCCCTAGTAGTGATATCAAAACCAATCAGTCACGATTTCTCTGGCGCCCCGTCTAGATCCGCCGGCGATTAGGATCCCCGATCGATTCCGTGTTCGTATTGGCTTCTCTCTCTCTCTCTTCCAGCCTACAATTAGATCAAAGTATATCTATATAAAGAAGATCCCATCGGTGGGCCAGCTATCGATCTATCAGACAGCGACAGACGACGCAGACAAGACGAAGGCAGCACGTACAGCAGGAGGATCCATCCACCGACTCCATGGGAGCCTGATTCTCTTCCCCTCGGCAGATGCTTCTGGATTGGATGGCGCAGCGTATGATCCCAAGGGTTTTAGTTTTACCTCCATTTGATCTCCCCCCTCTTGATGCGCGTCACCCTTGCACACCAGAGTACGTACGTGCGCGACCCAAATCTCATGAAAACTTTAATACCTTCTTGTTTCTTCTTATTTCCAATACACGACATTTGCTCCATCTATTATGATTATATTGAGTCCCTATTTATTTATTTTTGAAAAGGAGGACGACCCCCGGCCTCTGCATCTGGACGATACATACGGCCACTTTATTAATTATTGACACAAGACCGTACAGAGTCATACACAATAAGTCTAAAGCCACCAAACTAAGCAACAACCGTCGCTATCCCTATCCAGTTGATGTAGGGGCGCTGAAAGTCTGGGCCTCATACCAAACAGACCACGCAGTCAAACCTAACCATCTAAAGACTTGAGGTCCCATCCAGGACGCCTGCCGGGTATGGGCATCCACCAATCCGGCGTGCTTCTCAACCAGGACCCCTGCCGGGTATGAGGCCGCCGCAACCACCTGCCACGAACCCATCTTCAGAGCTGTACTGCTGCATCAACCTTGGCCGGTCCAACTGCCACCGACGCCACCATGACGCCAGGAAGCGTCACCCTCCTGCGCGAGTCCATCTCCGCTCATCAGGCGCCGAGTCTCCACTGTGCCATGCCGCCGAGATCCGCCGTCATCAATGGAGCAGATCAAACACCGCTCCTCCTCTTGTCCCCTCCAACCAGCACTCGCTCCAAAACGACGCCCCCAGGAGGGACAATGCTACCGATAGCACCGTCATCGTCCGATCCGGTAGACCCAGATCTAGGGTTTCCCCCGGAACTTCCCGATCAGGTTGATGAGACCTGCAACGACGATGCCTCCAGAAGGAAACGACGTCTGAGACGTCGCCATCGTCCGCCAAGACCGTAGTCTGGCGCGATTTACACCGGAAGCCACGTCTTCCCGATCTCGTGGCTGGCTGGAACCGAGCGTAACTCGCCACGAAGACGTATGTTGCCGTCGGTATTCGGCGGAGATCCAGATCTCCTCACCGGTCCCTCCACGCGCGCCGATCGGCGAAAGTCTCCAGCGACGGATCCAAACGGGCGTTGATCCGCAGATAGCCGTCGTCACCATCACGAGCAGACAGCCCACTCGCCGGATGGGCGCCGCCACCGCCGCCGTCCATGCAGGCCGCCGCTCACCGCGATGGTGCTCGGGCCCCCGCCGCACAGCCCAGAATCTCCGTCCTAGCCGCCGCCATTTGATCGCATGAGAAGGGCCGCCCCCGCCGCCTCAGATGGGATCCGCCGCCTCCCCCCGCCCAGAACCATTGGCACCGGGGCCGCCGCCACCGCGGCCCACGCCGGCGGCAGCGGTGGCAGGAAGGGGTGGAGAGAGAGGTGCTGGCTGCGCTAGGGTTGGGGCCCCTGGCGTCGCCCGGGGGGAGGCGACGCGAGGGGTGCGAGGGGTAAAGAGTTGGTGTAGTGACGTCGCATTGAGTCCCTGTTTTGTTTTGTTTAATTATTATTAATTACTAGCAAAAGAGCCCGTGCGTTGCAACGAGAGAAAAAAACATAACACACGCTCTTAACTCAACAACCATCACTCAAAATCACAATAGGTCCATCTCCTTTATTTTTGCGAGGCATCATATTTGTGTTGCCGCTTATCCTCCTTTTCACCCTCGCAGGCGATGGCCTCGGTGTTCACACAAAACAACAAAAAACTTGTGTTGAATATGGTTAATCCTAAGGTGTCTCTCTCTCTCCCTCTCTCCTCCCTCTGCCTCTCTCTCTTTCTCGCTCGCTTTCTCTCACTCTCGCGATGAGAAATCTGTTGCTTTCCCTGCGACATTTTTCAGAGGTATGCATGTGCAGTTATCGATGTTTTCTTTTCCCTATATGGTTATAGTGGGGTGTTTATTTGCAATCTGGATCGCTGCAAGTATGAAAAAAATGGATCTTGCGCTATAAATTATAAGATTGCTTCCATAACAATAATTTTAAAATTTTTAACAGGTAAAATTAACATAATATTTAGATTCCATACATTTTTCTAATAAAATTTCATATATAATATGTTAAAATTGAAGTTACGGTTTAAAAGATACAGATAATTCAGAAAATCATTTGGTTTGACTCAAATATATTCCAAAATAATATTTTAAAGTACTTAACAGGTAAAAATAATCTCATATTCATATTCTACATATTTTTCTAATCAAATTTCATATATAACATGTTCAAATTGGAGTTACGGCTTAAAAGATATGGATAATTTTAAAAAGCATTTGTTTGACTTAAATATGATCCGCGGATGAATTGCCTAAAAATTCAGGGGTGTTTTCGAAAAATATAAAATAACGGTTCGGGTGTGACTTAAATCCGGACGGCGGGTTCATTTCAAGAAAAGACAAGGACTTTTGTGTAAAATACAAAAATAACGATTCGTTTTAACTTAAAACAGGACTGCGGGTTGAATTCTCTAAAATAGAGGGACTTTTCTGAAAAATGTCATGACGGACGAAAGAAACCCAATTTGCTTTATTATTAGGTAAGGATAAGGATTTCCTTTGACGGCAGAGAGTTCGACAACTTTCACACTTGCCATCTCGGTCTCGCCCTCCATGCCCTCAAACATTCCAACTCCAAGCACCCGGTACGTACAATACTACTCCAACCCATCCGCAGGCTACCACCTAGTCTTCTCTCCATCTCGATCCATCCTTGCATATACATGCACTACTGCTTTAGTTAGTTACTTGTATGCTTGTTTGAGATCCATGTCTTCTCCGCCCGCCGCAAGGAAGACGGCGACGAGCAGAGGTTCTTTGCAGAGCTACGCTTTGTCCAGTATCCATGCGGACTTATCATCAAATCATGCACCATCTTAAGTACGTGCATAATGGTTCTATTATCGCTCACACTACCCAACTCGGTCCATTCCTAGCTAATTCTCTGCCCCTCTGTGTGTCTCTATCTCTCTGCAGAAAAGCCGTTGTGCCGCTTCAGAAGCAGCTGCACACTTTGTCTAGATGAATCCAAGATTTTGCACCCAAGCCACGTACAACTTGGGTGTGGGAAGAAGGAGCATGAAGAGGAACTCTACCGTGAGAGGCATCAATGGGACTGGGACCCACGTAGAAAGGATTACTTCAGGAGGGAGATGCTTGAGACGCCATTCCGGTTTGGTAGGTGCCCTAACTTCGGTGTGGAAAAGAGGGCCACGAAGTGGAAATCTACCATGAGAAGCGTAAATATAGCTAGGACATGCATATATATGTAGACTGAATTGTTAGGAGATGCCCTTCCATTAGTAGGAGATAGATGTGTTCCTTGTTGGGAGGAGACTGCCTTGATGTAGACTGCAGCGACCAATGCATATCTTTGTTAACTCAATTTTGAACTCAAAATTCACTAAGCAGCAACTACATCCAAACCTAAGCAGCAATTACTCATAAAACCTAGGGTTCATATATATGAACAAAATTAGTAAAACTACTGAAACTATTCAATTTAGAGGAGAGGGAGGTGCTCAATTCATCCATTCATTCAAATATACATTCAAACAATATTGAATTTAGAGGAGAGGGAGGTGCTCATGGTGGACGGGGTGGGGCCGAAACGGAGAGGGAGACAACCGCGTGTGCGGGAGGGCCGATGAGTGGGGGAGAGAGTAGAGGAGAGTGATGAAGGAGGGTGAGGGCGGCCATGCGAAGAGGATTAGATGAGTTTAGCTGCAGTGCGGGGCACGGGCCCCCACTATTGCTAAGCCCATTAGCTGTAGCACGGGGTTAGGGCCCACGTCATTGCTAAGAGGGGCCGGGGAGCTGGGCCCGGACTGGACAGAATAGCAACACGGGTGAAGGGGCCCGTGTTACTGCTAATGGGCTTAGCAGTGGTGCAGGCACGTGACCCGCGCTGTTATTGTGGCCACCCTGTGGGGCACAGTGGGTTCCCACTTAGTAGTAGCGCCGGTATTTAGCCCGCCCATTATCCCTGCGCTGCTATTACCTGTCTACCTATAGGGTTTCCTCTAGTAGTGGTAGTTTTCTGCCAAAAACCTCCTCGCTTTAAAAGACTGCCACCCCAACCTCAACCAACACACATAAAATGCCACCCTAGCAGACGAGCGTTTGCCAGTTATCTATTTCTGCGCGCCGGTGACTGCTTGTCAGTGCCGGGCCCATAGGCGTGCCAAATGTGCGGCCCGCACAAGGCCCATAAATATTTGGGGACCCAAATTTTTATATAGGCCTAGTATGTATTTCTTAAAAAAAGATGTTGTCCCGTTGCGCTAGGCCTCGCATGGCTATGGGCCGCTGTGAGCCGAGCCAGAGGGGCGAGCGGCCAACCGCTGCTCGATCGATCCAGATAGTTTTTTGAAGAGTACATCAATCGGGATCGTTACACCTCAAAAGGAAAACACAAATGTTAATGCCCACACGTGTGGCACGAAGCAACATGGCCCAAACGCCTTCAGTACCATTCATTTTGCCACATGAGAACAGATGACATCAGCGAGAATCTTTTTGCTTTCGGCTTACAATGTTTTATCTCCTAATTAAAAAATTCAATTAAAATCCGTTTCCACTATTAAATCCGTCTCAACGAGATCTTTAAAACTAGATCCCATGTTGATATGTTTCGACGAATATTTTTTTGGCCAAAAGTTGTCATGATGTTTACACTGTAGTTGCCATAATGTTACACTAAAGTGACATGTAGCAATTTTAGTTTATAGAGCATGACTAGTATTTTGACCGTGGCATTCCAATACTTTGACCATGAAATTTATTTTTTGTATGAACTATGGTAATTTTAAGTGCATGTATCATGAAAATTTTAGTTTATGGTTCATGGCAAGTCTAGTTTCTTAATTTCCCGTTTTATAATAGGGCAAATTGAATTTATACCCTTAGTTGGGTCACCCTCGACTGATTTGCCCCTAATTTTGGAAAACACGCGGTCTTGCCCAACTTTGACCATTCCTTATGCTTTTTGCCCTTCCGCACGTCTCGTTTCAATCGGCGTCGTTTGACCGCAAACGACGCGTTACTTTGGACATTTTTGCCCTTGTCGGTGCTATACATGGTACCCCTTCGTCCTCAATGTGCTAGCACAAGCAAACAGAGGATAGCGAGAGCGCCGACGAGGAAAAAGGAGTGGGAGGCAAGGCGTGTCGTGGTAGAGCAAGGAGCGGCGACGCATGGCGAGCTCGGGCTCTTCCATCTTCTCGCCGGTGGTCGGAGAGGTAAGTAGAACTCCGGCAACGCTTCTTCCTCCCCCCAATGCGTTCTAGGGTTTGTGATAATTGGGGAAATTTCTGATTTAGGTTGATGGGGTCGGGATTGTGGAGCATGTCTCCGAGTTCTATCTTCCAGATGAAAGTTATTGTGGATTGGAGCTTTTATCAAGCACATTTGACGGTAAACCTTTTTGGATCACTTTTCAGAGTAAGGAACTCAGTTTCAGACTTGATTGAGAAGCTTGAAGCTGCATCTGTTATAAAGGGATAATTGTTTCTGTGCCCTTAGTTGGGTCACCCTCGACTGATTTGCCCCTAATTTTGGAAAACACGCGGTCTTGCCCAACTTTGACCGTTCCCCTTGCGTTTTTGCCCTTCCGGCACGTCTCCGTCCAGTCAGCGCCGTTTGACCGCAAATGACGCGTTACTTTGGACACCGCTTGCCCCCGTGGTCACTCGCACTCTCTCATTCCCCACTCTTCTCACTCGCACTCTCTCATTCCCCACTCTTGCTCTCACTTTCCCCTCCGACGAACCCTAAATTGTGGCGCCGAGCGGTGGGCGACCAGATCCATTGCGCGGGCGGCCAGATCCATTGCAAGGTGATGGGGGAGAGTGGAGAAAGCATCGGCGGTGGCCGCTGTGGTGGTAGGAACAGCACACCACCATTGCAGCACGGAGAAGGCGGCTGTGGCGGCACCAACGGCGACAAAGGAAGCTCCTGTGGTGGATCTGCACCAACGGCGAGAAGCGGTGGCGGATCTGCACCAACGGCGACAAGCGGGGGCGGATCTGCACGGCAAATCCCCCCAGGGTTAGTAGCAAACCTGATTTTCTCAGTTTTTTCAGATGAGATTTGCTTGTATTTAGGGTTTAGTCTAAAGTTTGTGCGTTTTGTCACTGGATATTGTTCCCCCATAGGATGGATCTAGCTACAGCGTTCTTTCTTTCAGTTCGTGTGGAGACCACTGTTCTATTTTCTGCTAGTACAAAAGGAAAAGATTGTGGATTCACTTTTCCTTTAGTTGTGGACAACACTAGTTCATATACTAATTTTAGGGCTGCCATTTGTGCCAAGTATCCATGGGGATTGTTTGATGCTGTGGAGATCAGATATTGGGATAGTTCCAAACTTTGTTGGGTCCCTGTGCAGTGTGATGCAGAGTTAGGTATGATGTTTGCAAGTAATGCAACAACTATGTCATGCAATTTGGAAATCACAGTTATACAAAGAACTAGAGGTCATAGATGTGTGAACACATCTAGTTCTAGGCCATCTGCATCCAGAACTAGGGCAAGCAGTAGAACACCAAGTGGTTCTAGAACACCAAGTGCTTATGCAACTGCAAGTGTCAATGAAAGCCAAGAAAACCAAAAGAAGCCGCTTGATCCTGTTGTGGAGGAGGCATTGCCTCATGCACCTGGTGTGGAGGATGAGGTTCTATATCCTGGATATGTCCAGCACAATAATGATGAAGGAGATGCAGCAGATAAAGAGTACATTCCTGCAGAATTTTCAGATGCAGATGAGGATGAGAAGCAAGAGGATGTTGAGATGGGAGTTTTTGAAGATGCAGAAGAGGACAGACCTGTAAAGATGTATGAAAGGGAAAATCCATGTATTGATGAAGGTGTGGTTTTCCCTAGTGCAGTTGACTGCAGAAATGCAGTTTCAAGCTTCTCAATCAAGTCTGAAACTGAGTTCCTTACTCTGAAAAGTGATCCAACAAGGTTTACTGTCAAATGTGCTTGATAAAAGCTCCAATCCACAGTAACTTTCATCTGGAAGATAGAACTCGGAGACATGCTCCACAATCCCGACCCCATCAACCTAAATCAGAAATTTCCCCAATTATCACAAACCCTAGAACGCATTGGGGGGAGGAAGAAGCGTTGCCGGAGTTCTACTTACCTCTCCGACCACCGGCGAGAAGATGGAAGAGCCCGAGCTCGCCATGCGTCGCCGCTCCTTGCTCTACCACGACACGCCTTGCCTCCCACTCCTTTTTCCTCGTCGGCGCTCTCGCTATCCTCTGTTTGCTTGTGCTAGCACATTGAGGACGAAGGGGTATCATGTATAGCACCGACAAGGGCAAAAATGTCCAAAGTAACGCGTCATTTGCGGTCAAACGGCGCTGACTGGACGGAGACGTGCCGGAAGGGCAAAAACGCAAGGGGAACGGTCAAAGTTGGGCAAGACCGCGTGTTTTCCAAAATTAGGGGCAAATCAGTTGAGGGTGACCCAACTAAGGGTATAAATTCAATTTGCCCTATTATAAAACGGGGAATTAAGAAACTAGACTTGCCATGAACCATAAACTAAAATTTTCATGATACATGCACTTAAAATTACCATAGTTCATACAAAAAATAAATTTCATGGTCAAAGTATTGGAATGCCACGGTCAAAATACTAAAATTGTCATGCTCTATAAACTAAAATTGCTACATGTCACTTTAGTGTAACATTATGGCAACTACAGTGTAAACATCATGACAACTTTTGGCCAAAAAAATATTCGTCGAAACATATCAACATGGGATCTAGTTTTAAAGATCTCGTTGAGACGGATTTAATAGTGGAAACAGATTTTAATTGAATTTTTTAATTGGGAACTACTTTCCAATTCGGGAGAAGGTACAAATTACCTCATTAAGTTCTACTTTCCTCCCACTCACTTCTTTCGAGAGAAGCTCCTTCTCTAGAAAGGATCCATTTTGAGCAACGAATATCTTGCCTTCGGATCTGTGATAGAAGGTGTACCCAACAGTTTCCTTTGGGTATTCTATGAAAATGCACTTCTCCGATTTGGGTTTGAGCTTATCAGGATAAAACTTTTTCACATAAGCATCGCAACCCCAAACCTTAAGAAACGACAACTTGGGTTTCTTGCCAAACCACAGACGTGAATGCAGCTGTCTCTAATGCATAACCCCAAAACAATAGTGGTAATCAGTAAGAGACATCATAGATCGCACCATTATCCAATAAAGTGCGGTTACGACGTTCGGACACACCATAACGTTGTGGTGTTCCAGGTGGCATGAGCTGTGAAACTATTCCACATTGTTTTAATTGAAGACCAAACTCGTAACTCAAATATTCGTCTCCGCGATCAGATCATAGAAACTTTATTTTCTTGTTACGATGATTTTTCCACTTCACTTTGAAATTCTTTGAACCTTTCAACTATTTCAGATTTATGTTTCATCAAGTAGATATACCCATATCTGCTCAAATCATCTTGTGAAGGTCAGAAAATAACGATACTTGCCACGAGCATCAACACTCATTGGATCGCATACATCGGTATGTATTATTTCCAATAAGTCAGTAGCTTGTTACATTGTTCCGGAGAACGGAGTTTTAGTCATCTTGCCCAAAAGGCACGGTTCGCAACCATCAAATGATTCATAACCAAGTGATTCCAAAAATCCATCTTTATGGAGTTTCTTCATGCGCTTTACACCGATATGACCCAAATGGCAGTGCCACAAATAAGTTGCACTATCATTATTAACTTTGCATCTTTTGGCATCAATATTATGAATATGTGTATTACTACGATCGAGATCCAACAAACTATTTTCATTGGGTGTATGACCATTGAAGGTTTTATTCATGTAAACAGAATAACAATTATTCTCTGATTTTAAATGAATTACCGTATTGCAATAAACATGATCAAATCATATTCATGCTCAACGCAAACGCCAAATAACATTTATTTAGGTTTAACACTAATCTCAAAAGTGTAGGGAGTGTGCGATGATGATCATATCATTCTTGGAACTACTTCCAACACTCATCGTCACTTCCCCTCAACTAGTCTCTGTTTATTATGTAACTCCTATTTCGAGTTACTAATTTTAGCAACCGAACAAGTATCAAATACTCAGGGGCTACTATAAACACTAGTAAGGCACACATCAATAATCTGTATGTCAAATATACCCTTTTTCACTTTGCCATCCTTCTTATCCACCAAATATTCAGGGCATTTCCGCTACCAGTAACTATTTCCTTTGCAGTGTAAGCACTCAGTTTCAGGCTTAGGTCCAGCTTTGGGCTTCTTCACGGGAGTGACAACTTGTTTGCCATTCTACTTGAAGTTTTCCTTTCTTTCCCTTTTCTTGAAACTAGTGATGTTGTCAATCATCAACACTTGATGCTCTTTCTTGATTTGTACCTTCGTCGATTTCAACATCACGAAGAGCTTGGAAATCACTTTCGTCATCCCTTGCATATTATAGTTCATCACGAAGTTCTACTAACTTGGTGATGGTGACTAGAGAATTCTGTCAATCACTATTTTATCTGGAAGATATAACTCCCACTTGATTCAAGCGATTGTAGTATCCAGACAATCTGAGCACATGCTCACTAGTTGAGCGATTCTCCTCCATCTTTTAGCTATAGAACTTGTTGGAGACTTCATATCTCTCAACTCGGGTATTTGCTTGAAATATTAACTTCAATTCCTGAACATCTCATATGGTCCATGACGCTCAAAACGCCTTTGAAGTCCCGATTCTAAGCCATAAAGCATGGTGCACAAAACTATCAAGTAGTCATCATATTGAGCTAGCCAAACGCTCATAACGCTCCATCCGCTCATGCAATAGGTCCGCACCTAGCGTGCATTAAGGATATAATTCTTCAGTGCAGCAATGAGGATAAACCTCAGATCACGGATCGAATCCGTATCATTCCTACTAACATTTTTTCAACACAATTTTCTCTAGGAAGATATCAAAATAAACATATGAAAGCAACAACACGAGCTATTGATCTACAACATAATTTGCAAAATACTACCAGGACTAAGTTCATGATAAATTTAAGTTCAATTAATCATATTACTAAAGAACTCCCACTTAGACAGACATCTCTCTAGTCATCTAAGTAATAACGTGATGCAAATCAACTAAACCATGTCCGATCATCACGTGAGATGGACTAGTTTCAATGGTGAACATCACTATGTTGATCATATCTACTATATGATTCACGCTCGACCTTTCGGTCTCCGTGTTCCGAGGCCATATCTGTATATGCTAGGCTCGTCAAGTTTAACATGAGTATTCCGCGTGTGCAACTGTTTTGCACCCGTTGTATTTGAACGTAGAGCCTATCACACCCAATCATCACGTGGTGTCTCAGCACGAAGAACTTTCGCGACGGTGCATACTCAGGGAGAACACTTCTTGATAATTAGTGAGAGATCATCTTAAAATGCTACCGTCAATCAAAACAGAATATGATGTATAACAGATAAACATCATATGCAATTAAAATATGTGACATGATATGGCCATGATCATCTTGCGCCTTTGATCTCCATCTCCAAAGTACTGTCATTATCTCTATCGTCACCGGCACGACACCATGATCTTCATCATCTTGATCTATATCAATGTGTCATCACATGGTCGTCTCGCCAACTATTGCTCTTGCAACTATTGCTGTCGCATAGCGATAAAGTAAAGCAATTATTTGGCACTTGCATCTTATATGCAACAAAGAGACAACCATAGGGCTTCTTCCAGTTGCCGATAACTTCAACAAAACATGATCATCTCATACAACAACTTATATCTCATCACGCCTTGACCATATCACATCACAACATGCCCTGCAAAAACAAGTTAGACGTCCTCTACTTTGTTGTTGCAAGTTTTACGTGGCTACTACGGGCTGAGCAAGAACCGTTCTTACCTACGCATCAAACCACAATGATAGTTCGTCAAGTTGGTGCTGTTTTAACCTTCGCAAGGACCGGGCGTAGCCACACTCGGTTCAAGTAAAGTTGGAGAAACTGACACCCGCTAGTCACCTGTGTGCAAAGCACGGCGGTAAAAACAGCCTTGCGTAAGCGTACGCGTAATGTCGGTCCGGGCCGCTTCATCCAACAATACCGCCAAACCAAAGTATGACATGCTGGTAAGCAGTATGACTTTTATCGCCCACAACTCACTTGTGTTCTACTCGTGCATATAACATCAACGAATAAAACCTAGGCTTGGATGCCACTGTTGGGGAACGTAGTAATTTCAAAAAAAATCCTACGCACACGCAAGATCATGGTGATGGCATAGCAACGAGAGGGGAGAGTGTTGTCCACGCACTCGTGAGACCGTGAAGCGAAGCGTTAGCACAATGCGGTTGATGTAGTCGTACGTCTTCACGATCCGACCGATCCAAGCACCGAACGTACGGCACCTCCGAGTTCAGCACACGTTCAGCTCGATGACGATCCCCGGGCTCCGATCCAGCAAAGCTTCGGGGATGAGTTCCATCAGCACGACGGCTGGTGATGATGATGATGTTCTACCGGTGCAGGGCTTCGCCTAAACTCCGCGACGATATGACCGAGGTGGAATATGGTGGAGGGGGGCACCGCACACGGCTAAGGAACGATCCGTAGATCTACTTGTGTGTCTATGGGGTGCCCCCGCCTCAGATATAAAGGAGCAAGGGGAGGCCGGCCGCCCTTGAGGGCGCGCCAAGGAGGAGGAATCCTCCTCCTAGTAGAGTAGGACTCCTCCTTTCCTACTCCTACTACGAGGGGAAGGAAGGAGGAGAGGGAAGGAAAGAGGGGGCGCCGCCTCCTAGTCCAATTCGACCAGAGGGAGAGGCGCGCACACCACCCCCTCCGCCTCTCTCTTCCCCACTAAGGCCCATAAGGCCCATTACTCTCCGGGGTTCCGTAACCCTCCCAACTCCGTTTTCTCCAAATCACCCGGAACAATTCCGGTGTCCGAATATAGTCGTCCAATATATCAATCTTTATGTCTCAAACATTTCGAGACTCCTCGTCATGTCCGTGATCATATCTGGGACTCCAAACAAACTTCGGTACATCAAAACTTATAAACTCATAATAAAACTGTCATCGTAACGTTAAGCGTGCGGACCCTACGGGTTCGAGAACTATGTAGACATGACCTAGAACTATTCTCGGTCAATAACCAATAGCGGAACCTGGATGCCCATATTGGTTCCTACATATTCTACGAAGATCTTTATCGATCAAACCGCATAACAACATACGTTGTTCCCCTTGTCATCGGTATGTTACTTGCCCGAGATTCGATCGTCGGTATCCAATACCTAGTTCAATATCGTTACTGGCAAGTCTCTTTACTCGTTACGTAATGCATCATTCTGTAACTAACTCATTAGTCACATTGCTTGCAAGGCTTATAGTGATGTGCATTACCGAGAGGGCCCAGAGATACCTCTCCGACAATCGGAGTGACAAAACCTAATCTCGAAATACGCCAACCCAACATGTACCTTTGGAGACACCTGTAGTACTCCTTTATAATCACCCAGTTACGTTGTGACATTTGGTAGCACCCAAAGTGTTCCTCCGGTAAACGGGAGTTGCATAATCTCATAGTTACAGGAACATGTATAAGTCATGAAGAAAGCAATAGCAACATACTAAACGATCAAGTGCTAGGCTAACGGAATGGGTCATGTCAATCACATCATTCTCCTAATGACAACTCTTTTATAATCCCGTTAATCAAATGACAACTCTTTTGTCCATGGCTAGGAAACATAACCATCTTTGATAAACGAGCTAGTCAAGTAGAGGCATACTAGTGACACTATGTTTGTCTATGTATTCACACATGTATTATGTTTCCGGCTAATACAATTCTAGCATGAATAATAAACATTTATCATGAAATAAGGAAATAAATAATAACTTTATTATTGCCTCTAGGGCATATTTCCTTCACTACCTACCGGGGAGCGCAGGTTGGTGAGGAGCCAGCCTGTCGTTGACCCAAACCTTCTTTGGTGGCGGTCGCGTGGGCCAGTGACGGTCCAGAGGCTCGAGGACTCCGCGGAGGTGGTGCGTCACCGTGTCAGTGAGGACGACGCGCACGTCCGTCGCTACTTGTTTGCGTTGGAGCACAGTTTCTCCAATACCTGGCAGGTTCTCCAGGGATCTCACTGGAGCTATGATCCCATGATGGTTCCTTCTCTGTGGGTGTCCACCGCCCGCGCCGATACCCGTCGTGTGCTAGGGTTTTAGTTGTATTAGTGATGTTATATGTATGACACTATTCGTGATGTATTAGTGATAATATTCGACGATGTACGGACGCATGAGATGATTTACTTTTGCTTATTGTATGCATGCTAATTTGAGTCTTATAAGATATTTTGAAATGTATATCTTGTGTTGCTCAATATCCAAGTGGCCGGTCATGTTTGTAGGTTACACCTCCGAGTGGCCTATGTTTTGCCGGAGTGTTGATTCATTTCCGTTCCGGCAAATTTCAGGCACTCGATATGTCCTATTTTAGCAAAGGTCATGCCGGATTTTTCCGTGAATTTTGGCATGACTTGTGCCAGAATATGTAGGAAATATCGAGTGCCCCGGATTTGTGTGTTGAGTATCCTGGTAGTTGTCTTCGATTGATTTTCAATTAATGTTTTAACTATGAACATAGGAAATGTCTGACGACGAAAAGGATTTCGGTATTTGCAAATACTGCGAAGACGAGCACGGCATGTGCGACAGAATCTTCCTAGATGATGATAGGCACTTCAGCATCAAGCTGGACGAGAACTTCGAAGTGGATACAGTAAGTCACAACGACAAGTCTTTTTTATTAATTAAGCATGACATTTGCTTCATTTGCTTCAACTTATAATTTAAGCATGACAAGTCTTTTTTACTATTCTACTAGCGTATCCCCTGCCATGCAAAAGTTTTTGTATTGGATAAGATAGGTTTCAGTCGTACTATGGAGGAAAAGAAATTTTACTTGAATACCGAGCATGGTTATATTTTCAACGTAAAATTATACAATTCAGACACTACACCTATTTTGGATGCAAAACATGGCGAGCACTATGCAAGACTTATGCATTTGAGCCTGATATGGTTATCACCTTCGATACTCGTCCGGAAGATGATATTGAAGGTAATACCGACATCTGGGTCGATGTGCAGACACCTCCAGTTATACCATTATGTAAGTTTCTCAATCATATTTATATCTTTGATATTGTTTATTCAAAAATAGTTGACAACTAATTTGTATTGTCAGCTTATTTTGGTGCAAGCAAACATGTCCAGCGTTTGATAGACAGGACCGTATACTGTCCCGGGGCTGAACTCAACTGCGAGGAGCTCAGTCATTATGTTTCATGGCTTGAGGATCTTGATACTGTCAAGAAAAATTTTCTTCCTGCATTTAGAAATGTTAGTACTGAAAATGTGCGACCAATAGTGTTCGTAATGAACTACGGTCACATCTATTTAGGAAGGATGGTAAGATTTTTACTATTTGTCCTTAGTGCATCTTTTCCATACATTATTTTTGAAGCTAAACTTCATTGCTAAGTATGTTACCATACGATGTTCTTCAACAGGGACTCCCGATGAATGTTGTGCCTTATGGGATCGAGACTAAAGGTACCATGAGTATTATCAGCTTACGGCCAAGATATCCTACAGATTACTTTAGTGCATTCAAGATTAGCGACGGATGCTTAATAGTGCAAGACTGGACCAAATATGTGATGGGGGAGCGCAGAGAAGTACTAGGGGGCAGCAAACAGATGCGCTACCCACGATTAGGAGACAATTTCATCTGCATGCTCCAACTTGATCAAGGAGGAGAGCTATACATGTTTTATGTTATTTTACCTAAGAGAGAGCAGCAGGAGTGATTAGCTAGCTAGAAATGAGTTTGAGGATGATGATGTGCTACACTATTACTATGATGATAGAATAGCTAGTGTTGGTGGTAATGACTATGATGATTATTATTAGCTAGTGTTAGTGGTGATTAAATAAATACTGTTGGTGGTAATGACTATGATGATGATTAAATAGCTTGTGCTGGCGGATTAGATTCAAGTGGAGGCAACATGTGGTGCACATCAAAAGTACTACTAGTCCAAACTAGATCAAGTTTGGATTAGTAATATACTTTTGACATGCACCACATATTGCCTCCACTTGAACCTAATCCACCTTCATTTGACACACTGTTATGGACATAATGATGTAAACCTCATAAATGGTATTGTACCAATATTTGACGATGGCGCATAAATACACTAAAAATAAAAAAATAAAAAAAGAATACTAGTAGCGATGGAGAGAAAACACGCTGCCAGTAGTTACATTAGCAGTAGCATGGGAGTGAACAAACGCTGCAGCTATTTGTACTAGCAGTAGCGCGTGCGGGCATGCGTTACTGCTAAGCAATAGCTGTAGCGCCTTATTAGTAGCGCGCCTACCCGCGCTACTAGTGAGCACAAAACCAGCGCTACTGCTAGGGCTTTCCCTAGTAGTGGCGTTATCAGTGTCCAACGAAAAAGTAAACGGGATCTCAGGACAACATGGGAGTCAGATCGATCGCAAAGGGGAAACACTATCGGCCTATCACGTCGTCATCGCTGTTGCTACACACAACAGGAAACAGATAATTTGCCGTGTGTGGATTACAGACGGCAAAGACCAAATTCCAGACGGCAAAAACTTTGCCGTCTGGAAGCAGACGGTAAAGTCAGACGGCAAAGATTAGCCGGCAAAGAATACTTTGCCGTCTGCTGTTTATCGGGATGACGGCAAAGAGTTTGCCGTCAGTCAATAGGGTTCGCCATGAGCGGACTAGCCAGACGGCAAAAATATGCCAACACACGGAGCAGTCGCCCTAACGGACGGCGTCAAGTACTTTGCCGTCAGCTAGGCTATGTCTTTGCCGTCATCCTCATATACCCACACGGCAAAGCAAATATTTTTATTTTTAAAAAACGAAACAATGTAGAAGTCGTAGATGGCCGAAGGCGTAGGGAAAATCTTTCACAGCTACGACGAATGAACAAATTTTTACGAGACAAAAATACTCTATTTATAGACTATATATCCATCATCACAGTATAATTACACAATATAATGTTCTCCATTTACAAAACGGACGAACTGGCCGTGGTGTGACGGACGAACGAACGAACGAAACAACACCAAAAAGAAAAATTACTACAAATCGGACGAACTGGCCCTTGCCAGCGTCGAGATCCGAGAGCGGACGTCGAGCTCGAGGAGGCGAAGGGTGGTCTTCGGGCGGAGTTGACCATGGCGCCATGGATCCCCTGGTCGAGAGGAGGTGTGGGGTCACGGACGGGGAGGAGGAGGATCCCTCCGCGGCCTCCAGCTCAGGCAGCGGCGAGGCGAGGTCGACCAGGCGGGAGGTTGTGCTGCAGAGGAGCTCCGGCGAGCTCTTGGCAACGGCACCGCCGTGTCGAAGGGCGGCGGCCGTTGACGAGCAGGGGATGAGGCATGGGGTCGCAGGCGGGGAGGAGGATCTCGCACCGGCGAGGCAGGGTCGGCCAGCTGCAGTTGACGAGCAAGGGAGGAGGAGGAGGCGCCGGGTCACGGGCGGGGAGGAGGAAGAGGATCCCGCGGCGGCCTCTGGCTCAGGTAACGGTGAGGCCGGGTCGAGCAGCAGGGGTTGACGAGCAGGGGAGGTGGAGGAGGATCCCGCGCCGGCCACGGCTCAAGCGACGTGCGGGATCGAGCAGCGGGGGTTGACGAGCAGGGGAGGTGGAGGAGGATCCCGCGCCGGCCACGTCTCAGGCGACGTGTGGGATCGACCGGCGGCAGTTGGACGAGCAGGGGATAAGAGAGGGAGAGATGCGGTCGGTCGTGAGGGGTGGGTGTTATGCGGCAGAAGGAGGGATCGAGGGAGATATGCGGTCGGTCGTGGTTGGGCCTTGGGGATAAGAGAGAGATGGGATGGGTGGTTGGGGCGCGCGTGGTGACTGGTGAGAGACAGAGGTGGGTGCGGGCGGCCCAGATCACGCCATGTCACCGATCCGTGGGATCAATCCGCGTGCTGTGTTTTCTCTTTGCCGTCTGCGATTTTTTTTACAAACGGCAAAGAGTTCTATTTGCTGTCTGTAAACAAAATTGCAGACGGCAATTTCGTTTACAGACGGCAAAGAAAGCTCTTTGCTGTCTGTAAAAAAAATCCCAGACGGCAAAGAGTCTTTGCCGTCTGTGTTTTTTAGGGATGGCAAGTATGTATTTGCCGTCAGTTGTTCTTTGCCGTCAGCTGCCGTCGGCAAAAATTGTCTTTGTCGTCTGGCCCGACGAAATGCTGACGGCAAAGAACAGTACTGACGGCAAATCTCCTGTTTCTCGTAGTGACATCCTATGGAAGGATCGATCGGTGTGAGTTTTCAGACTCGAGTGGAAATGGCACCGTTCGATCCGATCAATCATCCACCGTGACACTAGACTCTACAGCGCCGTTGCGCTGGCGACGAGCGACACGACAGACAGAACATGGGCAGTTGAGCACACAACAACAGGTTGCCTACCGGCCGCCGCTGGCGAGTCCTATTTTGTGGATATTAACTTCGTCTCATAATCCCTAATTTTCTAATTAATTTTTAACAGAGATCGTTTGAAATCGATTCTTGTCTCCTCGGTTAAACATCACAGTATACCAGTTTAATAGGACAGGACATGGGATTAGATGAGTTAGACAATTCGTCTAATTGCCAAACATTGACGCATAGTCTCCAATTAATTTATGTTGTTGTATCACTTTATTTTATTTTATTCATCTTTTATATCTTGTGTTTAGTAAAGGGAAACATCAGTCTGGTTCATACAAGCGCAAGAGAAAAGACTCAATGATTTGTCCACAATAGCACTTGAGAGCTAAGTGTTGGAGAAGATTGATTACAAAGATATCATTAAATATTTTATTTCAAAGAATACTAAAAGAATGACGTTGTTCAAATAAATATTATGCAACATGGAGTTGAATAGGTATGATTTTTTATACATTCGATTGTTATGTTTTTTTATACATTCGATATAGTATAGGGAAAATGCATCGTACTACCGGGTGTAGCTACACCCATTTCTCATATACTACCATGTGGTAGTATATATACTACTTTATCATTTTTGATATGTTCATATACTATATCTAAGATACTTCGTCAAAGCGAGTTATGTGAAAAAATTGCATGTGAGCCCATGTTTTATCATATTTGTGAAAATACGTACATATTTGTACGTAAAAAAAGTATGCTAAAAATATACTACATACTATCTAAAAAATAGTATATATACTACCTAAATATTCTTACATACTACATACTACGCATACATACACTGCGTTATGGTAGATACTACCTAAAACGTACAAAATAAAAATGGGATACGTGCTAGCCAGGTGCCCGATAGGTACACGCGACGCGGATCTCCTTGTACTTGATAAGCTGATGTAACCACCCGGGCAACAACGCCTGTTGTGTTCATTTCTTCCTTTTATTTTTTTATTTTTCTTTACTTTTTTTCCTTTTCCATTTCTTTTCTTTGTTTGTTTTATCTTTTATTTTTTAGTTAAATTCATGAACCTTTTCAAAATATGTGCATTTTGTTTCAAAATCAATGAACATTAACATTGGTGAACTTTTTCCAGAATTGATGGACTTTAAGAAAATAAAAGATAAAACGAATTATCTATTTTGAGTAATTAATGAAGTTCAAATACAGATCTAAAAAATAATTTGTTAATAAAATAAAAGATAAAACGAATTACCTATTTATTGGTCATCATCGTATTTTTGGCCAAATTTTTACCATAGATTTAATTAATAAAATGTTAATGCATATCTAAAAAATAATATCATTGAAAAGTACGTTCAAATACAGATCCACCAATAAAAACTTTGATGATATGCATTAACATTTTTTTTGTTAAATATTTGATCAAAATTTGGCACAAAATACAAAGATGACCAATAAACCAGGCGGAAGTAGTAGTAACATATTATGTTACCACGAGCATCTCTCTACTTATTAACTACTTGCCACATAGGCAAAAAAAATTAAAATGCGCTATGTTACTAGTTAAGTTACTCCCACTATAACTGGCTTAACATTCTTGTGTCACAACGGTCTATGGCATAGCTGTGCGCCAAATTAAAGTTGGTGTGCCCGCATAAAAAAGCATCATGTAGCATGGTGATAGTCAGCATGGTACAGCCGCCATCTTCCGCGTAGTTTGGGCATTCTTATTCGCACTCAACTTCATGTCGACTTCCATCGCCTTGAGAGCCATCATCTTCGACTCCACGGCTCTCATCTTCTCCACCGCCGTACCACCTCGGCTTCTTAGATCGCCTAAGGGGTGGCACTGTGAGGCTTCACTTCTTTGCTGACCTATATTTTGATAGACGCTACTGCCAACTAGCCGTTGAAACATGCATCATCTTAGGTACTACCTAAATTTATTTCTACAACTCACTCAGTCTCTTACGAGCTGTGTTTGTTGGACACTTGAGTATATGCGTATACTAGAGGATTCGCTCAAATCCCTCCCCTCCGGACTCGCTCCCGCGGGCGACTCCGGAGGGTAAACCCTAGCGCTGTCAGCCGTCTCCTCTTTCTCTCCTTTCCCTCACCGCCGCCAGGGCGCGCCACCGATCAAAAGTTAGCTCTCGTCGGCGACGGCGGGAACTCCTCTCTCCTCGCTCGGTGGCGGCAGGCGCGGGTCGTCGGCATCGAGCAGTGGCAGCGCGTTGCCGTTGGGCGCGGCGGCGCTAAGGCGGGTGCTGGTGGCGGAGTCACTGGTGTGACGGGCCGGCGTGGAGGGCTTCGCAGTGTGGCCTGCTTTTGGCGGTGGCGGCGCTGGCACTGGATCTGTCCGATTCGGTCGCGGCCGCAGGTGGCGATTGCCCCGCCGGTGGGGCTTCCTGGGCGCCCTGGGAGGTTAGTCACCGCGGGTGGTGGTGCACGCGGCTAGGAGGGTCATTGTCCAACCTCCCCTTGTCCTGTGGGCGCGCCACCATGGACCTGATGCCGATCTAATCTGGTTCCAGCAGGGCTCTCAAGCCGGATGGGGGGCACAGCCAGGGGCTGGTGCTGCCGTCTCCCTCGTGACATGGTCTTGGCCGGTGGGCTCCTCGCCCGGCCTTGGGTTGGGGGCGTGATGCCCAAGGGACCCGTGCCTACCCAGATCCGGGTCATGCCTAGGTTGTTATGGTCGTCGTCTTCCACCCTTGGTCGATGTGCTCATCACCGTGACTCTCTTCCTTTCTCGGTCTGATGACTTAACGGAAGGATCAAGTGTGATCCGGAGGAATCATCCATTTGCCCCTTCCTCCTTCACACCGATGGTACCTTATTTCGCCTGGCCCGCGTGTGGAGTGCGCCTTGGAGTGGTGGCCTGCGTGGTGAGTTGCGTTGAGGCGGTTCTAGAAGACTTGAGCTTATTGTTTGGGACTAGCTAGTTTACCTAGTGGCATTGCTAGTCCCTATTGTTTGGTTTCCTGTTTTTAGCTATGTGTGCTTCTCTTTTATAGCTGCTATCCCCAATAGTGTGGGTGTGCGTTTGTATGCTTCATCACCTTCTGTATTGGTTGTGGTTTTATTTATAAAGCCGGGTGGAAGCCTTTTCCGGTATATGTATATACCGGAAGGAGACGCACGCTTTGCGTGCCATTTCCCTCTCTGTCGTTGTAAAAATGCTTATATATGCAATCAATCGCTTTATTGAACAGTGCATTAAATGCTAAGCTTGCAATGTGCCTTTTTCAGAAGAAGAAAAAAATCATAGATAAATCATGATACTATAGGAAACTCCCTTGGATTATGATTACAACTTTTTTTTACCAAACTCTACTTCCCTACCGTGACATATAAATTATCCTTAGGACCATGATGAAACATATTGCAAAACCATTATTCCCGACAACTCTTCGAAGTTCTACCAATCCAGGGAGCAACTAGTATAGAAAATGGGGCTGTGGTAGAAAAAGAAAAGATCAGTCTGGGCCATTTAAGTGGATGGTACAGATTTCAGTGGAGACACTTCAGACCACTTAATGCACATTTTATAAAATCCGCCTTGGTACCAGTTAGATATAAAACTCAACCTTTGCAGTAAACACATCGACTTTCTCATACTCAATTGTTTTGTCGTTGGTAATGCAACTATATACAACTCAACTTGTTTATCTTAATGAATTTCAAGGAAATATGTAATTCTGCATTTTGTGCATGCAATAGGTTCATGCATGCCCGAATTCCATTTGTTTCTTTGATTAAAACCAATGCATCACCTTAATACCATCTGAACTAACATGGGAAAATATTAAGAAAGTACACAACAGTATACGTTATCATTTGAATTTTGCATTATCTATTTGGCTTGTGCATTTGGAGCTCATGGTTCACAATTAATATCACAAATGTAATATAGTTATATTTTTATTTGCTGCCATGAGAAATATAGTATCTCTACCTGACACACCAGACAAACAGCCTTAAAATCATAACTCGAACCTACTCATTACAGCTCATTACAGAGACTGGTAAAAGCAGGACCTCCACACAACTCAGAAACCTAATTTATTACAGATAATGATTAATACGCCCAACTTGAATTGTAAAATGAGTCCATTATGAGTTACATGGAAAATTCATCAGTACATTATTTGCACACAAAGGTGTGTTTTATTTTGGCACACAGAGCTGCCTTCACTTCACCTCCCTCAATAAGTCAAAGTGCTAATGAAATGAACAGGAAAGTCGAAAGCAGAAGCTATCCAATACATCAGTGTTCTTGCGTTGCTATGCCCTTTGTTACTATTTAAGCCTGGGCATCCAGATGTAAAATCTACCTGCACCAAAATAAAAGCATGTGCTTGACATAACTCCAAAAGTAAAAAAGAGAGAATAGAAATATACAACCTGGGTTTCTCTCAGGAACATGAGTGCTTTGCATCTGAATGTTCCTCGTGACTTGATATTTATGCCACCACAAAGCTCTTTGACGAAAACATGATACTGTTATGATTTAAGCTGATATCAAGTTCATGAGACTATTAGTTTGGTGCATTGGAAGATATAAATAGCTGGTTCCTTGCATAATTAGATAAATCTGAATAGATGGTTATAGTGGAGGAGCTGGCGGCATGGCATTATTTTCCACTTAAAAGGAAGCACATTCATGTAAATAAGAAATGCCTTCTCGAACCTACAAGGTTAATTAGGACCTCTTACAACTCCAAGCATGGATCTTCTTTTATAGACAACAAACCTGGAACATCGAAGAGCAAATGGTTTAGTCAGACCAATCTACAGGAGAGCAACATGCATCCAGTGTTTATGAACCTAGTGCATGATACAAAATATTAAATGGAGTCACTCACTAGCAAACTTGAGTTCACAAAGGGCATCAATTAGGTGATGTTGCAAGTTGCGATGGGTTGCTTCACATAATGTCTCAGAAAAGCAGAAGAAGAAATGAATTGTATTTAGTATAGGAACAGAAGCTTCATATCAAATCTCAGAAGAGAAAAATATGGACAGGAGCTGTAGCTTCATATAAACTTATAGTGTTTGTCTTTAAATTTTTTTGTACATTCCTTTTTATAACTTTTCAATTCAAACATTTTTGTAAATTCATGCCCTAAGGTATTAGTGGAAAAACACAACTTTAGCATAGTTGGGAAACATTACTATACGTTCAATGAAAAGTCCACTTGTCAGCACATTGAGTAGATTTCAACAGGAAGTAATGGAAACACTGCATAATTCAGAAAAAATATGTATTTATTTTCCACTAAAAAAGTTTGTAATGTAGTCTAATTTGTGGTTCAGCGTAAAATGGAACCATACCAGCTACAAACGAATGCCAACTGAAAACAAGAAGGATATGCTTACTCAAGCACTACAATCTCAAATCCTACTTGTCTTACAGGAGCAACAATATTCAGTTAATGATCATAGACATGAAAAATGGAGACGAGTAAATATCTATTGCCCCTCCATGATTTACTGAACTTGTTCAACAATACATAACTTACAAGTATATTTATGGAGAATCGGAGGAGTACAGTTGCAATAAGTAGAAATGATTTCCTCCCATACAGAAAATAAAAGAGAGTTGGATATGTGCATTGTTGTAATGAGCGAAAAAAGTCATGCAAATCATCTAATTAAACATGTGAATGCTTTTTAAGATTGATGAGAAGTTGAGTCTGGTGAAAGGGGTTTTGATTGCCTAATCAGGTGAAAGAGAAGCATATGGTACTTATTTGGGTCTGATTTTGTGGTGCCATTTCCGACATTTCATTAGGTCGGATCCGGCGTATGCATAAAAAGGACGCGCTCCCGATGCTCACCAACCCTAAATTCTTTTCTTGTCTCTTTGTGTGGGCGTTGCAGCTGGTGATCATGGACGACGCCAAAAAGGGTCGGATGGCTCCTCATGTTGTCTAAGGTTTACATTTTGATTGGATTTTGTTGTCCCGGCCCTCTTCTTGAGACTCACCATTTTATTTCTGTTGTGATCACAGGTCTCATGTCTTTGTTGTCGAAGAGGTGTTATTCAGTCAAGTCATCGACGGTTTATCGAACGGTGGCACCGGGCGGCGGTGTCTTAGCTCAATGCGGACCGTTCGGGTTCTCCGGCAATGCAGCGAACACCCGGTTCACGGCCTTGGCGATTGGCCCTACCTGTAGGAGTGACACGATGTCGTGCTCGGCGGCTTCCAGCTCCTCCAGCATGTGTCCGCGTCTCCGGCTGGTTTGCGCCAGACATGGATATCGTTTAGGATAAGTTTTTTTAATGTTGTCTTAGATTCTTCTACCATGTATAAATTATTTCTACTATCACTAAAAGATAGTGTTTGCGGTCCTCTTGGGGGCGTGTATGGACAGGGTCTACTTGTCAAATTCCTAGGTCAATTCATGTGGCAGTCCAGTAAGGAAAGTCCAGCCGCAGACAGAAAGCACGTAGCCGGGCACGTTTAGTTGAGCAACACCTCTTCCATAACAAAGACATGAGACCCATGAATCGGGTGTTCGTCTTTGTTTTCAGTGATTGCCTAATCAGGTGAAAGAAAACTAGAGAATTTTTTTGAAAACATTCATGAAAAGAAAAAAGGAAACAAACAAAGAAAGCAAAGAGGAAAGAGATTGTGGGCCCTGTAGCTTTCTCTCCAAAGAAAAACAAGGAAAGATCAAGAATAAGGCCAAAGCAAAGACCAAGGAGCTTGTAGCCTTCTCTCCCAAAATACCAAGGAAAGCGAATAGGAGAGCAAGTAAATGACCAAAACAAAGGGGAAGAACCTTGTGGGCCATGTGTTTTTCTCTCTCAAAAAACAAGAATGGCCAATACATCACCATGTAGTTGTTTTGAGCTGGGGATGACATGAGTTGAATTTGCCATCGGCCAGTTGGTGCTTGTGTGTCTTTATAACCATCCTGTACCATCCACCAGGAAGCTTGCCCCTAGTTACCATGGGTCTTACCCGATTGTTGCGAAGGATAGCCACATGATGTGTAAGCTAAAGCTTCCACCGTGTGCACTCCGTCAAAGGGTTTTACATGTAACGCAGCTAAAACCTTTTGGTGGGAGTTCCACCAACCAAGATGTCATTGCTGAAGCCACAAGAGGTCCTCCAACACAGGGTTATTGGTGGAGCGCCAATACTAGTGGTGCAATGGATTGGCTATGGGTATTCAGAAGCAACTTGGGAAAACCTCGCAGAGTTTTAAGCCAAGTTGCAGATTTTAAGCTCAATGATAATCTATTCACCGGGGTTGATTTCAAGCTCGCGGAGTTTGGAAACCTTCCTGTGGTGAATAGCTTATACCCGAGCTTGAAATCTGGAAACTTGCTTGAAACTCTGTGAGGTTTTCACAAGTTACTTCCGAGTACGCACAGACAACTCATTGCACCACTAGCATCGGTGCTCCATGAATAACCCTGTGCCGGAGGAACTCTTGTGGCTTCAGCAATGGCAGCTCGGTTGGTGGACTCCACGGAAAGGTTTCAACTATGTTACATGGAAGACACTTTGACGAAGTGCACATGGTGGAAGCTTCAGCTTATACATCACGTGGCAAACCTTCGCAACAACCGGGTAAGGCCCATGGTAACAAGGAGCAAGCTTCCCATGGTTGTGTAGGATGGTGATAGAGACACACAAGCACCAACTACCCGACGGTGAACCCATGTCATCCCAGCTCAAAACAACTGCCTGATGATGTATTGGCCATTTCCTTGTTTATTTTTTGGGAGAGAAAGACACACAACCCACAAGGTTCTTCCTCTTTGTTTTGGTCATTTTCTAGCTCTCCCATTTGCTTTCCTTGAGAGAGAAGGCTACAAGCACCTTCATCTTTTCTTTGGCCTTATTCTTGCTCTTCCCTTTGCTTTCCCTCGTTTTTGTTGGAGAGAGCCACAAGGCCCACAATCTCCTTCTTCTTTGCTTTCTTTGTTTCTTTGCTTTCTTCGTTTCATGAATATTGTCACAAAAGTTCTCCTAAAGGTTTTCCATCGAAGAAGTGGCCGAGGGCCATTGGCGCCTCCGCTGGCAAATCGTGACGATGTTGTCTCGTCTGGAGTACACCTGCTTGGAAGCTTGGGTCAATCTTGCTAGGGACATGACTTAGGTTTTCTTTGAGTGACAGATTGGCATTTGGTATTTCAAGTAGCCGCGCTTCTGTTGCTTCAGCAATTGGTCCGTCTGATCGCCTGGCATGTGTACATGCTAATGATGAATCTCCATGTGCTGCTGCTTGCTACATGGCACCTGATTATCGACTCATCTCCTGAAGATATTGAAGCGCTTCCAATAAGCTTATCCTCTTAATTTGTATTGTACTGCAAAATCTGCTTACTTTCATGGATGTCGATTTGGTGTTTTCTGGGCTGTAACAAAGTTCACCATGTATGTTGTTGGATGTATATTTTGTCCCGGTTAACTTTGACATTGGTTCCACAAAAGACCATACATTGTGTATTTTATTAACAATAATATTTGTTATTGCATTTTATGGACAGATTCTCTTGTTGCTTTCCTTTCAATAATTTCATTTCCCACGCTAATACACGATAATTAAGATGGAAACTAAGGCTAAAAAGGGAAAGGTTCGAGAGAAAACAGCTTGGTTCTAGTTTGTGCTGACCTGTCAGGGTTTCCTCCAGCACACCAGCTTCTCCCACTTCGCTGACATGCCGCTCCTCCCCCGCACCATCCAGCATCTTCATTCCACTAATCCTTGCTCGGAGCTATTTGAAGTACTCTGAGGTGTCAATCTGAAGTAGTAGCTACTAACTACCAACAAACAAGTTGCTCGGTATGGAAATGAAAAGCCCAAAAGATGATAAGAAAAAACCATGTAGAGATTCCTGCAACCAACACAACCAACACACTAACTGGTAAACATAATGAAATTGAATCATACTTGCAATGCACTATTTTCTTGGCAGTGTGCAGACTTGACATTGAGTGGCGAGTCGCGACAATCCGAGCCTGGTATGCATGCAAGGGGGGCGGTCCAGTTTGGTCCCCTGTCTGAATCTCTCCCTACTGAAAATTGCAGTTTGGTCCCCTGTAATGCTTTTATGGCTAGTAGCAAGAAGTCCGGCAGTGTGCCTCTAAGTTTTGGTTCTTTCTATGCCCTTTTTCCTAAATATTTGTCCGGCAGTGTGCCTCTATGTCCTATTATGTGCTAGTATTGAGTGGAGGATCTGGTACTTGAAAAACCGTATCACATTTTGGCCTCCCAGTGGGTCAATGTTACGATAAGCATTCTCCTTGCAGTAATGAGCCATTTTAATGACACTATGCATTTAAGGCTCAAGCAGGGGAAATCTTGACTGGACTATCATGGCCACAGAAATCATATGCGGACAGTGCTATTTTCATCTTATGTTTTAATCTCACCAATGCAACGCAGCTCAGTTTTTATCAGGGAAGGAAATGTACATCACCTTAATGTATTTACAAGATAACAATGGAGAGAATGATGAATACAGTCCATCTAAGCATTGCAAGATACTAGCTCTCTCTACATATATGAACCAGGCACTACTAAACTAGTACTACCCTAACCTGACCTGGAAAACATGTAAAATGTATCAGCACTAGCAAGACTATAAAATGGAGCAGATTTATCAAGTATGGCAAAGAATGAACGAATCGACAACGAATGAGAGCAAGAGTAGTGTTCATGATCCTTGCATGGTCCCAAGGGTAGCACTGCTGGAGATCGCAAGGCAATGAATTAATGAACATATTTGAAAGAAAATAATGCTGTCAAACTCGCTAGTACATGTGCCTGATTTTATACTTGTACGTCAGATATAGTTAACTTAAAGGAATCGACATCGCATAAAAAAGAATACAAGAATCTGGGCCTGGCAATAGTGTAGATCATGATAGACAGAAAATAATGCTCACCTTGAAAATATACAGCAATACCACTCGTAATCAGATTTCCCAAGTCCATGTGTGTAGCCACTGATTACTAATTTGCGTGTAGCCATTGATATCTCTGAGCTCTAAGGGATAGCATCATTGTACATGCCCTAACTGCTGCCACCGATAACTAACCGCTACTGTTTACATGTAGAAGTTTTTTTTTCCCGAAGTACATGTGTGTACTGTGTAGCCATTGATGTTGCCATCTTAGTGCACATTTGTTGTTCTATTATATTGCTTTGGCAAAAAAAAACAAGGAGCAAATTACTGCCGCCACTGTCACCAACAGAGCGCAAGGAAGGGGGTTTGGGGGGTTACCTGCCCTGACGTGACGCCGACGCCGGAGGGAGGGAAGCAGGCGCTAGTGAAGCCCGGAGGAGAGCGCGAGCCCCTTGGTGCTGTCGGCCGACGGAGGTGAGGGAGACGCTGCTCCGGTGACCCGCTGCAGCGGCTAGGATTAAGAGCCGCCTGCATATGGGCGCTCGCGCCGCCGTGTACGTGGATCCCGCCGCCGTGGTCGCTGCGAGGTGGTCCAGCAGGAACCCCACGGGCCACGGGGGGCTTGATCTGGGATCCGGCCGCTGCAGGATTGCCATGTCCCCCCTTGTCGGTCTGCGGGCAAGGGAAGGGAGAGTACGTGAGGGAAGGGAGAGTACGTGAGGGAAGGTCGCCGGTGGGGAGAGGGGAGGGCGGCGGCGGTAGGGTAGGGAGGTCGCCGGTGGGGAAGAGGGCGTCGGTGGGGGGGGAGAGAGAGTTGAGTAATGGAGAATCTCAGCACGCATGGGTATATAAACAGTTAGACGAGAGAGAGATACAGGGGAGATCGGAGTTACAGCGGCTCAAGGCCGAGCATGCCGCGCATGCGATCGTGGGACGCGCACGATAAGGCGTCCTGCAGAACCGGTCCGTGGGTTAGCCACGATGAGGTGGAGCCGCTGACACGTTCCAACAGAGAGCCGCTGACACGTTCCACGATGGGATAGTGGGTTTGCTAGGGTTGCTACATTGCGCCACCGAAATTTTCAAAACCTTGGAAAAAATTCGCTGCCATCCGTGAGGGTCATTTTCATGGGCTGGGAGCAAGCCATGCCGACGCGTGTCGCACATGTTTATTTTCTTTTCACCTAAAAAAATGTTTATTTTCTTTTATATAACGATGATTCAAGTTTTTCAACATTGTTTAGTTGCATTACATCTGTACATCAGGCTTGAGATCAAAACTAAGCTGATTTTGTCTGTCCAAGTCGCCTCTTTGTTACCATGCGACTTGAAATGTTGTTGAATTCCAATCTATTTCAGATTTTAGTTTTTCCTGGAATGCCTGATGACTTATTCTTCTAAGTTGAATATAAATTAAACCTACATATTTCATGCCTATATATGTACGTGCATGAAAATTACTATCATTCAATCAAAAAATTAGACGGGCGCGGCAACGCGCGCCATCAATGATCTAGTCGAATGTCATGACTCCACAAGATTCGAGAAAGTCCATTCCTAAAATGACATCGATCATAGGCTCCCAGAAGGGAAAAGTTTCAATGAAGACCGAAGTGCGTACCCCTGCACTTGAGACTCCACTGTCGGAACTTCCAAACTTGACGATATGATTGCGCTATCAGCGACATTGACCAATCCCCAACGATATCAAAATTCATGAAGCTGTCGGAGCTTCCCGAGTCCACAAGCATTAGCAGTGATCTCTGTTTCAGTTGTCCCAACAGGCGCAAAGCTTTTGGAGCTTATGTTCCTTCCAGTAACAGCAGCCACTGATAGCATGCAGAGATCTTCTTCTGAAGTGTCCTGTGATAGCTTCGCCAACATGAAGCTGAACTGTGTCTGCACACACATGTCCAGTGCCCATCGCTCCTCACAAGTGAAACACCGCCCGTGTGCCCTTTGATAAGCCCTCAATGTCTTGAGCTTGTCATCAACAGAAGATGAAGTTGATGAGGACATGGCACTGTTTGGACTGCTACAATCTTCCCCTCCAGCCTTGTCGTCGACGGCATTTTGCCTGAACGCGTCGCTGATAAGCACGGCCCCCGGAGCTTTGCTGACTCGGGGTGGCGATCACTGCCTGTTCTTGACGGATTAACTCCATTGCTTCCTCCTGTAATTCAGCCAGAGAGACAGCTGTTTCCAAATCGACAGGGCGATGTAACATAACAACAGCTTTTATATCCATCTACGAATTGATTAGTGAAAAGAGGATCCCACGATTTGTGATTTGCCAATAAGCTATGCATATGAACAGTAAACTGCCCAGCGTACTCCAACACAGCGCCTGTTTGTTTTAGACGAGAGAATTTCCTCCCTAAATGTTGAACTTCTGATCACCCAAATTTTTCTAGAACAATAGCTGTGAAATACTCCCACTGAGCAAATTTGACATGAGTTTGTGACCATTCTAACTACAATATTGTAGCGCCTGTGAGGTGCACTATATCAGTGTCAACCTAGGTACTAGGATGAATTGCACACACCCAAAAGTAAGCTTCACAGAGTATGTGCCACCCCGTAGGATTATCACCATCAAATTCCGGGCAATCGAAGTGTGAAGAACTGCGATTGCTAGAACTAGACCCACTATGCTCACTAGGACCGAACAGAAGAATCGTGGGAAATGGAGTCCGTAAAGTATCATTGGTCAGGATAGGTGAAGGAAGCAGAGGGCTCCCAACGACCGAAACTTGTGCCCATGAAGCCCTGTTGTGGCCTAACGGCCCGTGGCTGTCGCCACCAATGTTGTTGGCGGGAGACAGCGTATCCGCCTTGGTTGGGATCTCGCTTGTGTTGGTCTTGCCCGCGTCGTGGAACAAGGGGCTTGCCGTGACCTTGGAGAGCTCTACTCAGATCTCGCCCAGATCGGCTTTTTTTTCAAAACTTGAACACCTTTTGATATTCTGCACTTTTTTTCAAAACCTGAACAACTTTTGAAAATCATGTTTTTTCAATTCCAATCATTTTTTAAAATGCAAACAACTTTTTTAAATTTTGAACAAATATTGAAACTCTGAAGCAGTTTTTGAATTTCCTAAAATTATGAAAATTTTACAAAAAAATAAACAGAAAAATGGAGTACAGAGAATAAAATAAAGATAATAGAAACATTGGAAGAAAAGAAATATAATGAAATTATAATAGAGAGAAAAACAAAATAGACACGGAGGGCCGACCGGCCCAGAAGAGCCTTGAGCGAAGGCTCGTCAATTTGCTGCACATGGGCGGAAAATAGGATTTGTCCCTGCCGATCTTCCTTTGCAACTTTTCAGTTTTTGTTTGGGGCATGCTACGCGTTCGCCGACTGATATTTTCAAAAGATCGGTCAGGTCGCGAGCCATTGTACCGGCATCGTCGCCTTCATCTAAATCTTTGCAACATATATGTTGTTGCAGTTATCTTTGCAACATAGGTGATGTTACAGAAAATTTTGCGATGGACATGTTTGTGTACACTGGTGGAAAAACAGGCTTCCGTCCAGCCCCATAAGTCGCGAAGCTGTAGGAACCGCGACTAATGGGACCTTTAGTCGCGATTCGAGGTGAACCGCGACCAAAGGCTCGGGCCCAGGCGCTCGGTGGCCAGGTGGTGCGTGAGGGGCTTTAGTCGCGGTTGGCCAGACAACCGCGACTAAAGGCCTTCGGCACTTTTAGTCACGGTTTGCTGTGCCAACCGCAACTAAAGCCCTCCCTATATATACCCATCCAGCAGCCAACACTTAGCCATTTGGAGCCATTCTCTTCACAAGTGGGTGTAGGTTTGCTTTTGGTTCCTCTTATGCACATAAGGTGTTTGATGAAATGCCCCAAGAGCATGAAACAAACATGACATGAAGTGTTGGAGCCACACTCTTCGATCATGTTAGCAACTTGATGAACCTTTGATGTGTCAATATGCATGTGTGTAGTTCATTGTTTAATTTATATTGTTTGTAGCTAGTTAGTTTAACAAATGCATGATGGTTAATTATATATTTTATATTATAATAATGCAGATGAATCGGCAATGGATGTACGGTAACCGACTCTCCGCGAGTTCACTACGGGTTTGAAAGATTTCCTCGTAGTGGCTAATGCGAACAAGCGGGGGTTTTGTTATCTGTCCATGTGTTATCTGTAAGAATGAGAAGGGTTACTCTTCCTCAAGAGTTGTTCACATGCATCTGCTTGAAGGGTTTCATGCCAAGCTATAATTGTTGGACCAAGCATGGAGAAAGAGGGGTTATAATGGAAGAAGATGAAGAAGGGATGATTTCATCGATGAAAGCTATCTTGCTCATTTCGTGATACTTTCATGGAGGATGCTGAAGGTGAAGGGAAGGTGAAGAAGAGGCACGTGATGATCCGTTGATGATCTTGGTCGGACCATTGCCGATGCACGGAGACGCTGCTAAACTGAAAAGGAGAGGGAGAATTTGGATCGCATGTTAGAGGATCACGAAAGGCGCTGTACCCGGATGCGATGATGGTCTGAAAAAGCTGGGCTGCACAATCGGATTTGCTGAAATGGAAGGCGAGGCAGGTGTAGCTGACTCGCATTTGAAAACTTGCTGAAAATGTTGAAGAATATGTTTCCAAAGGATAACGAGTTGCCCGCCAAGACGTCTGAAGCAAAGAAGGTTGTCGCCTCTAGGTTTAGAGGTTCAAGATACATGCATGCATCAACGATCGCATCCTCTACCGCGTGAATACGAGAATTTGAATGAATGCCCGGTATGCACTTTGCATTGCGTTATAAGATCGAGGCGATGACCACGGTGACGATGTTGAGGGCCGAAACCCGGAAGAGGGTTCCCGCCAAGGTGATGTGGTATGCTCCTATAATACCACGGTTGAAACGTCTGCTCAGAACAAAGAGCATGCCAAGTTGTTGCGATGGCACAAAGAGGACCGTAAGTCGGACGGGAGTTGAGACACACCGCAGATGGAACGCAATGGAGAAAGATCGATGATGGTTCAAAGATTTTGCAGCCGACGCAAGGAACATAAGATTTGCTCTAAGCACGGATGGCATGAATCCTTTTGGCGAGCGAGCTCCAGCCATAGCACTGGCCCGTGACTCTATGCATCTACAACCTTCCTCCTTGGTTGTGCATGAAGCGGAAGTTCATTATGATGCCGTGCTCATCCAAGGTCCGGCAACCCGCAACGACATCGATGTGTACCTAAGGCCATTAGTTGATGAACTTTTACAGCTGTGGGTGGTGTCCGTGTGTGGGATGAGCACAAACAAGAGGAATTTGACCTCTGACGTTGCTTTTCGTAACCATCAACGATTGGCCTGCTCTTAGTAACCTTTCGACTGTCAAATAAGGGATACAATGCATGCACGCACCGCTTATATGAGACTGAAAGTGTACATTTGCCAAATTGTAAGAAGAACGTGTACCTTGGGCATCGTCGATTTCTTCCAAAATTCATCCAAGAAGAAAGAAAGGCAAGCATTACAACGGCAAGGCAGATCACCGGCGAAGCTGCGGAACGACCGGTGCTGAGGTATTTGATATGGTCAAGGATTTGAAAGTCATCTTTGGAAAGGGTCTGGCGGACAATCAGTTCGAAGGGAGCCGACGGGCACGCAGCCATGTGGAAGAAGAAATCCATATTCGGGAGCTAGAATATTGGAAAGTCCTAGATGTCCGCTCTGCAATCGACGTGATGCACGTTATTTAAGAATATTTGCGTGAACCTCCTAAGCTTCTTGGGCGTGTATGGGAAGACAAATGATACAAAGGAAGCACGGCAGACCAGCAACGTTTGAAAGACCACGATGACCGGCATCCGGAATGGTTTCAAGGTCGTGCCAGCTACGCCCGACCAAAGAAGAGAAGGTCATCTTTTTGAATGCCCGAGCAGATGAAGGTCCCGTCTGGATTCTCGCCCAATATAAAGGGAATAATAAACATGCGGAGAAAAAGTTCCAAAACCTGAAGTCTCACGACGCCACGTGATTATGACACAATTGCTTCCGATTGCTTTGAGGGGCTCCTGCCGAAAATGTTCGAGTAGCCATTGTGAAGCTATGTGCATTCCTCAATGCAATCTCTCGAAGGTAATCAATCCGAAGTTCTACCACGGTTCTGAACGATGTGATCCAATGTCTTGTCGGTTTCGAGTTGGTGTTCCGCCATCCTTCTTCAATATTATGACGCACCTCCTGGTTCACCTAGTCGAAGAGATTTTCGTTCTCGGTCCTGTATTTCTACACAATATGTTCCCCTTCGAGAGGTTCATGGGAGTATTAAAGAAATATGTTCGTAAGCCTCTCCCCACAAGGCCTTGGGAACGTAGTGCCGAGGAAGTCGACGCGGCCGCGGCTGCTGATTTGGAGAAATGGAAGGCGGACTGCAAGAAGAAAAGAGAGCCCGAGCCCAAGCCAGATTTTCGATGAGCAAAAGAAGTGGGCTAAGTCATTTTGAGCACACCGTCCCAAGCACAAGAATCTGCTTAACGACTATGCACGTGAACTTGCAGGCAGGCACTCATGTTCAAGGAGAACAAAGAGCGGAGAAGGCCGAAAGTAAAAAAGCGGAAACAAGTTGCCCAGCTCGGGAACAAAGTAAACAATCGATTGCCCGCTTATAGTGGAAGCCTTCGTCCGGATGCCCCGAGATCATACAAGCTGCGGCAACACAGGGCTTGACAGTAACGAAAGCCGAGAACAAGCGCCAACTTAGGTATTACTCTTCGTGAACTATTAGGCCTTGATGAGGCGCCAAAGAAGGAGGTAGTAATTACATATGTCAAGAATGGGCCTCTCGTCGAGCCTGCGCGAGAAAAGGATCTACCCGACCAAATGAAAGGTCTGCTGAATTGGTACAAGGGTTACATAAAAATAAAACGCCAAAGAATATATTTATGCGGAAGTTAGACATGAGCATCACTTCAAACATTACTATGTACAAATTGCACTGAGTGAATTGTTCCAGCTTTTCAATCTGCGCGAGCTCGACAAATCTAGCTATCATCAGTTGCTACGTTCTGTAAGTGATTTATTAATTTCTACCCCATCTCGTTCATATTGCCTGCACTATATATATATGTCCTAACTATATTGTTGTGTCCGCTATTATACATGCAGAATGAAGATTAAGGAATGCAGAGTAAGGAACATCCATGATGTTGGGTTCATTGACCCACACATCGTTAATGGACATGTGTTGGGCGCCACCCCGCCGACGTGGAGGCAGACTGTGGCAGTTTCTTACAAAGCAGGAACTCAAAAGTGATATTCTATTTCCTTACCATTTTGGGTGAGTGTTTCTGCCTTGAGCACATTCTCTTTGTTTACTCCATGCATGGTATGTGGCGGCTAATCGATGAGTTATGCATGACGATTGTGCATGTATCGTGTCCGCAGGTTCCACCGGATTCTGCTAGTAATTAAAGTTAACACCTCGTAATGTCTCGCCCACGACTCTCTGAATATGGATCCAAAGCTTTGGGGCGACATGAGAAGAATGCTGCGAAGTAATTATTTTCATTCATTTGCGCCTATATCGATCGGCCTATTTCGCTCATTTCCTAATATCAAGTAACTAATAACTCTCTTGTTCATTTAATTTTCTTTGCCTCGTAGGGTTTGGAGACGGTTCAGAGATACAAAGGTCGGTGAATTCAAAAAAGAGCTAGAATTCAAAAGGTTAAAGCCTAAGAATGCTGGGGATATTCAGCCACCGGAGACCAATCTATGTGGATACTATGTCTGTGAGATGATCCGGAGATACACCTCTGAGCGGGTTCCGAGTGATACCAATGCTCAGAGGAATAACCTCCGGTGGATGCTTAGTCCAGAAGCTCGCTTCCGACCACTTCAAGAGGAACTAGCTGGATGGTTCAGCAGGGAAGTCCTCCATCCTAAAGGAGAACACTATTACGAGGACGTAGAACTTTATATGGATTAAATCATGTATGGAAACTTGTTCAAAATTGTATATGGTCATCCGATGATATTGAATATATATTGTATATTCCTCTTGAATTCTTTTTGGTTCTAATTTCAAATTTATTTGAAATTGTACATTCATATGCATGTATGTAGTACCGTAGAATATATGAAACTCCTTCAAAATTAAAATAAAGCACAAAAGAAATAAAACAATACAAATTAAACAGAAAACAGGTTTAGGGGGCTAAAACCCTAAACCTGCGGCGCCTTTATCGCGGTTGGCCGAAGAACCGCGACTAAAGGTCCTCCGCCCCGACGGCCGCCTGGCGCCCACGTGGACGGGCCGTTAGTCGCGGTTCTTAAGCAGCCGCGACTAAAGGTGGGGGGCTTTAGTCGCGCTTATTTGGTCGCGGTTGCGCAGCCGCGACTAATGGCAGTTGCGAACCGCGACCAAAGGCCTTTTTTCCACCAGTGGTAGAAAAACTGCCGCCGTTGCCAATGCATGTTGCAGCAGCACCGCTATCGTTTACCACCGCCGTTTTGCAATACCATTGTTGTTGCAGAGCGACCGAAGCCAGATGCATCGGCTTCCACGGCTGACGGACCGGCGGCTCCCATGGCGCACTGATGAGCAAGCTTGGGCAGAGGAAATGCATGCAAAGGGAGAGGATGGAAGGCATAGGGGAGAGACTGGAGGCCGATACGAATCTAGCCGGCGTGGCGGCGGCTAGCTGAGTGTGGATCAGGGTGAGGCAGGGGAGGTCGGACTTCCTCGCGGCGTGCTCGGGAGGATGGAAGGCCGAGAAAGAAGAGAGACTGGAGGGCGGCGCGGACCTCGACGGCGAGTTAGCCAGCCGGCGCGACATCGACTGCGTGAGCAAGGAATGGGGCAAGGCGGCGGAGGTTGGCTTCCTGGCTGTGTGCTCGGCCAGACGGCAACAGGCCCTTGTTGCAGTCAAAGAGGTTGCAAGTTGCAACACGGGCCAACTTGCAAACCAAGCTATTGAGCGTCCGATCAAAATCAAAGCGGTACTATTGAGCGTCCGATCAAAATCAAAATGGATGGTGACAAATGTGATCCACGTCGTCAATGGATTAGCCTGTTGAACCCAAGTATTTCCCATCAAGAAATTGTATGACAAACTCATACAATTAACATGTCAACTCTTACAAACAGCAAACCAATCCTTTTTGCAAGACATGTCGCCAAGGTAACAAGATTTATACCCCCTATATGTTATTATGCTTAACAATACGGTTGCTAAAACCTTGGCGTGATCCAAATCGGGGATGGTAAATCTAGCCAAGAATACATGCATGGCCATGCATCCCGAAGTTTCTGCATATTCCTCTCCTTGATGTTCCAAATACCGAGGTCTGTTGGTAATGTTGGTATGGAGTCAAAAGAGTCATGCGTGAGGTAAGCACAGTTTGGTTTGAATGCCGGGAAGTTCTTGGTCGGAACAAACATGGCATTGTTGTAGCCGAGGAATAGCGCATGGTCTCCAATATCCCGTAGCTCCACTAGCTTCTGTGTGCCAATGTCAACCTTGAAAATCAGGAGCTTGTTCGTTGTTCCATCACTGCCTTGGTCATCGTCGTCGTCGTCGTCGTCATCACCATCATCACCATCATCATCATCATCATCATCATCACCATCACCATCATCCTCATCCTCGTCGCCGTCATCATCATTGTCATTTGTTTCTGGATCATTGAGCTCATTATTTTGGTCATCTCCATCATCATCATCATCATCATCATCATCATCATCATGGTCATCATCATCATCGTCAGTCTCTGGATCATGGAGCTCATTATTTTGGTCGGTGTCATCATCATCATCATCGTCTGTATCTGGCTCACTGCGCTCATTATTTGGGTCATCGTCATCATCATCTGTCTCTGGCTCATTGAGGTTGTCACTGTCATATTCTTCAGCGAAATCTACGGCATCTTCATCCACCATATATTTGACTGGAATATTTGCGCAATTGTAGATCCTCCATATTTGCATGAGTTCACCTGACGGCGAGAATGCGAGATACTTTGTAGGGCTGTCCCAGGCTGACACGCCACGCATGATCACGGTTACAATCGGCGAAGGCCCATTGAGATCTATAGTAGAAACTGAACTATCAAGACCTAGGGCATAGAACATGTCATCCTTGTCATTGTAAAGAACGTGTTGGGAGCATAGGCCGGGGAGCAACGTCCACTCCTTGTCACCCGGCCTAGCGAAGGAGAGCCTCCACTCGTCCGGCGTGTGCACGATTAGGACAGTGCATTTGGACAGCTCGGCGGTGGAGGATATGGCAACCCGGTTATACCCCGAATGATGCGCCCAGGTGGGTGATGGCTGATGGGTCGAGAACTCTGTTCTTGAGTCGAGCCATCCGAGCACGCTTCTGGTCGCGGTGATAGCGGCTCCTCCCGTGGTAGATTGTCCAAAACGGTGGGAGCGCGGCGCGGGAGCCGGTCATAGGGTTGAGGAGGTACGGGTCGCTGGCCTCGTTGGTGGCGAACACCCAGCCGTAACAGGAGGAGACGAAACCCCGTCTCTCGTCGGGGGGCCGTGGGAAGGGGACGCGGAACGTGGTGTTGCTGGAAGGGCAGTACAGGGCGGCGGTGTCGGTCCGGTACTCCTCACAGGCATAGAGCAGGTAAGGGGCCTGCTTCGGCGTGGGGAGCCGGAGGCCGCGGAAGGTCTTGTAGGCGTGGTGCCATGACGTGCAGACGGCGCCGGACCGGACAATGCTGGGGACATCCAGCGCCGCCATGACGGTCAGCAGGAGATCCTCCGGCAGGCCAGGCCAATCGGCGGTGCCATGAGTAGGAGGAGGTAACCTCCGATGCGCATAGTTGTTGATCGTCGAGATGGACAAGACTGCTCCCATGGCGTGGTGTATGATGGCTTCTGGTTGCGTCTCGCGTTGATCGCTGCTTGTGTGGCTTGCTCCGTCCACTCCTAGTATATTAAGCGTACCCAGCAGATTGCAGCTAGTCCGAGTCGGACGCCAGTAAGCCTGCGTGCGTTAAGTTATTATTAATTACAGGTTTGCTATTTCACATCTAGATGTGAAATAGCTATCTCACATCTAAATGCATAGCCATTGGATTTTTGTCCTGTCTTTGAGATTCACGCGTACAATTTTTTCGTCCCGCTGCGTGCGCACTCGCGTCGCTGGTGCAGTTGCCTGTCCCGCTGCGTGCGCGCTCGCGTTGCTGGTGTGGTTGCTTGTCTCGCGGCCCATTTTTCCAGTGGATTTTGCGTAGCGGGCCGTTGTTTGTTGGGCTGGCGGGCCGTTGTTTTGTCTCTGTGAGAGCAGTTTCGTGGATTAGAGGGCGGCGATTCAGTTTTCTCCTCTTCATTTGCTTCTCCTTCTCGAGGCATTCATTTCACCCGTTCCCCATTCTCCTCTTCGTCAATTGCTTCTGGAGCTGACGGCGACTTCTGGAGGGCTGAGAGAGACGCATTGGAGTGAGTTGTATCCGTTGTTCTCCCCTTTGTTTCTCTTCTTTTCTTCGTGTATGTGGTTTGCTCAAAGATCTAGAATCTAGTTATGGTTTGTTTTGTTGTTTGTGTGTTAATCGATCTAGGGTTCGTGCTTCCAATGCCTCCATGAGCTTGTTTTCTTTTTGTTTGTGTGTCCATGGATTTTTTTTAGGAATGGTTTTTTGCCCCGCTCGCAACCCCCCCTGATTGTTAGAAGCACGACTCCTTTTTTTTGGTATGTGTTCTCGATCTATCTAGTGGTGGGGTGGAGTGGTTCTGTTGGTGAGGTGGGGATTTAGGGTGTAGTTAAAGACTGATAAAGATTCAGTGTGTGACTGATCATTTTTTGTATAGATTATAGCCTCTTTTTGGTAGGTGGGGGTGTATTTTTCAGTGTTAGTGTTTGATCGATGGAGCAGATTTTTTGTTTCAATCTCTCTGAATAGATTCACAGATGATTCAGAAATTTATTTTTTCAGTGCCATGTGGTGTTTATTTTTTGTTTACTGGGTCTGATTTTATATGCTCTGCTAAATTCACAGTAGATACAGATTCAGAATGATAAATGTTCAGAAAGATTCACTGTTGTGATTCAGAGTAGATACAGATTCAGAATGATAAATGTTCAGAAAGATTCACTGTTGTGATTCAGAATTTATACGCTCTGCTAGATTCTTCATTTTTCATTTGTGTTTGTCTCTTTTTCATGACCGTGCTGACTACTTGTTGCAGGCTGAAATCAACATTTTCTAGGAGTTTGTGAATCAATTTTTGTTATGCAAACAACTGAATATAAAGAGAGAAGCAGCACATAGATGAATCAGCGTAGACCATGTGTTTTTCGTTCAGGTTGATTTTTTGGATTAGTGTTTTTTGCTATACTCAGTGGCAGATTTGTACATTTATCTTATGTTTTTAGCAGTACATAGTTGATTTTTTGTACCAGTTTTAGTATGTATGTTTTGACAGAGCTAGTTTCGATTTATATCCGTCAATGTTTTCATTTCTTTCTTTCTTTTTTCAGTATAATATACTGTTTTTTGTTTTTGTGACATCTGTTTTTTTTGTCAGGTGGCGGCGATTGTCTGGGAGCGAGTAGGGGAGGGGGAGGAGAGGAGCAGTGAAGTATGTGGCCGTTTTCCATGATTTATGTGTTTTCTTTTCTTCCCATTTTAGGTTTTTAGCAAAATGTAATCTGAGTTTACTTTTACGTGTATAGGTTAAAGTAGTGTGCACCAGTGGTATTAAACTAGTGTGTTAGTCACTGAATGGTTCTCTGAGCAAGCAATTTATTCTACTTTGTCATGTTTTTGAGGAAGAGAGATATGACTCACCCCTGGTTTTGTATTTTTTGAATGTTGGGGTTGATGCTATGTACATATATGTATGCATTTTTTTGATTGAATCGTGCCTGCATTAAAACTGAAGAAATTTGAGATTGAATTTGAATTTTACTTTTTTCTCATAGCAGACTATGTATGCCATAGTGCAGACATGAAGATAATTTTTTTAGAAACATGAAGCAGTAGTTATGCATGTCCAGTTGGTAGTTATTATGCCAACTTTTTTACAGTGAGGGTAATGGAAAGTATATTTTTTGTGTTCTGTGCCAATGCTTTTCTTATTCAAATCTTCTTTTTCTTTTTCTGTTCTTTTTAGAGAATACATTATATCGTTTTTTTGGTCTACTGCTACGCAAAGACAAAAAGTAATGGAGAAACAAATACAGGTAAAAACCTCTTTTTTTTCTGCTTACTGAATTCAATCAACATGTCTAACATTTCTCATTTATCATTCAACAAATTTCTAACATTTTTCTTTTTCTTTTATGCTGTGTCACTTCTCCTTATTCCCTAGACAGGGGATTTTTTCAAACATGTCTACAGGAGAGGCGGGTGGGTGAAGAAAGTGCAATGCAAATGAAATTACAAAACACCTCAAGCAGTATTCAAGAAATATTTTTGTGCAAAGTATTAAATCCAAGTACACACATTGCCAACCAAAGTATTAAGCCCAGTTTTTTTGTCTGTCTAACAAACAAACAGGCAAAAAAACAAACAAACAAGGCCCAGGAGGTGGGGTAGTTGGGCTGGCTGTGTTGGCAGAAAAAAAGAGCAACAAACAAGGCCCAGAACAAACAAAGGCCACAAACAAGGCCCAACAGACAGGTAGCTGGACTGGGTGGATTGGGTGGGACAAACAAAACAATGCAGGCCGAGAACAAAACAAACAAGTCACGCGGTAGGGGGGATCGGGATCGGGAGTGTATTTGTTTTGTTTTTGTAGGTGACGTCACACCTAGATGTGAGATACTATCTCACATCTAGATGTGACATAGACAGACCCTATTAATTATTACGTGTTGGGATTAAGCACGGATTCATACTTAACAAGTATCGCCGAGTTCTTAACGGCCTGCTCCAAAACTTCAGCGTCCATGCATCACAGGCCGCGTTTTGGTAACCGAGTGAAATTCCGAGCTTCCGCACGGTTACATTAGGGAAATGCCGGTTTCCAAAGACTAGAACCGAAAAGAATCGTGGGTTTAGTGGCCACCGACATGATCAACCTGATCCCTGCAAAAACAATGATCAACCCGATGGATGATTGGAAAAAGTAAAAGGAAAATGACCGGCAACAGATAGACCGGTGCATCTATCGCTCAACCTGATCCGTGCATGCCCCGCTGACCACGCCTTCTCGCCGCATTTAAACGGCTGAAAATTGCCCGCCTTCCTCTATTAAACCCATGCGTGTGCTGGGATACCACTCCAGCCACACATCCGTCCGCGAGCCACCTGACATTAATCACAATGCCAGTTGGCTCCTCACGTCCATCCTCTATTTAAACGACACCCGATGTTGGGAAAGACCGCACCACATCTCCGCTCCCCATTTTCTTGTTAATAATTCCCTTCATGTCATCCAGCGAGCAGGAAAAAAAGTTCTCCGGCATAAAGCCGACTGTGTGGCCCTTCGAGACCCCCTGTCACGAGACATGCAACTGTCTGTTCCTCCTCCATCGACGCTCCAGGCCGTTGTAGGCTAGCTCGCGGAGGCTGAAGCTCCAAACCGGCGCGTGGTTCAGCTCGCCGAGGAGTGGTGAGTTGCTCCAGGTCGGCGGGGGGGGGGGGGGGGTGTTACTCATCGTGGCTGCCGTGGATGACGTCGTGTCATACCGCGCCATCCACCGACAACGCGCGTGTAACCGCGCCCTGCCGGCAGAGAAAGAAGTCGGCTACAGAAACATCGACGAGGCGACGCCCAGCACGTCCACGGCCGCCGCTGACGAGGACATGTATTAGGGGTAGGGTAATAGGCCTGACCTAAAGACCCTACCCATGGACACCGTACACTTTGTACTGGGCCCCTGGGCCAGATCGCCGTCCAGATGTACTGCAACTTGAAAGTCACTCAGACGGCAACAACCACTCGGAGCATGGCACTCCACTCGACGAGATCATTCCACTTGGCCATGTAACTCACTCGGATATGTGAAGACCAATAGTCAACATGACGGTTTTGCTGTGGGCAAGCATTATGGCATTGATGCTCCACTTTGTAACATAGGAGGTGAGGGGGTGGCGCACTCTATATAAGCCACCCCCACCACTAGACTTGGGGGCTTTTTCTTCCACCTCTCTCTCTCTTTTCACCATTAGTCTCAGGACTTAACTCAGGCATGGGGATCCGTTCCTCTCTCTCACACACGCACATTGTAATCTCCGGATATATATTAAGATAAAACAAAGCTTCTACGGAGCACGAGACGTAGGGTTGTTATCTCCACCGTGAGAGGCCTGAACTCGCTAAAACCACCGTGTCACCCATATGCATCTCGATAGATCATGCTCTGTTACCCTATACCTCTCTTATTGTCGGAATCATTCCCACGACAGTTGGCGCCCACCGTGGGGCATGGCGTCTATCGAGCCATGATGCAGATGGTTTTTTATTTATTCATCTATGTCCAGTTTCTTGATCTTACAGTTCATACTGTTTGTCTCTGCAGCGATTAATTGAAGCATCACAAAAAGGAAGGGAAAAGATACATCTTCACCCGACAGATCACTAACGGATGGATCAGGAGTTTTCTCTCTTCTGAGTTCTATCCGCTTACGATCTAACGATCAATCGATGACCTGCTGATTGGTTTCTGTTTCTTTTGCATGTCCACACGTTCGTGCACTCATGCCGATCGATTCAAGCGTGTACAAGAATAAAAAAGGCAACAGACGCCGGTTCAGGTAGTCACCTCACGCGGACAGGTTCTCCTCGGCAGCATCCGCAACGATGACGTTCAGCCGGCCTCTCCATGTCATGGAAGATGACCACTCCACAGCAGCCCAGCGCAGCCCGTTGTAGCCGCGCCATCCAAAAATGGATCGGCTTGCCGAGTGATGAGGCATCAGTTGCACGGCGGCGGCGCCGACGCACCACGACTCCATCCTCCGACATCTCCCTCCACAGTAGATTGCTCAGCGCGGCGTGCCGGCACGGACACGCGGTGGCCGCTACCTCCCATGTCGACTGCTCGACACATTGCGGGCAGCGGCGTCCCCCTCCACCATCGACTGCCCGACACAACACACGGGCGGCTCGACGACGGCACTAGCAGAGGCCGTCGGTGCCGGTGCTGTTGTGGAGTCCATGCCAAAGGTTGTTGCCTCGGCAACAGGGTCGAGAACTCGGACCACTGAGCCTGGACCTGCAGCCGCCTCCACGGCGGCAAGGTTACTCAGATGGCGGCCGGCCGCACCCACCTCCGCTCGGGCAGTTTCTTTCTCCGGCAAAATCAATCGGGCAGCTCCTTTTCTCTCCTCGATTGTTAACTGCATGGGGCCTCCTCCTCGATTATTAACCGCATGCACCATGCAGGAAAGGAAACGGAAGGACGGCTCCCACCAATAGGCAACCCCGCTGGCTCCTCTTTGTCCAGGTATAATCGCCTCATTAAGCGGCCAATTGGTGAGGATTTACAACGTCATTTACCGTTAATTAGTGCGGCCATAAGTGCGTTGCTTCAGCGCTGGTTAATTAGTGCATGCATGCATGCCGTTAACTCGGTGGCTATGCTGGCTATACTTGCTAACGTGCAGGGAAATGCTGGTGCATCAAACAAATATTCGTAGCTATACTTGCTACTTGTTGGGGAACGTAGTAATTTCAAAAAATTTCCTACGCACACGCAAGATCATGGTGATGCATAGCAACGAGAGGGAAGAGTGTTGTCTACGTACCCTCGTAGACCCGAAGCGGAAGCGATCACAACGTAGAGGAAGTAGTCGACGTTCTCCTCGCGATCCGACCGATCCCGCGCCGTTACTCCGGCGCCCCGAGTTCTTGACACACGACAGCTCGATGGCGTCCCTCGTACTCCAATCCAGCCGAGTGTCGAGGAGAGTTTCACAAGACGACGGCGTGGTGACGATCTTGATGTTTCACCGCGCGAGGCTTCGCCTAAGCTTCATGACGGTATGACCGAGGTGGAATATGGTGGAGGGGGCACCGACACGGCTAAGGAACGATCCGTAGATCAAACTTGTGTGTCCTAGGGTGCCCCCTGCCCCGTATATAAAGGAGGGAGGGGGAGGCCGGCCGCCCCTATAGGCGCGCCAAGGAGGGGGAGTCCACCTCCTGGTTGAGTAGGACTCCTTTCCTAGTCCAACTAGGAAGGAGAAGGGGAAGGAAAGAGAGGAGAGGGAGAGGAAGGGGGCCGCCCCCTCCTTGTCCTATTCGGACTCCCACAGGGCGCCACCTCCCGATCGGCCCCTCTCTCCCCTCTTGGCCCACTAAGGCCCATACTTCCCGGGGTTCCAGAACCCCTCCGGCACTCCGGTTTTCTCCGAAACTTCCGGAACCTTTCCGTGTCCGAATATAGCCGTCCAATATATCAATCTTTATGTCTCGACCATTCCGAGACTCCTCGTCATGTCCGTGATCACATCCGGACTCGAACTTCTTCGATACATCAAAATACATAAACTCATAATAACCATCATCGAAACCTTAAGCGTGCGGACCCTACGGTTCGAGAATAATGTAGACATGACCTAGAACTATTCTCGGTCAATAACCAATAGCGGGACCTGGATGCCCATATTGGTTCCTACATATTCGACGAAGATCTTTGTCGGTCAGACCGCATAACAGCATACGTTGTTCCCTTTGTCATCGGTATGTTACTTGCCCGAGATTCGATCGTCGGTATCCAATACCTAGTTCAATATCGTTACCGGCAAGTCTCTTTACTCGTTCTGTAATACATCATCTCACGACTAACTCATTAGTTGTAGTGCTTGCAAGGCTTCAGTGATGTGCATTACCGAGAGGGCCCAGAGATACCTCTCCGACAATCGGAGTGACAAAACCTAATCTCGAAATACGCCAACCCAACATTTGCCTTTGGAGACACCTGTAGTACTCCTTTATAATCACCCAGTTAAATTGTGACGTTTGGTAGCACCCAAAGTGTTCCTCCGGTAAACGGGAGTTGCATAATCTCATAGTTACAGGAACATGTATAAGTCATGGAAAAAAGCAGTAGCAACATACTAAACGATCGTGTGCTAAGCTAATGGAATGGGTCATGTCAATCAGATCATTCTACTAATGATGTGACCTTGTTAATCAAATAACAACTCTTTGTTCATGATCAGGAAACATAACCATCTTTGATTAACAAGCTAGTCTAGTAGAGGCATACTAGTGACATAATGTTTTGTCTATGCATTCACACATGTATCATGTTTCCGGTTAATACAATTCTAGCATGAATGATAAACATTTATCATGAAATAAGGAAATAAATAATAACTTTATTATTGCCTCTAGGGCATATTTCCTTGAGCCTCCCACTTGCACTAGAGTCAATAATCTAGATTACATAGTAATGATCCTAACACCCATGGAGTCTTGGTGCTGATCATGTTTTGCTCGTGGAAGAGGCTTAGTCAACGGTCTCGCAACATTCAGATCCGTATGTATCTTGCAAATATCTATGTCTCCCACCGACTAAGTCCGGATGGAATTGAAGCGTCTCTTGATGTGCTTGGTCCTCTTGTGAAATCTGGATTCCTTCGCTAAGGCAATTGCTCCATATTGTCACGTAAGATTTTCATTGGACCCGATGCACTAGGTATGACACCTAGATCGGATATGAACTCCTTCATCCGCATCCTTCATTAGCTGCTTCGAAGCTGCTATGTACTCCGCTTCACATGTAGATCCCGCCACGACGCTTTGTTTAGAACTGCACCAACCGACAGCTCCTCCGTTTAGTGTAAATCGATCCGGTCTGCGATTTAGAATCGTCCGAATCGGTGTCAAAGCTTGCATCAACGTAACTGTTCACGATGAGCTCTTTGTCACCTCCATATCTGAAAACATATCCTTAGTCCTTTTCGGTATTTCAGATGTTCTTGACCGCTGTCCATGATCCACTCTGGATTACTTTGGTACCTCCTGCTAGGCTTATAGCAAGGCACACATCAGGTCTGTACACAGATTGCATACATGATAGAGCCTATGGCTGAAGCATAGGAACATCTTTCATTTTCTCTCTATCTTCTGCGGTGGTCGGGCATTGAGTCTTACTCAACTTCACACCTTGTAACACAGGCAAGAACCCTTTCTTTGCTTGATCCATTTGAACTTCTTCAAAATTTTGTCAAGGTATGTGCTTTGTGAAAGTCAATTAAGCGTCTTGATCTATCTCTATAGATCTTAATGCCCAATATGTAAGCAGCTTCACCGAGGTCTTTCATTGAAAACTCTTATTCAAGTATCCCTTTATGCTATCCAGAATTCTATATCATTTCCGATCAGCAATATGTCATCTACATATAATATCGAAATGCTCTGAGCTCCCACTCACTTTCTTGTAAATACAGCTTCTCCAAAAGTGCAGACAAACCCAAATGCTTTGATCACACTATCAAAGCGTTTATTCCAACTCCGAGATGCTTGCACCAGTCCATAGATGGATCGCTGGAGCTTGCACACTTTGTTAGCTCCTTTGGATCGATAAAACCTTGGTTGCATCATATACAACTCTTCTTCCGTAAATCCATTCAGAATGCAGTCTTTACATCCATTTGCCAAATTTCATAATCATAAAATGCGGCAATTGCTAACATGATTCGACAGACTTAAGCATCACTACGGGTGAGAAGGTCTCATCGTAGTCAATCCCTTGAACTTGCCGAAACCCTTTGCGACAAGTCGAGCTTTGTAGACGATAATATTACCGTCGTCGGTCTTCTTCTTGAAGATCCACTTGTTTTCTATTGCTTGCCTACCCTCGGGCAAGTCAACCAAAGTCCATACTTTGTTTTCATACATGGATCCCATCTCGATTTCATGGCCTCAAGCCATTTTGCGAATCTGGGCTCACCATCTCTTCTTCATAGTTCGTAGGTTCATCATGATCTAGTAGCATGATTTCCGAACAGGATTACCGTACCACTCAGTGCGGATCTTACTCTGTTGATCTACGAGGTTACAGTAGTAACTTGATCTGAAGTTTCATGATCAACATCATCAACTTCTTCACTACTTGGTGTAGGTGTCTCAGAAACCGGTTTCTGCGACAAACTACTTTCAAGTAAGGGAGAAGGTACTATTACCTCATCAAGTTCTACTTTCCTCCCACTCACTTCTTTCGAGAGAAACTCCTTCTCTAGAAAGGATCCATTCTTAGCAACGAATGTCTTGCCTTCGGATCTGTGATAGAAGGTGTACCCAACTGTCTCCTTTGGGTATCCTATGAAGACACATTTCTCCGATTTGGGTTCGAGCTTATCAGGTTGAAGCTTTTTCACATAAGCATCGCATCCCCAAACTTTAAGAAACGACAACTTTGGTTTCTTGCCAAACCACAGTTCATAAGGTGTCGTCTCAGCGGATTTCGACGGTGTTCTATTCAGTGTGAATGCGGCCGTCTCTAGAGCATAACCCCAAAACGATAGCGGTAAATCTGTAAGAGACATCATAGATCGCACCATATCTAGTAAAGTGCGATTCGACGTTCGGACACACCATTACGCTGTGGTGTTCCGGTGGCGTGAGTTGCTAAACTATTCCGCATTGTTTCAAATGTAGACCAAACTCAGTAACTCAAATATTCACCTCCATGATCGATCGTAGAAATTTAATTTTCTTGTTACGATGATTTTCAACTTCACTCTGAAATTCTTTGAACTTTTCAAATGTTTCAGACTTATGTTTCATTAAGTAGATATACCCATATCTGCTTAAGTCATCTGTGAAGGTGAGAAAATAACGATATCCGCCACGAGCCTCAACATTCATCGGACCACATACATCTCAGTATGTATGATTTCCAACAAATCTGTTGCTCTCTCCATAGTACCGAGAACGGTGTTCTAGTCATCTTGCCCATGAGGCACGGTTCGCAAGTGCCAAGTGATTCATAATCAAGTGACTCCAAAAGTCCATTAGTATGGTGTTTCTTCATGCGCTTTACACGATATGACCTAAACGGCGATGCCACAAATAAGTTGCACTATCATTATCAACTCTGCATCTTTTGGCTTCAACATTATGAATATGTGTATCACTACTATCGAGATTCATCAAAAATAGACCACTCCTCAAGGGTGCATGACCATAAAAGATATTACTCATATAAATAGAACAACCATTATTCTCTGATTTAAATGAATAACCGTCTCGCATTAAACAAGATCCAGATATAATGTTCATGCTCAACGCAGCACCAAATAACAATTATTTAGGTCTAAAACTAATCCGAAGGTAGATGTAGAGGTAGCGTGCCGACCGCGATCACATCGACTTTGGAACCATTTCCCACGCGCCGTCACCTCGTCCTTTGCCGTGTTAAGCAATCGTAGTCCTGTTTGAGTTGCAAATATTAGCAATGTAACCAGATCAAATACCAGTGCTCTGCGAGCTCTAGTAAGGTACACATCAATAACATGTATATCACATATACCTTTGTTCACCTTGCCATCCTTCTTATCCGCCAAATACTTGGGGCAGTTCCGCTTCAAAGGACCATCGCTTGCGGAGAAGCACTCGAGTTTCAGGCTTAGGTCCGGACTTGGGTTTCTTCTCTGAGCAGCAACTTGCTTGCTGTTCTTCTTGAAGTTCCTTCTTCTTCCCTTTGCCTTTCTTCTTGAAACTAGTGGTCTTATTGACCATCAACACTTGATGCTCCTTCTTGATTTCTACCTCCGCAGCCTTTAGCATTGCGAAGAGCTCGGTATAGTCTTTACTAACCCTTGCATATTATAGTTCATTCACGAAGCCTTTGTAGCTTGGTGGCGTGATTGAAGAATTACATCAATGACACAATCATCCGGAAGATTAACTCCCAATTGTGTCAAGTGATTGTAGTACCCGGACATTACGAGTATGTGCTCACTAATGTAACTATTCTCCTCCATCTTGCAGCTATAGAACTTATTGGAGACTTCATATCTCTCAATCCGGGCATTACTGTTGGAATATTAACTTCAACTCTGGAACATCTCATATGCTCCATGACGTTCAAAACGTCGTTGAAGTCCCGGTTCTAAGCCGTAAAGCATGGCACACTTGAACTATAGAGTAGTCATCAGCTTTGCTCGCGGACGTTCACAACATCCGGTGTTGCTCCAAAGAAGAGTCTGGCACCTAGCGGTGCATCCAGGGCGTAACTCTTACGTGCAGCAATGAGGATGATCCTCAAATTCGGACCCGATCGTGTAATTGCTACCATCATCTTTCAACTTTGCTTTCTCAAGGAACGATTAAAATTCAACGGAACAACAAAGACGAGCCATCTATCTACAATCAAACATAAACAAGCAAGATACTATCGGTACTAAGTTCATGATAAATTTAAGTTCAATTAATCATATTACTTAAGAACTCCCACTTAGAAAAACATCTCTCTAGTCATCTAAGTGATCACGTGATCCAAATCAACTAAACCATAACCGATCATCACGTGAAATGGAGTAGTTTTCAATGGTGAACATCTTATGTTGATCATATCTACTATATGATTCACGCCGACCTTTCGGTCTCCGTGTTCCGAGGCCATATCTGCATATGCTAGGCTCGTCAAGTATAACCCGAGTATTCTGCGTGTGCAAAACTGGCTTGCACCCGTTGTAGATGGACGTAGAGCTTATCACACCCGATCATCACGTGGTGTCTAGGCACGACGAACTTTGGCAGCGGTGCATACTCGGGGAGAACACTTCTTGATAATTTAGTGAGAGATCATCTTATAATGCTACCGTCAATCAAAGCAAGATAAGATGCATAAAGGATAAACATCACATGCAAATCAATATAAGTGATATGATATGGTCATCATCATCTTGTGCTTCGTGATCTTCATCTCCGCAGCACCACCATGATCACCATCGTCACCGGCGCGACACCTTGATCTCCATCGTAGCATCGTTGTCGTCTCGCCAATCTTATGCTTCTCGACTATCGCTATCGCTTAGTGATAAAGTAAAGCATTACAGAAGCGATTGCATTGCATACAATAAAGCGACAACCATATGGCTCCAGCCAGTTGCCGATAACCGGTTACAAAACATGATCATCTCATACAATAAAATATAGCATCACGTCTTGACCATATCACATCACAACATGCCCTGCAAAAACAAGTTAGACGTCCTCTACTTTGTTGTTGCAAATTTTACGTGGCTGCTACGGGCTTAAGCAAGAACCAGTCTCACCTCGCATCAAAACCACAACGATACTTCGTCAAATAGACTCCGTTTAACCTTCTCAAGGACCGGCGTATGCACTCAGTTCAACTAAAGTGAGAGAGACAGCACCCACCAGTCACCTTTAAGCAACGAGTGCTCGTGGCGGTGAAACCAGTCTCGCGTAAGCGTCTGGCGTAATGTCGGTCTGGGCGCTTCATCTCACAATACCGCTGAACCAAAGTATGACATGCTGGTAGGTAGTATGACTTGTATCGCCCACAACTCACTTGTGTTCTACTCTGCAAAACATCAAATCATAAAAACCTAGGCTCGGATGCCATTTGTTGGGGAACGTAGTAATTTCAAAAAATTCCTACGCACACGCAAGATCATGGTGATGCATAGCAACGAGAGGAAGAGTGTTGTCTCGTACCCTCGTGAGACCCGGCGAAGCGATCTGCAACGTCTGAGAAGTAGTCGACGTTCTCCTCGCGATCCGACCGATCCGGCGCCGTTACTCCGGCGCCCCGAGTTCTTGACACACGTACAGCTCGATGGCGTCCCTCGTACTCGATCCAGCCGAGTGTCGAGGAGAGTTTCGTCGAGACGACGGCGTGGTGACGATCTTGATGTTTCACCGGCGCGGGCTTCGCCTAAGCTTCATGACGGTATGACCGAGGTGGAATATGGTGGAGGGGGCACCGACACGGCTAAGGAACGATCCGTAGATCAAACTTGTGTGTCCTAGGGTGCCCCCTGCCCCTATATAAAGGAGGGAGGGGGAGGCCGGCCGCCCCTATAGGCGCGCCAAGGAGGGGGAGTCCACCTCCTGGTTGGAGTAGGACTCCCTTTCCTAGTCCAACTAGGAAGGAGAAGGGGAAGGAAGAGAGGGAGAGGAGAGGGAAGGGGCGCCCCCTCCTTGTCCTATTCGGACTCCCACAGGGCGCGCCACCTCCCGGTGCGCCCCTCTCTCTCCCTCTTGGCCCACTAAGGCCCATACTTCCCGGGGTTCCGGTAACCCCTCCCAAGACCCGGTTTTCTCCGAAACTTCGGAACCTTTCCGGTGTCCGAATATAGCCGTCCAATATATCAATCTTTATGTCTCGACCATTCCGAGACTCCTCGTCATGTCCGTGATCACATCCGGACTCGAACTTCTTCGTACATCAAAATACATAAACTCATAATAACCATCATCGAAACCTTAAGCGTGCGGACCCTACGGTTCGAGAATAATGTAGACATGACCTAGAACTATTCTCGGTCAATAACCAATAGCGGGACCTGGATGCCCATATTGGTTCCTACATATTCTACGAAGATCTTTGTCGGTCGACCGCATAACAACATCGTTGTTCCTTTGTCATCGGTATGTTACTTGCCCGAGATTCGATCGTCGGTATCCAATACCTAGTTCAATCTCGTTACGGCAAGTCTCTTTACTCGTTCCGTAATACATCATCTCACGACTAACTCATTAGTTGTAGTGCTTGCAAGGCTTCATGATGTGCATTACCAAGAGGGCCCAGAGATACCTCTCCGACAATCGGAGTGACAAAACCTAATCTCGAAATCGCCAACCCAACATTTGCCTTTGGAGACACCTGTAGTACTCCTTTATAATCACCCGATTCGTTGTGGACGTTTGGTAGCACCAAAGTGTTCCTCCGTAAACAGGAGTTGCATAATCTCATAGTTACAGGAACATGTATAAGTCATGGAAAAAGCAGAGCAACATAATAAACGATCGTGTGCTAAGCTAATGGAATGGGTCATGTCAATCAGATCATTCTACTAATGATGTGACCTTGTTAATCAAATAACAACTCTTTGTTCATGATCAGGAAACATAACCATCTTTGATTAACAAGCTAGTCTAGTAGAGGCATACTAGTGACATAATGTTTTGTCTATGCATTCACACATGTATCATGTTTCCGGTTAATACAATTCTAGCATGAATGATAAACATTTATCATGAAATAAGGAAATAAATAATAACTTTATTATTGCCTCTAGGGCATATTTCCTTCACTACTAACTTGTAGGGTCACTTGTCCCGTCGTTGTCCACCGACAGCAGTTCACCCGGGCGGACATTTCGTTCAGGCGAATAACACGATGACAGACAGACCGTCGCTCAACTGGTCGTGCCAGCATCACTTGGTCACGCGCGTCGTCACTCAACGCCCCGCGTGTCGCCGCGCTGCGGGATGCGTCTACATCACTCGGACGACCCGTGCATCGCCACTCCGCGGGACGCATCTATTTCTCTCGGACGCCCCGCGCGTCGCTACTCCACGGGCCGGGTGTACTTCACTCGGACACCTCGCGTGTCGCTACTCTGCGGAACGCGTCTACATCAGCCGGACACCGCGCTCACCTCCACTCCGCGGGACGCGTCTTAATCACTCGGACGCCCTGCGCCTCGCCACTCCGCAGGACGCGTCTACTTCACTCGGATTCCCTGTGCATCGTCACTCAGCGGGACGCGTCTACTCTACTCGGCCGCCCCGCGCGTCGCCATCGGTTGGTCACCTCATAACCACTCGGCCACCCCGCGCGTCGCCATCCGTTGGTCACCTCATAACCACTCGGCCGCCCCGCGCGTCGCCACTCGGTTGGTCACCTCATAACCACTCGGCCACCCCGCGCGTTGCCATCGGTTGGTCACCTCATCACCACTCGGCCGCCCCGCGCGTCGCCATCGGTTGGTCACCTCATAACCACTCGGCCGCCCCGCGTGTTGCCACTCGGTTGGTCACCTCATAACCACTCGGCCGCCTCGCGCGTCGCCATCGGTTGGTCAACCACTCGGCCGCCCCGCGCGTTGCCACTCGGTTGGTCACCTCATAACCACTCGGCCGCCCCGCGCGTCGCCATCGGTTGGTCACCTCATCACCACTCGGCCGCCCTGCGCGTCTCCATAGGTTGGTCACCTCATAACCACTCGGCCGCCCTGCGCGTCGCCACTCGGTTGGTCACCTCATCACCACTCGGCCGCCCGGCGCGTCGCCATAGGTTGGTCACCTCATAACCACTCGGCCGCCCCGCGCGTCGCCATCGGTTGGTCACCTCATCACCCCTCGGCCGCCCCGCGCGTCGCCATCGGTTGGTCACCTCATAACCACTCGGCCGCCCCGCGCGTCGCCATCGGTTGGTCACCTCATAACCACTTGGCCGCCCCGTGCGTCGCCACTCGGTTGGTCACCTCATAACCACTCGGCCGCCCCGCGCGTCGCCATCGGTTGGTCACCTCATCACCACTCGGCCGCCCCGCGCGTCGCCATAGGTTGGTCACCTCATAACCACTCGGCCGCCCCGCGTGTCGCCACCCGGTTGGTCACCTCATAACCACTCGGCCGCCCCGCGCGTTGCCACTCGGATGGTCACCTCATAACCACTCGGCCGCCCCATGCGTCGCCACTCAGTTGGACACATCTACATCAATCGGCCGCCCCTCGCATTGCCATTGGTTGAACACGTCTTCACCACTCGGCCGCCCCGAGCGTCGCCACTCAGTTGTGCCCGTCTTCACCACTCGGCCGCCCCGCGCGCCTTCAGACAGCTAAGTCATTCTACCACTACATTCTATTATTTCCCCGTGCCTGAGTATCCTGTAGTTCACAAATCATGTTCACTCGGAAGCCACGCCACCGAGTGTGCCCCTACGCTCAGTTTCTTATTTTCACATACTTGCTTAGTACTCACTCCTGAGTCCAACATTCATTTTTAACGCATACGTCATTCACGAACACCATGTGTTCTTCATTTCGAGTTTGCATCAGTCCTCGGGGCCTGCAACTCAGTCGGAACACTATACTTCCATTTTATTTGAGCCAGCACTCCAACATGTCCAGTTGGATCCTTCACTTCGTCAAGTTCGACTAGATCCTTCACTCTTTTAGAATCTTGTTGGTTTTGAACCAGCAAGCCCCTTGCACTCCCAGTGGGTGTCTATGGGTGTTATTTACACAAATCATTTCAGCACACATCAAATTTCCTCGAGAAATTATTTCGTTGGCTTGTGCCGTTTTTCTTACACAAGTTACGCGATCACTCGATAGCCCTATACGCCAACTTCATCGCTACTTGAACTCAGTCACCATACCGGTCCTAGCGCACCACAACACCGACCTTGTCACCTGCTGGCTTCAAACACATTCGTCCAACCCCTCTAAGGAATCCTCTTCATCATATCAATGACATAGACCTCGTCAAGCATGAGACTGATAAGTCCCTTTTATAATTAAACTGCACACTTCACTCCTTGCGAATTTGCCTCTTTCGAGCATCACTCGGAAGCTTCTCCTCATCTTTACCCGAGTCCGACTCGATAAATTACAAATCATCCACTCAAAACTATATTTCTCGTATTCCGACATGTCCATTGTCGAAGTGTGTAGTACGCACGGGGGCTACGCCGCACTTGGAGGCTGCATCTCATTTGGAATGACACTCTCCTGAGTAGTCAAGTACTTCATCACCAGTCAAATCCTTCACTTCAACAAGTGCATTCGATCCGCCACTTTGACAAGTTTTATAATCACCCAGACGCTCTGCACGCCATCTTCATTCTTATTCAGACTCAGTTGTCACGCCGGTCTTGTTGTGTCGCAACCAAACTGCACCGACCTCATCGTTACATTAGCTTCGAAAGCATCTGGCTAACTCCTTCGAAGACCATTTCAGCCACTTGGCTGGACACGCAATATGTCACTCGGCCACCTCGCACATCCTCACTCGGCCGTCCCGCACCACACCACTCGGTTGTGCACGTCTTCACCACTCGGGCGCTCCATGCGTCGCCTCTCGGTTGTGCACATCTTCACCACTCGGCCGCTCCGTGCGTCGCCATTCGGTTGTGCACGTCTTCCCCATTTGGCCGCCCCACGCGTCATCACTCGGTTGTACACATCATCGCCCCTTGGCTGCCTCGCTCGTCACCATCAGTTGGACATGTCTTTACCTCTACACCCCCAACACGGGAACGAGTAAGTTACTCGTATGATCAAACCTCATATCACACTCTGTAGCAAGCTTGCCTCTTTCGAGCATCACTCGGGAGCTACGCACAGCCATTGGCCATGACGCCCATTCAATCAACCCATTGATCACATCAGGAATATCTTTCTCACCATACTTGCTCGGTCTGTCGAAAATCAATAAGGGTAGTACTGTCCACTCGGACGATCGCCCAAATCATTACCTAAAGTCATCTTTAGGACTGCAAAAGGGTGAAAACAACGCTCCTCTACGGATACACTTGGCCCTATCCTAGGCTCCAAGGCGTCAGTTTCACAAACTTTGACTCAGAGATGGCATGTGTTGGTTTTCCCCCGGGATAATGAGTGGCCTCTCTCTCGAGAGTCAGTCCACACACTAGCCTCGTCACTCGGGTTTCATGGCACGTCCATATCAGACCACTAGTCTATCTCCTTCGGGAGACATACAAGTGCCACCAAGTTTTTCCTTGCAGTCAACATACCCCGATCAGACGGGAAGCACGTCCACTCGGATAAATACCCCTTTCAAGCAAAAGGGTAAAAATGAAGCGCCATCGCTGAATCGTACGTGCGGACTTACTCGTCGAATGTTGTTCGTACAACCACCTCGCTACGCATCCATCTGATTGATTCAATTCCAGACAAAGGTATTTACCGTGCCAACTGCATGAAGGTTTATCGGGAGACTTAAACCCTCTGCCAGACTCATCTAGTCCGACAGAGGCTCAGGGACTACACCCAGTGGGTGCACTCAGCATGCCCCCACTGGAAGAGAACTCAAAAAGAAACATTTTGCTCGATGCAAACCCAGCTCCACAATTACTCGAACTCAGAAAGAAGTACCCTTTAGTTTGATTATCAAAAGACATGATTTTACAGTCTTCTGAATGATTGTTGTTCATTTCTTACATGTTCTAAAATCCCTGAGTGGGTGTCTTAGCTGCAGTCCAGTACTCGTCAAAGTAATAAAAAATCCTACCGAGTGGTGAGTCTACCTCTCACTCGGGGGCTTAGCTGCAGTCCAGTACTCGCCTAAGTAATAAAAAATCCTACCGAGTGGTGAGTCTGCCTCTCACTCGGGGGCTTAGCTGCAGTCCAAGACTACCTAAGTAATAAAAATCCTACCGAGTGGTGAGTCCGCCTCTCACTCGGGGCTTAGCTGCAGTCCAAGACGCCTAAGTAATAAAAAATCCTACCGAGTGGTGAGTCTGCCTCTCACTCAGGGGCTTAGCTGCAGTCCAGTACTCGCCAAAGTAATAAAAAATCCTACCGAGTGGTGAGTCTGCCTCTCACTCGGGGGCTTAGCTGCAGTCTAGTACTCGCCTAAGTAATAAAAAATCCTATCGAGTGATGAGCAATCCTCCCATTCGGGAGCTTAGCTGCAGTCCAGTACTCACCTAAGTTTGAAAAATCCTACCGAGTGGTGAGCGATCCTCCCACTCGGGGGCTTAGCTGCACTCCAGTACTCGCCTAAGTTTAAAAAATCCTACCGAGTGGTGAGCGATCCTCGCACTCGGGGGCTTAGCTGCAGTCTAGTACTCGCCTAATTTTAAAAAATCCTACCGAGTGGTGAGCGATCCTTCCACTGGGAGGCTTAGCTGCCGTCCAGTACTCGCCTAAGTTTGAAAAAATCTTACCGAGTGGTGAGCAATCCTCCCACTCCAGGGCTTAGCAAAGTACGGGTCGGCCACGACCACCACTTCAGAGATGTACCATCAAGAAGAAGGACGAGATTGAGCGTGTCACCAAGGCGACCCACACTCAGCATCGTCAAGACCATTACTGAATACCTCGTTGACGAGTTGACCGGCCCCGCCGAATGGTGTGGGTCGACTGCGACCGAAAGGAGACGGCTGACAGGAACGTCAAGACCATTGTTGAGTGCCTTGCTGGTGAGCTGAGACAGGAACTGTTGGGGAACGTAGCAGAAATTCAAAATTTTCCTACGTGTCACCAAGATCTATCTATGGAGAAACCAGCAACGAGGGGAAGGAGAGTGCATCTACATACCCTTGTAGATCGCTAAGCGGAAGTGTTCAAGAGAACGTGGTTGAAGGAGTCGTACTCGTCGCGATCCAAATCACCGGAGATCCTAGTGCGAGCAGGACGACACCTCCGCGTTCAACACACATACAGCCGGTGACGTCTCCCATGCCTTGATCCAGCAAGGAGAGAGGAGAGGTTGAGGAAGACTCCATCCAGCAGCAGCACGATGGCGTGGTGGTGGTGGTGGAGGAGCGTGGCAATCTGCAGGCTTCGCCAAGCACCGCGGAGAGGAGGAGGACTTGGGAGAGGGAGGCTGCGCGTAACCGTGTGTAGCTCCCATGCGCCTCCCACTATATATAGGGGTGGAGGGGCTGGTTTCTTGCCCTCCAAGTCCATTGGGGCGTTGGCCAAGGTGGGAGGAAAGAAATCCCATCATTTCCTTCCCCATCGATTGTTATCCCCCTTTTAGGGATCTTGATCTTATCCTTCGGGATATGATCTTATTCCTTCTAAGGGGGATCTTGGTCGCTTGACCAGGGGTGTGGGGCCTTTCCCCACTACCTACGTTCATGTGGGTCCCCCATGCAGGTGGGCCCCACTCCGAACCTTCTAGAACCTTCCGGTACAATACCGGGAAAATCCCGAACATTTTCCGGTGGCCAAAATAGGACTTCCATATATAAATCTTTACCTCGGACCATTCCGGAACTCCTCGTGACGTCCGGGATCTCATCCGGACTCGAACAACATTCAAGAACCACATACAAACTTCCTTTATAACCCTAGCGCCATCGAACCTTAAGTGTAGACCCTACGGGTTCGGGAGACATGTAGACATGACCGAGACGTTCTCCCGTCAATAACCAACAGCGGATCTGGATACCCATGTTGGCTCCCACATGTTCCACGATGATCTCATTGGATGAACCACGATGTCAAGGACTCGGTCGATCCGTATACAATTCCCTTTGTCTAGCGGTATTATACTTGCCCGAGATTCGATCGTCGGTATACCGATACCTTGTTCAATCTCGTTACGGCAAGTCTCTTTACTCGTTCCGCAACACATCATCCGTGATCAACCCCTTGGTCACATTGTGCACATTATGATGATGTACTACCGAGTGGGCCCAGAGATATCTCCGTTTGCACGGAGTGACAAATCCTATCTCGATCCGTGTCAACCCAACAGACACTTTCGGAGATACCAGTAGTGCACCTTTATAGTCACCCGATTCGTTGTGACGTTTGATACACCCAAAGCACTCCTACGGTATCCGGGAGTTACGATCTCATGGTCTAAGGAAGAGATACTTGACATTGGAAAAGCTCTAGCAAACGAACTACACGATCTTTGTGCTATGCTTAGGATTGGGTCTTGTCCATCACATCATTCTCCTAATGATGTGATCCCGTTATCAACGACATCCAATGTCCATAGCAGAAACCATGACTATCTGTTGATCACAACGAGCTAGTCAACTAGAGGCTCACTAGGGACATATTGTGGTCTATGTATTCACACGTGTATTACGATTTCCGGATAATACAGTTATAGCATGAATAAAAGACAATTATCATGAACAAGGAAATATAATAATACTTTTATTATTGCCTCTAGGGCATATTTCCAACAGTCTCCCACTTGCACTAGAGTCAATAATCTAGTTCACATCGCCATGTGATTAACACTCACAGGTCACATCGCCATGTGACCAACATCATCAAATGAGTTCTGGGGTTTGATCATGTTTTGTTTGTGAGAGAGGTTGTAGTCAATGGGTCTGAACCTTTCAGATCCGTGTGTGCTTTGCAAATTTCTAGGTCATATTGTAAATTCTGCTTCCACGCTCCACTTGGAGCTATTCCAAATGGTTGCTCCACTATACGTATCCGGTTTGCTACTCAGAGTCACTCGGATAGGTGTTAAAGCTTGCATCGACGTAACCCTTTACGCCGAACTCTTTATCACCTCCATAATCGAGAAACATGTCCTTATTTACTCCAAGGACAATTTTGACCGCTGTCCAATGATCCTTTCCTGGATCATTATCGTACCCCTTGACTGACTCATGGCAAGGCACACTTCCGGTGCGGTACACAACATAGCATACTATAGAGCCTACGTCTCAAACATAGGGGCGACATTCGTCCTTTCTCTCTTTTCTGCTATGGTCGAGCTTTAAGTCTTAACTTCATACCTTACAACTCAGGCAAGAACTCTTTCTTTGACTGATCCATCTTGAACACCTTGAAGATCATGTCAAGGTATGTGCTCATTTTGAAAGTACCATTAAGCATTTTTTATCTATCATTATAGATCTTAATGCTCAATGTTCAAGTAGCTTCATCCAGGTTTTCCATTGAAAAACACTTTTCAAATAACCCTATATGCTTTCTAGAAATTCTACATCATTTCTGATCAACAATATGTCAACAACATATACTCATCAGAAATTCTATAGTGCTCCCACTCACTTCTTTGGAAATACAAGTTTCTCATAAACTTTGTATAAACAAAAAAATCATTGATCATCTTATCAAAGCGTACATTCCAACTCCGAGATGCTTACTCCAGTCCTTAGAAGGATCGCTGGAGCTAGCATACCTTTTAGCATCCTTAGGATCGACAAAACCTTTCTGATTGTATCACATACAACCTTTCCTTACGAAACTGGTAAGGAAACTCGTTTTGACATCCAACTGCCAGATTTCATAAAGCAGCTAATGCTAACATGATTCCGACGGACTTAAGCATCGCTACGGATGAGAAAATCTCATCGTAGTCAACTCCTTGAACTTGTGAAAAACTCTTCGCCACAAGTCGAGCTTCATAGACGGTGACATTACCGTCCACGTCCGTCTTCTTCTTAAAGATCCATTTATCTCAATGGTTTGCCGATCATCGGGCAAGTCCACCAAAGTCCATGCTTTGTTCTAATACATGGATCCTATCTCGAATTTCATGGCTTCTAACCATTTGTCGGAATTTGGGTCCACCATTGCTTCTCCATAGCTCGTAGGTTCATTGTTGTCTAGCAACATGACCTTCAAGACAAGATTACTGTACCACTCACAAGCGATGACGCATCCTTGTCACCCTACGAGGTACGGTAGTGACTTGATCCGAAGTTTCATGATCACTATCATAAGCTTCTACTTCAATTGGTGTAGGTGCCACAGGAACAACTTCCTGTGCCCTGCTACATACTAGTTGTAGTGACGGTTCAATAACCATATCAAGTCTCCACCATCCTCCCACTCAACTTTTCGAGACAAACTTTTCCTCGAGAAAGGACCCGATTCAAGAAACAATCCCTATTGCTTTCGGATCTGAATTAGGAGGTATACCCAACTGTTTTTGGGTGTCCTATGAAGATGCATTTTATCCGCTTTGGGTTCGAGCTTATCAACCTGAAACTTTTTCACATAAGCGTCCCAGCCCCAAACCTTTAAGAAATGACAGCTTAGGTTTCTCTAAACCATAGTTCATACGGTATCATCTCAACGGAATTACGTGGTGCCCTATTTAAAGTGAATGTGGTTGTCTCTAATGCCTAACCCATAAACAATAGTGGTAATTGATAAGAGACATCATGGTACGCACCATATCCAATAGGGTGCAACTATGATGTTCGGACACACCATCAAACTATGGTGTTCCAGGCGGTATTAATTGTGAAACAATTTCCACAATGTCTTAATTGCGTGCCAAAGCTCGTAACTCAGATACTCATCTCTATGATCATATCATAGACATTTTATCCTCTTGTCACGATGATCTTCAACTTCACTCTGAAATTACTTGAACCATTCAATAATTCAGACTTGTGTTTCATCAAGTAAATATACTCAACATCTACTCGAGTCATCTGTGAAGTAAGAACATAACGATATTCACTGCATGCCTCAGCACTCATTGGACTGCACACATCAAAATGTGTTACTTCCAACAAGTTGCTATCTTGTTCCATTTTACTGAAAAACGAGGCTTTTTAGTCATCTTGCCCATGTGGTATGATTTGCATATCTCAAGTGATTCAAAATCAAGTGAGTCCAAACGATCCATCTGCATGGAGTTTCTTCATGCATATACACCAATAGACATGGTTCGCATGTCTCAAACTATTCAAAACGAGTGAATCCAAAGATCCATCAACATGGAGCTTCTTCATGCGTTTTACACCAATATGACTTACATGGCAGTGCCACAAGTAAGTGGTACTATCATTACTCTCTTATATCTTTTCGGCATGAAAATGTGTATCACTACAATCGAGATTCAATAAACCATTCCTTTAGGTGCAAGACCATTGAAGGTATTATTCAAATAAATAGAGTAACCATTATTCTCCTTAAATGAATAACCGTATTGTGATAGACATAATCCAATCATGTCTATGCTCAACGCAAACACCAAATCTCGATGGTAGAGGGAGCGTGCGATGCTTGATCACATCAACCTTGGAAACACTTCCAACACATATCGTTAGCTCACCTTTAGCTAGTCTCCGTTTATTCTATAGCTTTTATTTCGAGTTACTAACACTTAGCAACCGAACCGGTATCTAATACCCTGGTGCTACTAGGAGTACTAGTAAAGTACACATTAACATAATGTATATCCAATATACTTCTATCGACCTTGCCAGCCTTCTCATCTACCAAGTATCTAGGGTAATTCCGCTCCAGTGGTTGTTCCCTAGAAGCACTTAGTCTCAGGTTTGGGTTCAACCTTGGGTTTCTTCACTAGAGCAGCAGCTGATTTGCCGTTTCATGAAGTATCCCTTCTTGCCCTTGCCCTTCTTGAAACTAGTGGTTTCACCAACCATCAACAATTGATGATCCTTCTTGATTTCTACTTTCGCGGTGTCAAACATCGCGAATAACTCAAGGATCATCATATCTATCCCTGATATGTTATAGCTCATCACGAAGCTCTAGCAGCTTGGTGGCAATGACTTTGGAGAAACATCACTATCTCACCTGGAAGATCAAATCCCACTCGATTCAAGTGATTGTTGCACTCAGACAATCTGAGCACAAGCTCAACGATTGAGCATTTCTACCTTAGTTTCCAGGCTAAGAAAATCGTCGGAGGTCTCATACCTCTTGACGTGGGCACGAGCCTGAAATCTCAATTTCAGCCCTCGAAACATCTCATATGTTCCGCGACGTTTCGAAAACGTCTTTGGTGCCTCAACTCTAAACCGTTTAACTGAACTATCACGTAGTTATCAAAACGTGCATGTCTGATGTTCGCAACATCCACAAACGACGTTTGGGGTTCAGCACACTGAGCGGTGCATTAAGGACATGAGCTTTCTACTGTCCGCATAATCGCTACTGTCAAATTTCAACTATATTTTCTCTAGGAACATATCTAAACAGTGGAACTAAAGCGCGAGCTTACGACATAATTTGCAAAGATGTTTTGACTATGTTCAGGATAATTAAGTTCATCTTATGAACTCCCACTCAGATAGACATCCCTCTGGTCATCTAAGTGATTACATGATCCAAGTCAACTAGGCCGTGTCCGATCATCACGTGAGACGGACTAGTCATCATCGGTGAACATCTTCATGTTGTTCGTATCTACTATACGACTCATGCTCGACCTTTCGGTCTCCGTGTTCCGAGGCCATGTCTGTACATGCTAGGCTCGTCAAGTTAACCCTAAGTGTTTTCGCTGTGTAAAACTGTCTTACACCCATTGTATGTGAACGTAAGAATCCATCACACCCGATCATCACGTGGTGCTTAGAAGCGACTTAACTGTAGCAACGGTGCACGCTTAGGGAGAACACTTCTTGAAATTTTGTAAGGATCATCTTATTTACTACCGTCGTCCTAAGTAAACAAGATGCATAAACATGATAAACATCACATGCAATCAAATAGTGACATGATATGGCCAATATCATTTTGCTCCTTTTGATCTCCATCTTCGGGGCTCCATGATCATGATCGTCACCGGCATGACACCATGATCTCCATCATCGTGTCTTCATGAAGTTGTCTCGCCAACTATTACTTCTACTATTATGGCTACCGGTTAGCAATAAAGTAAAGTAATTACATGGCGTTGTTCAATGACACGCAGGTCATACAATAAGTAAAGACAACTCCTATGGCTCCTGCCGGTTTTCATACTCATCGACATGCAAGTCGTGATTCCTATTACAAGAATATGATCAATCTCATACATCACATATCATTCATCACATTCTTCTTGGCCATATCACATCACATAGCATACCCTGCAAAACAAGTTAGACGTCCTCTAATTGTTGTTGCATGTTTTACGTGGCTGCTATGGGTTTCTAGCAAGAACGTTTCTTACCTACGTAAAACCACAACGTGATATGCCAATTGCTATTTACCCTTCATAAGGACCCTTTTCATCGAATCCGTTCCGACTAAAGTGGGAGAGACTGCTGTTGGGGAACGTAGTAATTTCAAAAAATTTCCTACGCACACGCAAGATCATGGTGATGAATAGCAACGAGAGGGGAGAGTGTTGTCTACATACCCTTGTAGACCCGAAGCGGAAGCGATCACAACGTAGAGGAAGTAGTCGTACGTTCTCCTCGCGATCCGACCGATCCCGGCGCCGTTACTCCGACGCCCCCGAGTTCTTGACACACGTACAGCTCGATGACGTCCCTCGTACTCTGATCCAGCCGAGTGTCGAGGGAGAGTTCCGTCAAGACGACGGCGTGGTGACGATCTTGATGTTTCACCGGCCCCAGGGCTTCGCCTAAGCTTGACAGTATAACCGAGGTGGAATATGGTGGAGGGGGCACCGACACGGCTAAGGAACGATCCAAAGATCAAACTTGTGTGTTCAAGGTGTCCCCCTGCCCCATATATAAAGGAGCAAGGGGGGGGGGCGGCCAAGGGGAGGCGGCCAGGAGTCCTACTCCCTCCGGGGTAATTCCCCCAATCCTAGTTGGACTAGGATTCCTGGAGGGGAAAGAGAGAGAGGGGGCCCCTTCTCCTAGTCCTAGTAGGACTAGGGAAGGGGGAGGCGCGCCCACCTAGGGCTGGCCCTTCTCCTTTCCACTAAGGCCCATCGAGGCCCATTTACCTCCGGGGTTCCAGTAACCTCCGGTACTCAGTAAATTCCGTTTTCGCCGGAACCATTCCGAACTCCAAACATAGGCTTCCAATATATCAATCTTTATGTCTCGACCATTTCGAGACTCCTCGTCATGTCCGTGATCACATCCGGGACTCGAACTTCTTCGGTACATCAAAATACATAAACTCATAATAAGCATCGCCATCGAAACCTTAAGCGTGCGGACCCTACGGTTCGAGAACAATGTAGACATGACCTAGAACTATTCACGGTCAATAACCAACAGCGGGACCTGGATGCCCATATTGGTTCCTACATATTCTACGAAGATCTTTATCGGTCAGACCGCATAACAACATACGTTGTTCCCTTTGTCATCGGTATGTTACTTGCCCGAGATTCGATCGTCGGTATCCAATACCTAGTTCAATCTCGTTACCGGCAAGTCTCTTTACTCGTTCTGTAATACATCATCTCACAACTAACTCATTAGTTGTAGTGCTTGCAAGGCTTAAGTGATGTGCATTACCGAGAGGGCCCAGAGATACCTCTCCGATAATCGGAGTGACAAAACCTAATCTCGAAATACGTCAACCCAACATCTGCCTTTGGATACACCTGTAGTACTCCTTTATAATCACCCGATTACGTTGTGACGTTTGGTAGCACCAAAGTGTTCCTCCGTAAACGGAGTTACATAATCTCATAGTTACGGAACATGTATATGTCATGGATAGAAGCAGTAGCAACATACTAAGCGATCGTGTGCTAAGCTAAGGAATGGGTCATGTCAATCAGATCATTCTACTAATGATGTGACCTTGTTAATCAAATAACAACTCTTTGTTCATGGTCGGAAACATAACCATCTTTGATTAACAAGCTAGTCTAGTAGAGGCATACTAGTGACATGTTGTTTTGTCTATGCATTCACACATGTACCATGTTTCCGGTTAATACAATTCTAGCATGAATGATAAACATTTATCATGAAGTAAGGAAATAAATAATAACTTTATTATTGCCTCTAGGGCATATTTCCTTCAGTCTCCCACTTGCACTAGAGTCAATAATCTAGATTACATAGTAATGATTCTAACACCCATGGAGTCTTGGTGCTGATCATGTTTTGCTCGTGGAAGAGGCTTAGTCAACGGGTCTGCTACATTCAGATCCGTATGTATCTTGCAAATCTCTATGTCTCCCATCTGGACTAAGTCCCGGATGGAATTGAAGCGTCTCTTGATGTGCTTGGTCCTCTTGTGAAATCTGGATTCCTTCGCTAAGGCAATTGCTCCAGTATTGTCACAAAAGATTTTCATTGGACCCGATGCACTAGGTATGACACCTAGATCGGATATGAACTCCTTCATCCGCACTCCTTCATTAGCTGCTTCCGAAGCTGCTATGTACTCCGCTTCACATGTAGATCCCTTTCTGACGCTTTGTTTAGAACTGCACCAACTGACAGCTCCTCCGTTTAGTGTAAATACGTATCCGGTCTGCGATTTAGAATCGTCCGGATCGGTGTCAAAGCTTGCATCAACGTAACCGTTTACGATGAGCTCTTTGTCACCTCCATATACGAGAAACATATCCTTAGTCCTTTTCAGGTATTTCAGGATGTTCTTGACCGCTGTCCAGTGATCCACTCCTGGATTACTTTGGTACCTCCCTGCTAGGCTTATAGCAAGGCACACATCAGGTCTAGTACACAGCATTGCATACATGATAGAGCCTATGGCTGAAGCATAGGGAACATCTTTCATTTTCTCTCTATCTTCTGCAGTGGTCGGGCATTGAGTCTGACTCAACTTCACACCTTGTAACACAGGCAAGAACCCTTTCTTTGCTTGATCCATTTTGAACTTCTTCAAAATTTTGTCAAGGTATGTGCTTTGTGAAAGTCCAATTAAGCGTCTTGATCTATCTCTATAGATCTTAATGCCCAATATGTAAGCAGCTTCACCGAGGTCTTTCATTGAAAAACTCTTATTCAAGTATCCCTTTATGCTATCCAGAAATTCTATATCATTTCCGATCAGCAATATGTCATCTACATATAATATCGTAAATGCTACTGAGCTCCCACTCACTTTCTTGTAGATACAAGGCTTCTCCAAAAGTCTGTACAAACCCAAATGCTTTGATCACACTATCAAAGCGTTTATTCCAACTCCGAGATGCTTGCACCAGTCCATAGATGGATCGCTGGAGCTTGCACACTTTGTTAGCTCCCTTTGGATCGATAAAACCTTCTGGTTGCATCATATACAACTCTTCTTCCAGAAATCCATTCAGGAATGCAGTCTTTACATCCATTTGCCAAATTTCATAATCATAAAATGCGGCAATTGCTAACATGATTCGGACGGACTTAAGCATCGCTACGGGTGAGAAGGTCTCATCGTAGTCAATCCCTTGAACTTGTCGAAAACCCTTTGCGACAAGTCGAGCTTTGTAGACAGTAACATTACCATCAGCGTCAGTCTTCTTCTTGAAAATCCACTTGTTTTCTATTGCTTGCCTACCCTCGGGCAAGTCAACCAAAGTCCATACTTTGTTTTCATACATGGATCCCATCTCAGATTTCATGGCCTCAAGCCATTTTGCGGAATCTGGGCTCACCATCGCTTCTTCATAGTTCGTAGGTTCATCATGATCTAGTAGCATGATTTCCAGAATTGGATTACCGTACCACTCTGGTGCGGATCTTACTCTGGTTGATCTACGAGGTTCTGCAGTTACTTGATCTGAAGTTTCATGATCAACATCATCAACTTCCTCACTACTTGGTGTAGGTGTCTCAGAAACTGGTTTCTGTGACAAACTACTTTCAAGTAAGGGAGAAGGTACTATTACCTCATCAAGTTCCACTTTCCTCCCACTCACTTCTTTCGAGAGAAACTCCTTCTCTAGAAAGGATCCATTCTTAGCAACGAATGTCTTGCCTTCGGATCTGTGATAGAAGGTGTACCCAACTGTTTCCTTTGGGTATCCTATGAAGACACATTTCTCCGATTTGGGTTCGAGCTTATCAGGTTGAAGCTTTTTCACATAAGCTTCGCATCCCCAAACTTTAAGAAACGACAACTTTGGTTTCTTGCTAAACCATAGTTCATAAGGTGTCGTCTCAACGGATTTCGACGGTGTTCTATGTTGGAAATATGCCCTAGAGGCAATAATAAAAGTATTATTATATTTCAATGTTCATGATAATTGTCTTTTGTTCATGCTATAACTGTGTTATCCGGAAATCATAATACACGTGTGAACACTTAGACCCCAATATGTCCCTAGTGAGCCTCTAGTTGACTAGCCCGTTGTGATCAATAGATGGTCATGGTTTCCTGACTATGGACATTGGATGTCGTTGATAACGGGATCACATCATTAGGAGAATGATGTGATGGACAAGACCCAATCATAAGCATAGCATAAAAGATCGTATAGTTCGTTTGCTAGAAGCTTTGCCAATGTCAAGTATCTATTCCTTCGACCATGAGATCGTGTAACTCCCGGTTACCGTAGGAGTGCCTTGGGTGTATCAAACGTCACAACGTGGCTCGGGTGACTATAAAGGTGCATTACGGTATCTCCGAAAGTATCTGTTGGGTTGACATGGATCGAGATCGGATTTGTCACTCCGTATGACGGAGAGGTATCTCTGGGCCCACTCGGTAATGCATCATCATAATGAGCTCAATGTGACCAAGGTGTTGGTCACGGGATCATGCATTACGATGCGAGTAAAGTGACTTGTCGATAACGAGACTGAACGAGGTATTGGGATACCGACGATCGAGTCTCGGGCAAGTAACGCATCGATTGACAAAGGGAATTGCATACGAGGTTTGATAGAATCCTCGACATCGTGGTTCAACCGATGAAATCATCGAGGAGCATGTGGGAGCCAACATGGGTATCCAGATCCGCTGTTGGTTATTGCCCGAGAGTCGTCTCGGTCATGTCTGCGTGTCTCCCGAACCCGTAGGGTCTACACACTTAAGGTTCGGTGGCGCTAGGGTTAGTAGGAAGACTAGTATGTGAATACCGAATGTTGTTCGAGTCCGGATGAGATCCCTGACGTCACGAGGAGTTCGGAAGGGTCCGGAGGTAAAGAATAATATATAGGAAGTGGTGTTTCGCCATCGGGAAAGTTTCGGGTTACTGCAAATCACCGGACCACGGAAGGGTCCTGGGTCCACCGGTGGGGCCACCCATCCCGGAGGGCCCCATGGGCCATAGGGGAAGGAACCAGCCCACAGGGGCTGGTGCGCCCCAGGCCCACCCTGCGCCTAGGGTTGAAACCCTAGGGGTGGGGCGCCCACCGGCTTGGGGCACTCCACCCCTTGGCCGCCCCCCTTGAGATTGGATCTCTAGGGGCCGCCACCACAGGGCCTATATAAGGGGGGGGGGGGGCTGTACACATCTCCCAAGGCGCAGCCCTCCCTCCCAACACATCTCCTCCTCCGTAGAGCTCGGCGAAGCCACAGCCGAGATCTTGCATCACCACCATCACCACGCCGTCGTGCTGCCGGTGGTGCCGTCTTCCTCAACCTCTCCTTCCCCTTGCTGGATCAAGAAGGAGGAGACGCCGCTCGTCCCGTCACGTGTGTTGAACGCGAGGTGCTGTCCGTTCAGCACTTGGCATCGGTGATCTGAATCACGTTCGAGTACGACTCCATCATCACCAAGCAAGCTTCCGCACGCGATCTACAAGTGGTATGTAGATGCAAACTCTCTCCCGTTACTCGTTGCTTAGATGAACTCATAGATGGATCTTGGTGAAACCGTAGGAAAAATTTTAATTTTCTGCAACGCTTCCCCAACAAAGGCATCATGAGCTAGGTCTATGCGTAGTTCTCTAATGCACGAGTAGAACACAAATTTGTTGTGGGCGTTGATCTTGTCATCTTACTTGCCCTACTAGTCTTTTCTTGCTCAACGGTATTGTGGGATGAAGCGGCCCGACCAACCTTACACGCGCTTACGTGAGACCGGTTCCACCGACTGACATGCACTAGTTGCATAAGGTGGCTGGCGGGTGTCTGTCTCTCCCACTTTAGTTGCAGCGGATTCGATGAACAGGGCCCTTATGAAGGGTAAATAGAAGTTGACAAAATCACGTTGTGGTGATTCGTAGGTAAGAAAACGTTCTTGCTAGAACCCAATCGCAGCCACGTAAAAGATGCAACAACAACTAGAGGACGCCTAACTTGTTTTTGCAGCGATTGATCATGTGATGTGATATGGCCGAAGTTGTGATGAATGTTGAATTGTGATGTATGAGATCATGTTCTTGTAATAGGATTCACGACTTGCATGTCGATGAGTATGACAACCGCAGGAGCCATAGGAGTTGTCTTTATTTTTTGTATGACCTGCGTGTCATTGAAGAACGCCATGTAAACTACTTTACTTCATTACTAAACGCGTTAGTCATAGAAGTAGAAGTAGTCGTTAGCGCGACAACTTCATGAAGACACGATGATGGAGATCATGATGATGGAGATCATGGTGTCAAGCCGGTGACAAGGTGATCATGGAGCCCGAAGATGGAGATCAATGGAGCTTGATGATATTGGCCATATCATGTCACAACTATATATAATTGCATGTGATGTTTATTATGTTTTACATCTTGTTTACTTAGGACGACGGTAGTAAATAAGATGATCCCTTATAAAATTTCAAGAAGTGTTCTCCCTAACGTGCACCGTTGCTACAGTTCGTCGTTTCTAAGCACCACGTGATGATCGGGTGTGATGGATCCTTACGTTCACATACAACGGGTGTAAGACAGATTTACACAAATAAAACACTTAGGGTTAACTTGACGAGCCTAGCATGTGCGACATGGCCTCGAACACGGAGACCGAAAGGTCGAACACGAGTCGTATGGAAGATACGATCAACATGAAGATGTTCACCGATGATGACTAGTCCGTCTCACGTGATGATCGGACACGGGCTAGTCGACTCGGATCGTGTAACACTTAGATGACTAGAGGATGTCTAATCTAAGTGGGAGTTCGTAATTTTGATTAAGAACTTTATTATCATGAACTTAGTCTAAAACCTTTGCAAATATGTCTTGTAGATCAATGGCCAACGCTAATGTCAACATGAACTTCAACGTGTTCCTAGAGAAACCAAGCTGAAAGATGATGGCAGCAACTATACGGATCGGGTCCGGAACACGAGGATCATCCTCATAGCTGCCAAGAAACAAGATGTCCTAGAAGCACCGTTAGGTGATCCACTGTTCTCCCAGCGCTGCAAGACGATTTGAACGTCTGGCAGACTCGTTCTGATGATTACTCCCTCGTTCAGTGCGGTATGCTCTACAGCTTAGAACCGGGCTCCAAAAGCGTTTTGAGCATCACGGAGCATATGAGATGTTCAAGAGCTGAAACTAGTTTTCCAAGCTCATGCCCGGTCGAGAGATATGATGTCTCGACAAGTTCTACAGCTTGTAAGATGGAGGAAAACAGTTACATCGGTGAGCACATCCTCAAGATGTCCGGGTTGCACGCTCGTATGACCCAGTTGAACATTAACCTCCCGATGAGGCGGTCATTGACAGAATCCTCGATCGCTCCCACCAAGCTTCAAGAGCTTTGTGATGAACTACAACATGCGGGGATGGTAAAGACCATTCTGAAGTGTTCTCAATGCTAAAGTCAGCAGAGGCTGAAATCGAGAAAGGAACATCAAGTGTTGATGGTCAATAAGACCACTAAGTTCAAGAAGGGCAAGGGTAAGAAGAACTTCAAGAAGGACGGCAAGGATGTTGCCGCGCCCGTAAGTCTGTTGGGAAGAAGTCAAAGAATGGACCCAAGCCCGAGATCGAGTGCTTTTATTGCAAGGGAAGGGTCACCGAAGCGGAACTGCCCCAAATACTTAGCGGATAAGAAGGCCGCAACACCAAAGGTATATTTGATATACATGTAATTGATGTGTACCTTACCAAGACTCGTAGTAACTCCCGGTATTTGATACCGTGCCGTTGCTCATATTTGTAACTCACAGCAGAGCTGCGGAATAAACGGAGATCTGGCGAAGGGCGAGGTGACGATCTTGCGTCGGGAATGGTTCCAGTCGATGTGATCGCCGTCGCACGCTGCCTCTACATTTACCTACGGGATTAGTTTTGAACCTTAATAATTGTTATTTAGTGCCAAGTTTGAGCATGAACATTGTATCCGGATCTCGCTTTGATACGAGATGGCTACTCATTTAAGTCCGAGAATAATGGTTGTTCGATTTATATGAGAGATATGTTTTATGGTCATGCTCCGATGGTCAATGGTTTATTCTTAATGAATCTCGGCGTAATATTACACATGTTCATAGTGTGGATGCGAAAAGATGTAAAGTTGATAACGATAGTCCCACATACTTGTGGCACTTGCCGCCTTGGTCACATTGGTGTCAAGCGCATGAAGAAGCTCCATGCTGATGGACTTTAGAGTCTCTTGATTATGAATCGTTTGACACATGCTAACCTTGCCTCTTAGGCAAATGACCAAGACTCCGTTCTCCGGAACAATGGAGCGAGCAACCAACTTGTTGGAAATCATACATACCGATGTGTGCGGTCCAATGAGCGTTGAGGCTCATGGAGGATATCGTTATGTTCTCACTCTCACTGATGACTTGAGTAGATATGGGTATGTCTACTTAATGAAACACAAGTCTGAGACCTTTGAAAAGTTCAAGGAATTTCAGAGTGAGGTGGAGAATCAACGTGACCGAAAGATAAAGTTCCTCCGATCAGATCGTGGAGGAGAATATTTAAGTCACGAATTTGGCACACACTTAAGAAAATGTGGAATCGTTTCACAACTCACGCCGCCTGGAACACCTCAGCGAAACGGTGTGTCCGAACGTCGTAATCGCACTCTATTGGATATGGTGCGGTCTATGATGTCTCTTACCGATTTACCGCTATCATTTTGGGGATACGCTCTAGAGACAGCTACATTCACTTTAAATAGGGCACCGTCTAAATCCGTTGAGACGACACCGTATGAATTATGGTTTGGGAAGAAACCTAAGCTGTCGTTTCTGAAAGTTTGGGGATGCGATGCTTATGTCAAGAAACTTCAACCTGAAAAGCTCGAACCCAAGTCGGAAAAATGCGTATTCATAGGATACCCTAAGGAAACTGTCGGGTATACCTTCTACTTAAGATCCAAGGCAAAGTATTTGTTGCCAAGAACGGATGCTTTCTAGAAAGAGTTTCTCTCGAAAGAAGTAAGTGGGAGGAAAGTAGAACTTCGATGAAGTACTACCTCTCGAACGGGAAAGTGGTGCGCGCAGAAACCATTCTGTAATGCCCACACCCATCAAGAGGAAATCATTGATGATGATCAAGATACTTGGATCAAGTTACTCTTGAACTTCAAGGTCCACAAGGACACGCTCCGCACTGAGTGGTACGGCAACCTGTCATGGAAATCATGTTGCTAGACAACAATGAACCTTGAACTATGAAGAAGCAATGGCGGGCCGGATTCCAACAAATGGCTTGAGGCCATGAAATCCGAGATAGAATCCATGTATGAAAACAAAGTATGGACTTTGACAGACTTGCCCGATGATCGGCGAGCGATAGAAAATAAATGGATTTTTAAGAAGAAGACGGACGCGGATGGTAATGTTACCATCTATAAAGCTCGACTTGTCGCTAAGGGTTATCGACAAGTTCAAGGGATTGACTACGACGAGACATTCTCTCCGTGGCGAAGCTTAAGTCCGTCCGAATCATGTTAGCAATTGCCGCATACTATGATTATGAGATATGGCGATGGACGCCAAAACGGCATTCCTTAATGGACATCTTAAGGAAGAGCTGTATATGATGCAGCCGAAGGTTTTGTCGATCCTCGAAATGCTAACAAAGTATGCAAGCTCCAATGATCCATTTATGGGCTGGTGCAAGCATCTCGGAGTTGGAACATTCGCTTTGATGAGATGATCAAAGCGTTTGGGTTTACGAGACTTATGGAGAAGCCTGTGTTTACAAGAAAGTGAGTGGGAGCTCTGTAGCATTTCTCCTATTATATGTAGATGACATACTCTTGATGGGAAATGATACAAAACTACTGGACAGCATTAAGGCCTACTTGAACAAGTGTTTTTCAATGAAGGACCTTGGAGAAGCTGCTTATATATTAGGCATCAAGATCTATAGGGATAGATCGAGACGCCTCATAGGTCTTTCACAAAGCACATACCTTGATAAGATTTTGAAGAGGTTCAAAATGGATCAGTCCAAGAAGGGGTTCTTGCCTATGTTACAGGGTGTGAAACTGAGCTCAGCTCAGTCACCGACCACGACAAAAGATAAAGAAGAGATGAGTGTCATCCCTATGCTTCAGCCATAGGATCTATTATGTATGCCATCTTTGTGTACTGACCGATGTAAACCTGGCCGTAAGTTTGGTTGCAAGATACCAAAGTAATCCCGCAAGGAACACCGGACAGCGGTCAAGAATATCCTGAAGTACCGAAAAGGACAAAGGAAATGTTTCGTTTATGGAGGAGACGAAGAGCTCGTCAGAAGGGTTACGTCGACGCTAAGCCGACTCAGATCTGATGACTCTAAGTCACAAACCGGATACGTGTATATGTTGAATGGTGGAGCGATGGCTGGTGCAGCTGCAAGCAGAGCGTCGTGGCGGGATCTACGTGTGAAGCGGAGTACATGGCAGCCTCGGAGGCAGCGCATGAAGCAATATGGGTGAAGGAGTTCATCACCGACCTAGGAGTCATACCCAATGCGTCGGGGCCGATCAAACTCTTCTGTGACAACACTGGAGCTATTGCCCTTGCAAAGGAGCCTGGTTTCACAAGAAGACCGAGCACATCAAGCGTCGTTTCAACTCCATCCGTGAAAATGTTCAAGATGGAGACATAGAGATTTGCAAAGTGCACACGGATCTGAATGTCGCAGATCCGCTTGACTAAACCTCTCTCGCGTGCAAAACATGATCAACACCGAACTCTATGGGTGTTCGATTCATCACAATGTAACTAGATTAGTGACTCTAGTGCAAGTGGGAGACTGTTGGAAATATGCCCTAGAGGCAATAATAAAAGTATTATTATATTTCAATGTTCATGATAATTGTCTTTTGTTCATGCTATAACCGTGTTATCCGGAAATCATAATACACGTGAACACTTAGACCCCAATATGTCCCTAGTGAGCCTCTAGTTGACTAGCCCGTTGTGATCAATAGATGGTCATGGTTTCGACTATGGACATTGGATGTCGTTGATAACGGATCACATCATTAGGAGAATGATGTGATGGACAAGACCCAATCATAAGCATAGCATAAAAGATCGTATAGTTCGTTTGCTAGAAGCTTTGCCAATGTCAAGTATCTATTCCTTCGACCATGAGATCGTGTAACTCCGGTTACCGTAGGAGTGCCTTGGGTGTATCAAACGTCACAACGAATCGGGTGACTATAAAGGTGCATTACGGTATCTCCGAAAGTATCTGTTGGGTTGACATGGATCGAGATCGATTTGTCACTCCGTATGACGGAGAGGTATCTCTGGGCCCACTCGGTAATGCATCATCATAATGAGCTCAATGTGACCAAGGTGTTGGTCACGGATCATGCATTACGGTGCGAGTAAAGTGACTTGTCGGTAACGAGACCGAACGAGGTATTGGGATACCGACGATCGAGTCTCGGGCAAGTAACGCATCGATTGACAAAGGAATTGCATACGTGGTTTGATAGAATCCTCGACATCGTGGTTCAACCGATGAAATCATCGAGGAGCATGTGGGAGCCAACATGGGTATCCAGATCCGCTGTTGGTTATTTCCCGAGAGTCGTCTCGGTCATGTCTGCGTGTCTCCCGAACCCGTAGGGTCTACACACTTAAGGTTCGGTGGCGCTAGGGTTAGTAGGAAGACTAGTATGTGAATACGAATGTTGTTGAGTCCGGATGAGATCCCGGACGTCACGAGGAGTTCGGAAGGGTCCGGAGGTAAAGAATAATATATAGGAAGTGGTGTTTCGCCATCGGGAAAGTTTCGGGGTTCTGCAAAGCACGGGACCACGGAAGGGTCCTGAGGTCCACCGGTGGGGCCACCCATCCCTGAGGGCCCCATGGGCCATAGGGGAAGGAACCAGCCCACGGGGGCTGGTGCGCCCCTAGGCCCACCCTGCGCCTAGGGTTGAAACCCTAGGGGTGGGCGCCCACACCGGCTTGGGGGCACTCCACCCCTGGCCGCCGCCCCTTGAGATTGGATCTCTAGGGGCCGCCACCGGGGGGCCTATATAAGGGGGGAGGGGGCTGCTGTACACATCTCCCAAGGCGCAGCCCTCCCTCCCAACACATCTCCTCCTCCGTGAGAGCTCGTGAAGCCACTGCCGAGTATCTTGCATCACCACCATCACCACGCCGTCGTCTTGCCGGTGGTGCCGTCTTCCTCAACCTCTCCTTCCCCTTGCTGGATCAAGAAGGAGGAGACGTCGCTCGTCCCGTCGTGTGTTGAACGCGGAGGTGCTGTCCGTTCAGCACTTGGCATCGGTGATCTGAATCACGTTCGAGTACGACTCCATCATCACCAAGCAAGCTTCCGCACGCGATCTACAAGTGGTATGTAGATGCAAACTCTCTCCCGTTACTCGTTGCTTAGATGAACTCATAGATGGATCTTGGTGAAACCGTAGGAAAAATTTTAATTTTCTGCAACGTTCCCCAACATTCTATTCAGTGTGAATGCGGCTGTCTCTAGAGCATAACCCCAAAACGATAGCGGTAAATCTGTAAGAGACATCATAGATCGCACCATATCTAGTAAAGTGCGATTACGACGTTCGGACACACCATTACGCTGTGGTGTTCCGGGTGGCGTGAGTTGCGAAACTATTCCGCATTGTTTCAAATGTAGACCAAACTCGTAACTCAAATATTCACCTCCACGATCAGATCGTAGAAATTTAATTTTCTTGTTACGATGATTTTCAACTTCACTCTGAAATTCTTTGAACTTTTCAAACGTTTCAGACTTATGTTTCATTAAGTAGATATACCCATATCTGCTTAAGTCATCTGTGAAGGTGAGAAAATAACGATATCCGCCACGAGCCTCAACATTCATCGGACCACATACATCTCAGTATGTATGATTTCCAACAAATTTGTTGCTCTCTCCATAGTACCGAGAACGGTGTTTTAGTCATCTTGCCCATGAGGCACGGCTCATAAGTGCCAAGTGATTCATAATCAAGTGACTCCAAAAGTCCATCAAGATGGAGTTTCTTCATGCGCTTTACACCGATATGACCTAAACGGCAAAGGCCACAAATAAGTTGCACTATCATTATCAACTCTGCATCTTTTGGTTTCAACATTATGAATATGTGTATCACTACTATCGAGATTCATCAGAAATAGACCACTCCTCAAGGGTGCATGACCATAAAAGATATTACTCATATAAATAGAACAACCATTATTCTCTGATTTAAATGAATAACCGTCTCGCATCAAACAAGATCCAGATATAATGTTCATGCTCAACGCAGGCACCAAATAACAATTATTTAGGTCTAAAACTAATCCCGAAGGTAGATGTAGAGGTAGCGTGCCGACCGCGATCACATCGACTTTGGAACCATTTCCCACGCGCATCGTCACCTCGTCCTTTGCCAGTGTTCGCTTAATCCGTAGTCCCTTTGTTCACCTTGCCATCCTTCTTATCCGCCAAATACTTGGGGCAGTTCCGCTTCCAGTGACCAGATCGCTTTGCGGTAGAAGCACTTTCGGTTTCAGGTTTAGGGCCGACTTGGGTTTCTTCTCTGAGCGACAACTTGCTTGCTGTTCTTCTTGAGATTCCCTTCTTCTTCCCTTTGCCTTTCTTCTTGAAACTAGTGGTCTTATTGACCATCAACACTTGATGCTCCTTCTTGATTTCTACCTCCGCAGCCTTTAGCATTGCGAAGAGCTCAGGTATAGTCTTTACTAACCCTTGCATATTATAGTTCATCACGAAGACTTTGTAGCTTGGTGGCGTGATTGAAGAATTCATCAATGACACAATCATCTGGAAGATTAACTCCCAATTGTGTCAAGTGATTGTAGTACCCGGACATTCTCGAGTATATGTTCACTAACGAACTATTCTCCTCCATCTTGCAGCTATAGAACTTATTGGAGACTTCATATCTCTCAATCCGGGCATTCTGTTGGAATATCAACTTCAACTCTGGAACATCTCATATGCTCCATGACGCTCAAAACGCCGTTGAAGCCCCGGTTCTAAGCCGTAAAGCATGGCACACTTGAACTATAGAGTAGTCATCAGCTTTGCTCGCCAGACGTTCTTAACGTCGCCGGGTTACATCTCGCATCGTGCCTGTCACCTAGCGGTGCATCCAGGGCGTAACTCTTACGTGCAGCAATGAGGATGATCCTCAAATTACGGACCCAGTCCGTGTAATTGCTACCATCCTCTTTCAACTTTGCTTTCTCAAGGAACGCATTAAAATTCAACGGAACAACAAAGACGAGCCATCTATCTACAATCAAACATAAACAAGCAAGATACTATCGGTACTAAGTTCATGATAAATTTAAGTTCAATTAATCATATTACTTAAGAACTCCCACTTAGAAAGACATCTCTAGTCATCTAAGTGATCACGTGATCCAAATCAACTAAACCATAACCGATCATCACGTGAAATGGAGTAGTTTTCAATGGTGAACATCTTATGTTGATCATATCTACTATATGATTCACGCCGACCTTTCGGTCTCCGTGTTCGAGGCCATATCTGCATATGCTAGGCTCGTCAAGTATAACCCGAGTATTCTGCGTGTGCAAAACTGGCTTGCACCCGTTGTAGATGGACGTAGAGCTTATCACACCCGATCATCACGTGGTGTCTGGGCACGACGAACTTTGGCAACGGTGCATACTCGGGGAGAACACTTCTTGATAATTTAGTGAGAGATCATCTTATAATGCTACCGTCAATCAAAGCAAGATAAGATGCATAAAAGGATAAACATCACATGCAAATCAATATAAGTGATATGATATGGTCATCATCATCTTGTGCTTCACGATCCCCATCTTGTAGCACCACCATGATCACCATCGTCACCGCGCGACACCTTGATCTTCATCGTAGCATCGTTGTTGTCTCGCCAAACTTATGCTATTACGACTATCGCTACCGCTTAGTGATAAAGTAAAGCATTACAGAGCGATTGCATTGCATACAATAAGCGACAACCATATGGCTCCAGCCGATTGCCGATAACTTCGTTACAAAACATGATCATCTCATACAATAAAATATAGCATCACGTCTTGACCATATCACATCACAACATGCCCTGCAAAAACAAGTTAGACGTCCTCTACTTTGTTGTTGCAAATTTTACGTGGCTGCTACGGGCTTTAAGCAAGAACCAGTCTCACCTCGCATCAAAACCACAACGATACTTCGTCAAATAGACTCCGTTTAACCTTCTCAAGGACCGGGCGTAGCCACACTCGGTTCAACTAAAGTGAGAGAGACAGCACCCACCAGTCACCTTTAAGCAACGAGTGCTCGTGGCGGTGAAACCAGTCTCGCGTAAGCGTCTGGCGTAATGTCGGTCCAGGCGCTTCATCTCACAATACCGCTAAACCAAAGTATGACATGCTGGTAGGTAGTATGACTTGTATCGCCCACAACTCACTTGTGTTCTACTCGTGCAAAACATCAAACCATAAATAACCTAGGCTCGGATGCCATTTGTTGGGGAACGTAGTAATTTCAAAAATTTCCTACGCACACGCAAGATCATGGTGATGAATAGCAACGAGAGGGAGAGTGTTGTCTACATACCCTTGTAGACCCGGCGAAGCGATCACAACGTAGAGGAAGTAGTCGACGTTCTCCTCGCGATCCGACCGATCCGGCGCCGTTACTCCGACGCCCCGAGTTCTTGACACACGTACAGCTCGATGGCGTCCCTCGTACTCGATCCAGCCGAGTGTCGAGGAGAGTTCCGTCGACCTGACGGCAGGTGGCGATCTTGATGTTTCACCGGCGCAGGGCTTCGCTTAAGCTTCGCGACGGTATAACCGAGGTGGAATATGGTGGAGGGGGCACCGCTGCGGCTAAGGAACGATCCAAAGATCAAACTTGTGTGTTCCAAGGTGCCCCCTGCCCCAGATATAAAGGAGCAAGGGGAGGGGCCGCGGCCAAGGGAGGCGCTGCCAGGAGTCCTACTCCTCCGGGAGTAGGATTCCCCCAATCCTAGTTGGACTAGGATTCCTGGAGGGGGAAGAGAGAGAGGGGCGGCCCTTCTCCTAGTCCTAGTAGGACTAGGGAAGGGGGAGGCGCCCCACCTAGGGCTGGCCCCTTCTCCTTTCCACTAAGGCCCATCGAGGCCCATTTACCTCCCGGGGGTTCCGGTAACCTCCCGGTACTCCGGTAAATTCCCGTTTTCGCCCGGAACCATTCCGAACTCCAAACATAGGCTTCCAATATATCAATCTTTATGTCTCGACCATTTCGAGACTCCTCGTCATGTCCGTGATCACATCCGGGACTCCGAACTTCTTCGATACATCAAAATACATAAACTCATAATAACTGTCATCGAAACCTTAAGCGTGCGGACCCTACGGTTCGAGAACAATGTAGACATGACCTAGAACTATTCACGGTCAATAACCAACAGCGGGACCTGGATGCCCATATTGGTTCCTACATATTCTACGAAGATCTTTATCAGTCAAACCGCATAACAACATACGTTGTTCCCTTTGTCATCGGTATGTTACTTGCCCGAGATTCGATCGTCGGTATCCAATACCTAGTTCAATCTCGTTACCGGCAAGTCTCTTTACTCGTTCTGTAATACATCATCTCACAACTAACTCATTAGTTGTAGTGCTTGCAAGGCTTAAGTGATGTGCATTACCGAGAGGGCCCAGAGATACCTCTCCGATAATCGGAGTGACAAAACCTAATCTCGAAATACGTCAACCCAACATCTGCCTTTGGATACACCTGTAGTACTCCTTTATAATCACCCAGTTACGTTGTGATGTTTGGTAGCACCCAAAGTGTTCCTCCGGTAAACGGGAGTTACATAATCTCATAGTTACAGGAACATGTATATGTCATGGATAGAAGCAGTAGCAACATACTAAACGATCGTGTGCTAAGCTAAGGGAATGGGTCATGTCAATCAGATCATTCTACTAATGATGTGACCTTGTTAATCAAATAACAACTCTTTGTTCATGGTCAGGAAACATAACCATCTTTGATTAACAAGCTAGTCTAGTAGAGGCATACTAGTGACATGTTGTTTTGTCTATGCATTCACACATGTACCATGTTTCCGGTTAATACAATTCTAGCATGAATGATAAACATTTATCATGAAGTAAGGAAATAAATAATAACTTTATTATTGCCTCTAGGGCATATTTCCTTCAACTGCCACCCGCTAGCCACCTTATGCACCAAGTGCATGTCAATCGGTGGAACCTGTCTCACGTAAGAGTACATGTAAGGTCGGTCCGGGCCGCTTCATCCCACAATACCGTCGAAACAAGATTGGACTAGTAACGGTAAGCATATTGAACAACATCAACGCCCACAACTACTTTGTGTTCTACTCGTGCAAAGAATCTACGCAATAGACCTAGCTCATGATGCCACTGTTGGGGAACGTAGCAGAAATTCAAAATTTTCCTACGTGTCACCAAGATCTATCTATGGAGAAACCAGCAACGAGGGGAAGGAGAGTGCATCTACATACCCTTGTAGATCGCTAAGCGGAAGCGTTCAAGAGAACGTGGTTGAAGGAGTCGTACTCGTCGCGATCCAAATCACCGGAGATCCTAGTGCCGAACGGACGACACCTCCGCGTTCAACACACATACAGCCCGGTGACGTCTCCCATGCCTTGATCCAGCAAGGAGAGAGGGAGAGGTTGAGGAAGACTCCATCCAGCAGCAGCACGATGGCGTGGTGGTGGTGGTGGAGGAGCGTGGCAATCCTGCAGGGCTTCGCCAAGCACCGCGGGAGAGGAGGAGGACTTGGGAGAGGGGAGGGCTGCGCCAGAACTTCGTGTGTAGCTCCCATGCGCCTCCCCACTATATATAGGGGTGGAGGGGCTGGTTTCTTGCCCTCCAAGTCCATTGGGGCGTTGGCCAAGGTGGGAGGAAAGAAATCCCATCATTTCCTTCCCCACCGATTGTTATCCCCCTTTTTAGGGATCTTGATCTTATCCCTTCGGGATATGATCTTATTCCTTCTAAGGGGGGATCTTGGTGCGCCTTGACCAGGGGTGTGGGGCCTTTCCCCCACTACCCACGTTCATGTGGGTCCCCCATGCAGGTGGGCCCCACTCCGGAACCTTCTAGAACCTTCCCAGTACAATACCGAAAAATCCCGAACATTTTCCGGTGGCCAAAATAGGACTTCCCATATATAAATCTTTACCTCTGGACCATTCCGGAACTCCTCGTGACGTCCGGGATCTCATCCGGGACTCCAAACAACATTCAGTAACCACATACAAACTTCCTTTATAACCCTAGCGTCATCGAACCTTAAGTGTGTAGACCCTACGGGTTCGGGAGACATGTAGACATGACCGAGACGTTCTCCGGTCAATAACCAACAGCGGGATCTGGATACCCATGTTGGCTCCCACATGTTCCACGATGATCTCATTGGATGAACCACGATGTCAAGGACTCAGTCGATCCCGTATACAATTCCCTTTGTCTAGCGGTATTATACTTGCCCGAGATTCGATCGTCGGTATACCGATACCTTGTTCAATCTCGTTACCGGCAAGTCTCTTTACTCGTTCCGCAACACATCATCCCGTGATCAACCCCTTGGTCACATTGTGCACATTATGATGATGTACTACCGAGTGGGCCCAGAGATATCTCTCCGTTTGCACGGAGTGACAAATCCAGCCTCGATCCGTGTCAACCCAATGACACTTTCGGAGATACCTGTAGTGCACCTTTATAGTCACCCGATTCGTTGTGACGTTTGATACACCCAAAGCACTCCTACGGTATCCGGGAGTTACACGATCTCATGGTCTAAGGAAGAGATACTTGACATTGGAAAAGCTCTAGCAAACGAACTACACGATCTTTGTGCTATGCTTAGGATTGGGTCTTGTCCATCACATCATTCTCCTAATGATGTGATCCCGTTATCAACGACATCCAATGTCCATAGCCAGGAAACCATGACTATCTGTTGATCACAACGAGCTAGTCAACTAGAGGCTCACTAGGGACATATTGTGGTCTATGTATTCACACGTGTATTACGATTTCCGGATAATACAGTTATAGCATGAATAAAAGACAATTATCATGAACAAGGAAATATAATAATACTTTTATTATTGCCTCTAGGGCATATTTCCAACAGGAACGTCAAGACCATTGCTGAGGGCCTTGCTGATGAGCTGATCAATGCTGCTCAAGGATCGTCCAACTAGTCGACTGCTGATTCCTCTTCAGAAGCTGTATCAAGCAAACAGAAACCAATCCAAGAGAGGAACAAGTTCGATCAGTAGCAGCTAAAAAGAGTTTTAGTTCTCTCAGACCCCCGCCGACTGCCCGCAGTCGATGGCGGTCTCGGGGACTACACGCAGTGGGTGCACTAAGCGTGCCCCCACTGGAGTAATCTCCACTCGGTATGGCCTGACCAGTCCGAGTGATGAACAACAACAAAAAGATAGGCCCTAAGACTCCCACCGACTGCCCGCAGTCGACGGCAGTCTCGGGGACTACACCCAGTGGGTGCACTCAGCGTGCCCCCACTGGAATGGTATCCACTCAGAACGGTCCGTCCGGTCCGAGTGACCGCCAAACAACAAAAAAAGACACGTTCCAGGCGTGAAGAAATTCTGAGTAATCAGTTACTCGATGGAGGACCAGCTCCAAATCACTCCAAAAAAATTGTTATAAGGTGAGTTCAACGCTCCTTCGTGGGCCCGTTTTGAGCTCATTTCACTCGGACACCATGCAGTCTGGAATCCGTCAAAGCAACACGTGGAGATAAGACCGCCGGGTGACCAGAGGAAGCTCATAAGTGCCTCCGTAGCACTCGACTCATCTAGGAATACACCTCGACTCGACCCGCTCAACCTCGACCGATTCGGGGGCTAATGAAGAGGACATGTATTAGGGGTAGGGTAATAGGCCTGACCTAAAGACCCTACCCATGGACACCGTACACTTTGTACTCGGCCCCTGGGCCAGATCGCCGTCCAGATGTACTGCAACTTGAAAGTCACTCGGACGGCAACAACCACTCGGAGCATGGCACTCCACTCGACGAGCTCATTCCACTTGGCCATGTAACTCACTCGGATATGCGAAGACCAATAGTCAACATGACGGTTTTGCTGTGGGCAAGCATTATGGCATTGATGCTCTACTTTGTAACATAGGAGGTGAGGGGGTGACGCACTCTATATAAGCCACCCCCACCACTAGACTTGGGGGCTTTTTCTTCCACCTCTCTCTCTCTTTTCACCATTAGTCTCAGGACTTAACTCAGGCATGGGGATCCGTTCCTCTCTCTCACACACATTGTAATCTCCGGATATATATTCAGATAAAACAAAGCCTCTCCGGAGCACGAGACGTAGGGTTGTTATCTCCACCGTGAGAGTCCCGAACTCGCTAAAACCACCGTGTCACCCATATGCATCTCGATAGATCATGCTCTGTTACCCTATACCTCTCTTATTGTCGGAATCATTCCCACGACAGCCACCATCATCGAGGACAAGTAAACCACGGGAGGCCGCTGCCACTTGGATCCCATAAAGGCCACCACCAAGGTGACATCGGCGTACACAGCCGGTGTCTTTCCCTATCGCAGGCCACTGTCATCCCCTTACCCAAAAACCAACTTTGTTCCGTGCAGCGTAGGCACCCTCTCCCTCCGGCTGAAGCATCAGCCGACGATTACTCTTCGATGAGCGGTGGGAAAACGAGCCGCCCTTTGCACTGAAGCATATACCTCCGGGGCTCACGCGACTGTCGGACATGGCGATGACAATAGAGATCCGCCATGTCTGGCCGTAGACTATTCAAGGGTATCCATGTCGTCCGAATGGATATCCGCTGGCGCTGGCGTAGACTAGATTTATTTTAGTCCAGTATCGTTTTGGTTTAAAGGAATGTCAAAATGTAATGATTTTCATCGTGTTTGGATGAAATCCGCCATGTTTGCATGTATTTCGTCCAGTTAGTTCAAAGAGCGGTTGCAATGTACACAGGCAGCGTTGGATGCCGGCCTCCGGCATCAGTGTCCGCGGACCGATTGTCCCAATCCGCGGATAGATGCCGGAGTAAATTTGTGGGTCGCCGTTGGAGATGCCCTAATAGCACAAACAGATGGCTAACATCTCATCACGACCCACATAGAGAGCCTCACAGGTGTGGGCTCACAAGAGCAACTAGCGAAGGAGCGCTCCTTCGGGAGTCTTCCCAAGGGTCAATTGGTGCGGGCTGAAAAGCGTGTCACTTGGCGTGCTCTCAGCCGCCGCCACGTATCGCATTCTGGGCGCCCCCTCTGGATTTTTATTAATTTTTATTTTCCGCATGAGTTTTTGGCTTTTTAGATGTTTTTTTTTAAAAAATTGGCTTTTCGGTTTTGCACCAGTCTTTCTTAACTGTTGGAAAATAAATTGCACGAAAAAAAATGTGTTTTTTTGCATCGGCGAGATGTACGGACGTGCCTCTCAAAAATGGAAAAAACACATTTCCTTTTTTTTTACTTCCGCGAGAGGCACAGCCGAGCCTCTCGGAAAACAAACGTTTTTTCCTTCCGCGAGAGGCACGGCCATATCTCTCGGAAACACGAAAAAACATGTTTTATTTCATTTTCCTTTCGTGAGAGGCATGCGTTTACTTCCGCGAGAGGCACGTATTTGCTTCCGCGAGAGGCATGGCCGTACCTCTTGAAAACGAAATGAACACATTTTTCTTTTTTTTGCGTCTGCGAGAGACACGGGTTTACTTCTCGTGGAGGCATAGATTTGCCTCTGCAAGAGACACAGTCGTGTCTATCTCGTAAAGGAAAAAAATGCTCCCAGTTCAGTTTTTTCATCTGGTTTTTTTCGTGAAAAAACTTCTTCAAAACTTATCTACATGGGATCTAGTTTTGAAAACCTCGACGGAAGGAATCCAACAATGAAAATGATGCAAGATTTGGACGCACGGTTTAAGAGATAAAACGACTTGAGAAACAGATCTACGTGAAAAGAAAAAACTCTCAGGTTGTGACAAGTGACGCACATGCCAACCTGGGGAGGTGAGAATAACCTTTACAAAAACTAGTGATTTCAGAGAAACATCGACTTTGTCTAAAAAATTCAAAAAAGATGGGCAGCGCTACGCGTTGGCCGGTAGATAATCTGAAAAGATCCACCACCCACTACAACACGTACAATATTACGAGGCACTCTAAAATGCCTCCGAAGGCCATAGAAATGCCTTTACATGTTTTTTGCGGCGTTTCTGCAAAACGCTAGAAATGGCAGCGAAGGGAAAGATTAATGAAGGCGTTCTCAAAGTGCCTTGAAAGCTCCAACGATTAAGCAACCAGCTGAGTAAAAGTATACGGCAGCTGTCTTGGAACGGGCCCACTAGCCTAGTCTAGCTGACAACAGACTCTACACAATATGCTGGTCTGGCCACATCATCTCTGGCTACTGATAGCTATATTAAGACCTGGAACGGGCCCAGTGGGCTATCAAATCAATCAGACCGAATACTTCTCAACGGCATGCGCAAGGTCATAATGGCTGCCGGGAAGCCACGCGCGTCAGTGCCTTTCTCATGCATGGCTGCAGCAGCTCGGCCATCGGCGAACCTTGTCACTGCACCGGCCACAGTACCAGCCAGTTATGCAGCTGCTCGTCGGCGTCACCTGAGCGTCCTGCAGCGCCGTCACAGTCCGCCGCCGCTGCAACTGTAGTCAAATCCGACGCACTGGCCGCCTGACCCTCTACGGGCGTCCGCCGGCGCCGCTGAGGCGATTCAGAAAACGCATCAAAACCTCTACCAATTCTACGCTCAATGCCTATCCATGTCCAATTAGAGGCGATTTAAAAAGTGCCTTCAAAGCTTCTTCAATCCGAGGCACTTTTCCAAGGCGCCTCCGTATATGCGGGGATTGGAGGCGAACCCAAAAATCGCCTTCCTCGAGCATCTCTAGCAGACCCCGCATCCCGCCCCGATCCGTAAAATAATCGTTAAAATGCGGGTCAGCACGAAAAATCCTGTCCGGTCAGACACCGCAAACGCGTTCGACCCTTAAACTTTTTTGCGGGGCCCGACAAAAGATCTTCCCCGACCTCTAGATTCACGGGGTGGGAGGCCGACCCGAGCTCGGCCCCTATCCGTAGCGAGATTTGGCAGGAGGGACATTTCCGCGCGTACATTCTCACTCCCCCACCCTCCGCCACCATTGCCCCCACCATCGCCCGCTCCGGTGCATCTTCCTCGGCAGTCCTTCGCCGCCATGGATGACTCCCGCCGTCCCCCGTCATCATCGAGGTCGCGCACGCTCAATCCCCTCGGGCGGATCTCGTCGCCGGCCATGTTGGCCCAGACGGCGCCCAAGGCACCACTGCGCCTTCCCGCAAGCGGCAGGGCAACGTGGTCGTGCAGCGCGAGAATTCGACTGCCCCCGCCGAAAAGGCAAGCATTCGGGGTGCCAACGCCGCTGCGCAATCCCGGCCGACGGCGGAGAAGGTCGGCAAGGTCTCGGGCGTAAAGCGGAAGGAGATTCCGGCTACAAAGAAGCCGACTCCTTCATCCACTCCCTCCGCCGCGGAAAGAGGTTCCCCGGCGATGCCGCTCAACGGTGCTACTTCCAGCACAAGCGAGATGTTTGATGAAATGGCTGGAAGGTATGCCTCTTCGTCCACTTCAATTTTCTTTTCTTTTCGCCATTTGCGATAGCTCGTGACTTGTTGTCGTTCACTATAGCGGTGGTTCGAACAAAGCAACTACCGAGTTCATGAACTTGTTGGACACCAACGCCGTTGACATCGATCAAGCCCCATTCGCGCATTTGATTACAATGAAACGGAGGGCGGCGTGGATGATCACGGTGGTGAAGAAGAAATGGAGGAGATAGATGAGTGGGCGTATGGGCAATCGCAAACAAGAAAAAGCAAGAGATCGAAGAACTTCACGATCTTGGAAGATCAAATCTTGATCAAGGCATGGAGTGTGGTGTCTCTTGATGCATGCACGGGCACCAGCCGACGATTTCGGTGCGAGAGTTGGAACAAGCGCTGGAGGTGGATTTGGTGGTTCCGATGACCTCCATGGACTCGATGGCGCGGAGTGAAGATCGACCAAGATGATGTCGGACGTGGTTGTCACTTTTGCAAGACCCTCTTTTGTGTTTGTCCTACAAAACTAAGCTTTTAATTGCACGTGAACTGTGTTCTAATGTTTAAATTTGAACTTATTTGTCGGAATCGATGTCAAATTCGGTAATTAGGTGTCTTCGGTTTGCGGGTCAACGCGGCGGTGGTGGAGCAGACCCCGCATAGCCGACCCGTAAAAGAGCATATTCACCGAATATCCTTTTTTACGGGTCCGTTTTGCGGGGTCTGAGTCTGACCCCGCCCGCGCTAGCCCGCATATACCCTTTTTCGCGAACTGCAAAAGACTTATGTGGGTCGGGATTTTTGCGGGGTCTGCTAGAGATGCTCTTATGTACGGGGATTTAAGGCGAACTCAAAAGGTGCCTTCTTATATACAGTTCTGAGGCATTTTTAATAATGCCCTTATCAAAATGCCTCCGATTAGCAACCATGGTGTAGTGACCTCAACAGCCGTTGGATGGAGTGTCGAGTACTGGTCTAATCTCTGCAACAATCTCAATGTTCCGCTTCAGCTCTTTGAAACACCGGCCTTGTTCCAATCTTGGTGAACCATTTGTTTTTCTTTGATTTTTGTAATATAAGCCTTGTTGCGCTTGGGCTTCTACAAAGATCTTGTTACAAAACTGTTTCGAACCATTTTTTTCCTCCAATATCTGCAACATGAGCCTTGTTGCACTCAACCTTCTGCAACAACAACTTTGTTGCAGAAACTTTCCTGACCATTTTTTTGTTTAATCACTGTAACAGGAGCTATGTTCCAGAGAGCCTTTTGCAATAAGAGACTTGTTGCAAAAAAATCTTTTCATACACAGCACGACTATGGATGGGGAACTGACTTCAGCCAAGGATGAGGGAGGTGGTGCAGCTGCCGGGGGCGGGTTTGGTGCGTCACAGAACACTAGCAGAGTCATCATTCGCCGCCGCCCACCGTTGCCATTTGCAGCAGCACCGTTATTATAGAAAACTTGTTGCAGGAAACTCAGCTCGAGGAGGCGGCAACCATTTTTGTCCACGCCGGTGCTCCTCGAGGACAGACAAAGGACGCAGACGCCGGTCCTCCCCCAGGATGGCAGATGTGACTCGAGGTCTTTTTCTAGATGATGTAGGGGTGGAGGAACTTGCGCAGGAGGGAGAGAGAGAGAGAGAGAGAGAGAGAGAGAGAGAGAGAGAGAGAGAGAGAGAGAGAGAGAGAGAGAGAGAGAGAGAGAGAGGCGTGGCTAGCGGAGGCTTGGCACATCAGCATGCCCACCGGAGAGGACGCGTGGGTTGGGGATGGGCCGGAGGGGATGAATTGGATGGAGACCAGGGAAGGAGAAGAAGTGGCACACAGGTGGACGAGGAGAAAAGGTTGAGAAAGAGAAGGAGATCATCTTGGTTTACCCACAGCGCCACTTGTAGCATTGAGAAGGCGGCGGAGGCAGATTGTGTTTTGAGCCGGTTGAACCATAGCTTTTTCCTTTCTCGATAGTTCATCCCTATAAATATTTTCTTTTAAGAATCAACAACTCCAAGTTTCACCCCTTAATTTCAAAATCAGACAACTTGCACTTTGAACATACAAAACTGGACACATTTAGTCCCTATCCTCATGGGGGGTTACCTACTAAGTTGTAGGCACATGAAGACCCAATATAACATATAGTCCATGAGGCCCTAACACAAAACACCCCAATAATCCAGAAGGAAGAAATTCACTCACACATTATTAACCCACAAGTTCACTCAGAAGACACTAACAATCCAACCCGCTCGGACGATCCTAGTCAATCAGATGGAAGAAGTTAAACAGACACGACGAAGACTCTTATACGTCGTGGTCATGAGTGACCGAGCGTTACTAATATTAGTGTATTAGTTAACCTTTATAATGGCCAATAATGATGACTGAAATATAAGCTGCCCTCTTCGTCACGAACAAGGGTTCACATTCCTTGTAGTTTCTTTTTTTAATAAAGGGAATATATTAATATCACGAAGATACCAGTTACACCAGCCACTGCAACAACGAAATGTCATAAGGACATTACGGATGCACACATCCCAAAACCTTAAAGAAGAAGAAGAAAAAAGATCCCACTACGATGATCAATTCCTTGTAGCTGCAGCACAAACCACCACCAAGACAGCACTCGAAGTCCAAATTCTCTAAAAATGACACCTCCAAGAAGGAAACAGTGCACAAGCGCCGTCGTCGCCCGATCACAGATCTTAGGTTTTCACCTTGAAAGAGCACTCTGTACTTCTCCTGTGCTGCCGTCCCCACTTGCCAACGCCACTGCTACGAGTCACGAAACACCAAGCAAAGTTCTCATGGTCTCGAAGACTCGGTCCGCCATTACTAGGCCTGAGATCTCAGCCGCCATGACATTCTCCGCCACTATCTTCATCATAGAAATCGAGAAACCGACATGTCCCATAATGTTAACAGACAACGAAGCTTCGCGTCACGCCCACCTGAAGCTACACGAGCTGAAATGGGGAGTTGCACACGACCAAATCCCATCCGATCCAGCAATCTACGGATAATAGGTGCCCAATGGAGATCTCCGGTGCAGCCTTTCAGAATTCGTCAATGGCCAGATCAATGAGGGCTGGTATTGAGCAGAACACCATCTCGACGCGAGAAGAACCCTAGGACCGCGGATCGCCTTACACTGGATGTACTCCTGATCCAGATAACCGCCAACAACGGAGGGAAGGAGACAACCAGATTAGGCCCCATAGAGCCATGGACCAGCCTTGCAACGATACCTATCTTGTCATGAACGGAGTGAACGAAGGACGACCCTCCCGGCCATCTCGCGGGAGGGTGATGGCCTTGGTCCTCCTAGCCGCGGCCACCTGCTAGGGGCAACCACTCCCTGTCCCGCTCCAGATCTGGGCAGGACGATCTCCCTGAAGCCGGCCAGTCCAAGGCAAAGCCAAGACGAGGCTGCAGGCCCACCTGGCCGCGATCCACTACTCCAGGGCGGCGGCGGCTACTCGATGCGGTGACGACGAGGTCAGCTGGCGGCGGCCCAGATCTTGGCCGAAGGCCAGAAGAGAGGGGAGAGGGAGGATCTCCCCGCTGGCACCTGCCGCCGCCGGGGCTTTGCCCGGCACGGGGCTGACCGGTGGCAGCGAGGGGAGGGTTCTGGAATGTAGTTCCTCCTATATGCAGAGAAAGAAGAGCTCCTAGAGCACATGACGTAGGGCTTAACTCTCTTCCGAGAGGGGCCTGAACCTGTCAAAACTCTCTCTGTCACACTTGCGCCTACGCCTCTATCATATTGTCAAAATCATAGCCACAACATATCCCGACTCAATATGGTTTCGCCGATGACGCGTCATGGTTTTGACCAAAATTAACACTAGAGACTCAAAATTAACATCTATTTTTTGCTGTGTCCATATTCTTTACTGTTTGTGGTAAGCATCTATCTATCAATCTATTATCTATTCCATTGTATACTAAAAGCAAAGGGTCGAAAATAGAGAATTATGTTAGAAAATCCCACAAAAAACACATCTCCCCTCGATCCATCGATTTCTTTGCAGGGAAGGTCTAGATAGGAGTAATAAGTACCTGCCCATGCTATCCTCTCTAACCCTAAACTAAATTTCTCACAAAGTCTATATAGCAGAAGCCATCATCCTCTGTTAACAGCATCACCATCGCCGGCGCTTATATTGGGAGAGTATATGTACGCCTGCTACTTTCCAGCCTGGTGTACCGTGTGATTCTGGCAGCTGATGGTCTTTTCCTTGGATCAGATACACGTCCATGTAGCGGGTAGAATGGAACTAGATTGATGGTTTCTTCACGAGGCTAGCTTTGAACTTGCAAAGCTAGGTGATCTATCTCACGTATGTGGTGTCGCAAAAAGCCATCGTCAATCGCGGTCAACAACCCCAACGTCGCCGACACTTACCTTGTTCGCACAGATGGTAGAAGCGGGTTGATGGATTCCTGAGGAAGATAGCTTGTGCTGCTCTTTATTTTATTGGCATAGAATCGACAAGATAAGTTGATAAATAGTCTAGCTTCAAATATTACTATTTTAAATCCTCAAAAAAAGAATTACTATTTTAGTTGTTAGAATATTGCATGTGTTGTGTAGGCCAGTATTTGCAAATATTTGATATACTTATAGATCATATCTCTGTGCAAATCATTCCGCTTGATCTAGAAAGATAAAGGTTTTTTTACTCCAGGTTGAGATACTTGATCTAATGGCAAAGCACATATATGCTTTATTTTCGCTCTGTATGATAAAACTCTGATTTGCTGGGCGTCAGAACTTGGAGCTGTAAGTGAAGATCAAACTGGTTACATCTGGCACTGCTGATTAGTTTTCTAAAGGCGTCATCATTGGTTCATACATAGAAAGATACATTATTCTGTTAGCTGAGATTCTCGGCAGAGAGACAAGTGCATTGTGCAGTGCGAGTGTGCTGACAGAAAACAAGTTACGGTAGAAATCAAAATAGAATATTTCACAAACATAGCTTAACAATTTGTAGTCGGTAGATATAACTATGCAAATGGTATAACTGGGCTTGATACTTGAACCAACAAACAACCACCTACTGGCAAAACACAAGTAGATAGATTTAGCAGGGCAAAGGGTATCATTTTCATACCATACTTCGTAGAATTCTTCTTTAACAACCTTTAGTTGTGCCCTGTGCACCACGTTGATCACATGTTCAACAGGACTAATAACTGGTTCATGAGCAAGTTAACATGCCTGCATACCGTCTATGTCACGAGTGAAAACTGAGCTCAAATTCTATATTTCTATTGACTGGGCAGAGGTTTTGAGCAAGACAAAAAGAAAACTGAGTGTTTTGCTGCAACTCAAGTTCCCAGCAGAGCTTATCCATCTGAATCTAGTTGTAACAGAATGAATGCAAATATTATTCAAGACTAGGGAGAGTAAGATGGCATATTAACAAAATATTCTAGACTCTTTGCATAATGTGCCTGCTAAACAGTCAAACCAGAAATACTTCCCACAGCATGACTTGCACGTTAAAGCAGTAATGAAAGTAGAAACACATCAAGAGATGACTTATAAAACAGAGTCGATACGCACATGGTCGAAATCTTACATAGCAAATCGATACAACAATAGGTCCACATATTACATAGCTGATCAAATAGTTGAACAGACAAATTACTACTGGCAAACCAGAGAAACAGATTTATATATAACAGGTATACTTCATAACATTCACGCCTGAGCACCATCAAACATGCATCCCTCTCACAGAATAATCTTGTTGGTTCGAAGAATAGCTGACCAAGCAATGGTAATCTTCACCATAGAGCCGGCAAGGACACATTCATGCTCACTTATGCCGCAATACTGAGGCTTGACCATGAAATCAGCTTGCGCAGAAACATTAGGAGGAGAGTTTGAGTAGGCTTCTATGAAAACATTCAAGGTTTCTTCCAATTCTTCAGAAACGTCTCTAACCCTCCTTAATTCAACAGAAACAACATGCCTTGACAAATCAAGGTAACCATCTTCTTCGCCTATTGGCATCTTCCCACCATCACAATAACGAGAATCAAGCAACACAACTTGGGTGGGCGGGGCAGTTCCTTGGCCTCCATGAGGTGGTGAGGAGCAGGCAACTCGGCCTCCATGAATGAAAGGGGATGTATTGCCTTTAACAAAGCCACCGACTCGCAAGAAAGTTGCTTGGACTGATTGACAGTACAGTTGCTGCAGGCTTAACTCTGTTGTGCAAAGACGGTTATTCAAGGTAAGAGTATATAAACCATTATCGGCATGATAGGCGCTGCACTGGCATCTTTTAGTGATCAACACCCTGTCTTCAGACTTTGTTGGGCCTTTAAGTTTTAGTTGGACTTCGAGATCAACATGGTCATTGGCCAAAATTGCACGAGATGGGCCAGTCAAGCACAAGAAGGGTTTCTGCAGGCATCATAATTACACATACTTAATTGCAAGAAACTAAGACGTATGAGACGATGAGGAGATAAAAGGATATTTAATAGAATACGACAGGCACTTACTTCTTGGGTGATCTCTTGGAAGTTCCCCCTTCCCCTCAAGAAGAGAATATTGCGTCTACGATCCACATTGTCTCGTGCGGCGACGACACCATACACTTGGAGTGGCCATTCCAGGAGTGGCCATTTGAGGTCCAAATCGATGTTGGCAATTTTAAAAGACAAGATCTGCAAGGTGGTCCCGTAGGTAGCAAGATGGTGTGGGATCTGTCTGGGCGTGTAGTGCGTAAAGTGCATGGGGCTCACTAGGGCTGCAGAGTTTTGCCAACAGAAATATGTTAGTGTACATCGATCCTAATAAACCATGAATCGGTACTTGCTACAAGGAAGGAATTTGCTGGTTGGCAATTAGAGAACGAACACTGCTGTGTGATTAACTAGGAGTGTTGGCCATATCTTACTTATGAATTCAAAGTGTTCAACAAAAGATGTCAAGCCTTGACAGTAGCCCTCGAAGTCACTCGCGTCGAACTCCATCTGCCTCCTGGCCTTCTCCTTATTATCCATCTTCTCATACTCCTGCCTGGACTTGAGCCTCTTCTCCCTCTCCTCTGAAGAAGTCAGCACCTTCTCATAAGGGTACTTGTGCCGGAAAGGGGTCAATTCCAATTTGAGCTTGGACATGTCACGCCGCATATCAGCTAGCCGCTGTAAGATGCCGTCGATCGCCGACTGTGGTGCCTTGTCTTCATCTTTCCTCTCCTTGATGCTGCTGCTGCTGCAGATAAGTGGGGCTGATGGTATGATCCTGTAATTCATAAAAGCGACCATCTCCTCCATCTGCGCACAGAGCTCCTTGATCTCCTGCTCGGAGACGATGGAGTTTGATTTGCCTAGGTCCATCTCGACCTCCCCCTCTCCCGGGGTCGTCTTGTTCATCTTGTCCTTCTGAACCTCCTCATCCGCAACCTCCAAACACTTGAACTGGGTCGTCTCTGTATCCACATGCTCACCTCTCGCAGCCATGGCAGTTTTGTCCTCCTCCACCTCATGCTCAGCGCTTACCTCATCGGATTCAATCCGCTCGAGGCCAATCTTGCCGTCCCTGGCGGCCATGGCCTCACTCTGATCCTCAGCGTCAATTGAACTCGTACACGAACCGCCTAGCTTGCAGATTTTGGACGGCGGAGGGCTCACCGGACAAGGCCTCCCCTCCACCACGTCTTCCCCACCGCCGTCCGACGCCGTGGTTCTTGTGGTGGTGGGGATGGGGGTGTTGACTGCTGAGATCGGCAGATCGTATACTCGCCGCCGCCTCAGGCCTTCGCCTTATTTCTCTCTCACGCTCAGAACGGCCTGGCCCAGAAGATCCGGCCGCATCCATCGGATGGTTAATCCAAATAAAAAGGAGGATACTGATGACTCACAACCCCACTATCACTAACCTCTCGCTAGGGTTTTTCCTACTCTCGGCGGCGGCGATTCTCTCCCTGCCGTAGAGACCTTGATCTACCCTGCCTCCTTCCTCTCCCGGCGTCCGGTCGCCCCTTGGGGCGCCGATCATGGCGGGGGTAGATGAAGCGATGGGGACCCTACCGCTCGTGGAATTGGTTTCTTCGGGCAAGCGATCTAAAGAAGAAGGCGCATCATCGGGTGCGGCAGAGGCGGAGTCAGATTTGGCAGCGATGATGGAAGAGCTGGGTCTGAAGGAAGATGATCTTCAGGATGTAGTGGTTGAGGACGAGGAACTGGCGGAGGAAGCGACTCGGTGGATGGCGCTAGCTAGGGTTCACACCGAAAAGACATACAGTCAGTACTGGTTCTACAAGCAGATGAGAGTTGCATGGGATCTGGCGAAAGAAGTGAAAATCAGGCCACTTGAGGAGAACTTGTACACTCTGCAGTTTGCATGCCTTGGAGACTGGGAACGTGTGATGGAGGAGGGTCCGTGGAATTTTAAGGGGAAAGCGGTGATCGTGACGCCCTACGATGGATTCACTAAACCCTCACTCATAGATCTTACCAAGCTAGACATATGGATGCAAATTCATGATCTTCCAGACGGTTTCTTCTCCAAGATTAAAGCGTTATCTGCAACGGTGGGGGAATTCATATATGCTGAACCCAAATCCCATGATTTTGAGGGAAACTTTGCCCGGGGGAGAGTCAGAATCGATGTCACAAAACCGCTGAAGAATGCAGTCTCGCTGGTCATTAAGAAAAAGGATGGGATGCAGAGGGTGATCTTTCGGGTTAAATTTGAGAGGCTTCCTGACTGGTGTGCAGTGTGTGGCAACTTGGGGCACCTTTTTAAGGAGTGTGGCGATGGCATTTGGGCACCAAAAGCACTGGTCTTTAAGGATTTGAAGGCAAGCTGGTTTAGGGGCCAGGACGTGGCCCTGGTGAAGGGAGAGGAAACAATAACCGAGGAGGCAGAGGCCGTGGTCGTTCTGAGGGCGGCCGGGGACGTGGTGCTGCGAGGGGTAGCTATGGAGAGGATTTCATGGACTCAGAAGAACGACAAGCAGATATCACCATGGAGGAAGCGGAGCAGAACAGGAAGAGGGGGATGATAGGAACTCAGGGGAGCAAAACCATCACCCCCCAGCCATCACACCATGCAAACAAAGCTCTCCTCTTGCCACCAGCTACAGCTCCAGAGAGCCCCTCCTCGAAGCAAGATTCTAAGAGAACCAAGTCAAGTTCAGTTTCCAGTGATCCCACCAACACAAAGAGCTTTGCTCTAAACAAAACTTCTGATGCGCGTTTGGCGGGCCTCCCAGGGGGGTCGCGCCTGGCGCAATGAGTTGCCTGGTGTGGAACTGCCGCGGGGCTGGCAAACCCGCGACAGTTCGAGAGCTTCGGGATCTCTCGAGGCAACATGCCCCCTCTATTGTATGCATCTTAGAAACCCAAATAGAGGGCTCACGTGTTGAAGGCTTGGTAGGATCGCTAGGTTTTGAAAAGAGTTTTGCTGTAAGCAGTAGAGGGAGAAGTGGTGGTCTTGGAATCTTTTGGAATGAATCAATAAATTTGGAAATTCTTGGTTACTCAGAGTATCACATTGATGTTCTTGTAAGGGAACTTGTTCCGGTGCACACTAGGATCACTTTTGTCTATGGCGAGGCGCAAGTGCCAGAAAGGTATAAAACCTGGGACATGATGAGGGGTATTGCGAACACCAGCAGCCATCCATGGGTTGTAGTTGGTGATTTCAATGAAGTACTATACGGTCATGAGCATGACGGGGTAGGCCCAAGAAGCCAGGCGCAGATGGACATGTTCCGAGATGCTTTGGATACATGCAACCTAACTGATATAGGTTACAAGGGGCAGAACTGGACGTTTGAGAAAAAGGTCACTGGGGGATCATTCACGAGAGTGCGACTCGACAGAGCTGTAGCAACGCCAGATTGGCTGATGGAGTTTCCAACAGCGGAGGTTAAACACATAGCGACGGCGAGCTCTGATCACGTAGCCTTGCTACTTACGATGCAAGAGCTGCATGCATGCAGGAGGGGCCCAAAATCATTCAAGTACGAAGTTTGCTGGGAGAGGGACCCCTCCCTGGGCGCGGTGGTGGCCGACAAGTGGGCAGAAACGCCAGGCGAATCAGTGGGTCAGATCAAGGCGAAACTGCAGGATTTGTCAGGCGAGCTATCAACTTGGGATCGTGTGCACTTTGGCAGTATACGGCAGGAGATCTCTGCACTCAAGACAAGATTGCAGCTTCAACGTGCAATACATGGGCGATCAGGGCCGTCCAGAGATGAAATAAAAATCACAGACCGTCTTGTTGAGCTATATCACCGAGAGGAAATACTTTGGCGACAACGTGCACGTGTTGACTGGCTGATGCATGACGATAAGAACACCTATTTCTTTCACTTACGTGCTAGCAGGCGAAGGAGGAAAAATCAAATTAAAGAACTCATGCGTCCGGATGGAACGGTAACAGATAATGTGTTGGAGATGGAGAATATGGCAACGTCCTTCTACAAGAACCTTTACACCTCGGAAGGAGTAGTGAACATGCAACCGGTCCTAGATACTATACCTCGCAAGGTTACAGACATGATGAATGATGCTCTTAATGCTCCATACAAAGAGGAGGAGGTGAAAGTAGCTCTTTTTCAGATGTTCCCTACGAAGGCTCCAGGACCAGATGGATACCCAGCCCATTTCTTTCAACGTCACTGGGAGGTGTGTGGGAACGAGGTGACAAAGGCAGTGCTGAAGATAGTAGAGGGAACAGAATCTGCGGCATGCATTAACGAGACAATTCTGGTATTAATCCCAAAGGTAAAATCACCCACCTTGCTAGCTCAGTTTAGACCTATTAGCTTGTGCAATGTGCTCTACAAAATTGCCTCAAAAGTGATCGCTAATCGTCTGAAAGTTATCTTGCCTGATATAATATCTGAGGAGCAGTCTGCATTTGTCCCTGGTCGGCTAATAACTGACAATATCATAACTGCTTATGAGTGTTTACACTTTATGAAGAGGTACAAGTCAAAGAAGCACCAGTCTTTCGCACTAAAGCTAGACATGATGAAAGCATATGATAGGGTTGAGTGGCCCTATCTGAGGGCGGTGATGATAAAACTGGGCTTCTCAGAAAGATGGGTAAATATTGTTATGAACTTAGTCACTTCGGTTAAGTTCTCTGTGCTCTTTAATGGCAATAAGTTGGAGGAGTTTGAACCATCAAGAGGGATCAGACAAGGGGACCCAATCAGCCCTTATTTGTTCTTGCTTGCAGCAGAGGGCCTTTCGTGCCTGTTAAAATCCAAGAGTGAGTCATCCAATTTGAGTGGGTTACAAGTGGCTCCTACGGCGCCCAAAGTAAATCACTTGTTATTTGCTGATGACAGCCTGTTGTTTTGTAAGGCGAGTAATGCTGGTGCTGAGGAGGTGAACCTAGTGCTAAACAGTTATTGTGAAGCTTCGGGCCAACGGGTTAACTTTGCAAAATCATCCATCTACTTCAGCAAGGGGGTCCCTGATAGCATCAGACAAGTAATCAAAAACACCCTCAGTGTCCCAAATGAAACACTCAATGAAAAATACCTGGGTATGCCATCTGACATAGGAAATTCAAAGAATGGGGCATTCAAATATTTGAAGGACCGGCTGTGGAGTAAAGTGCAAGGTTGGCTGGAGAACACCATGTCAACAGCAGGGAAAGAGGTTTTGGTTAAAGCAGTGGCGCAAGCAGTACCGGTTTTCTCTATGAGCTGTTTCAAGTTACCGAGAGGGTTGTGTGAACATCTAAATATGCTTATAAGGAAATTTTGGTGGGGATCTAAGGATGGTAAGAGAAAACCCCATTGGGTATCCTGGAAGGCCATGACAGAACCAAAGGGAATGGGTGGCCTAGGGTTTAAGGATTTCGAGCTATTTAACTTATCAATGCTGGCTCGTCAAGCATGGAGACTCCTCCAGAACCCGGAGGCACTTAGTGCACGTTTGTGTTGGGGAACGTAGTAATTTCAAAAATTTTCCTACGCACACGCAAGATCATGGTGATGTATAGCAACGAGAGGGGAGAGTGTTGTCCACATACCCTTGTAGACCCGAAGCGAAAGCGATCACAACGTAGAGGAAGTAGTCGTACGTTCTCCTCGCGATCCGACCGATCCCGGCGCCGTTACTCCGGCGCCCCCGAGTTCTTGACACACGACAGCTCGATGACGTCCCTCGACTCGATCCAGCCGAGTGTCGAGGAGAGTTCCACAAGACGACGGCGTGGTGACGATCTTGATGTTTCACGGCGCGAGGCTTCGCTTAAGCTTCATGACGGTATAACCGAGGTGGAATATGGTGGAGGGGGCACCGACACGGCTAAGGAACGATCTCACGATCAACTTGTGTGTTCCAAGGTGCCCCCTGCCCCGTATATAAAGGAGCAAGGGGAGGGGCCGGCCAAGGGAGGCGCGCCGGGAGTCCTACTCCCTCGGGAGTAGGATTCCCCAATCCTAGTTGGACTAGGATTCCTGAGGGGAAAGAGAGAGGGGGCGGCCCCTTCTCCTAGTCCTAGTAGGACTAGGGAAGGGGAGGCGCGCCTCCTAGGGCTGCCCTTCTCCTTTCCACTAAGGCCCACCGAGGCCCATTTACCTCCCGGGGTTCCAGAACCTCCGGTACTCCGAGAATTCCGCCGCCGCCGGAACCATTCGAACTCCAAACATAGGCTTCCAATATATCAATCTTTATGTCTCGACCATTCCGAGACTCCTCGTCATGTCCGTGATCACATCCGGGACTCGAACTCCTTCGGTACATCAAAATACATAAACTCATAATAACATCGCCATCAAACCTTAAGCGCATGGACCCTACGGTTCGAGAACAATGTAGACATGACCTAGAACCATTCACGGTCAATAACCAACAGCGGGACCTGGATGCCCATATTGGTTCCTACATATTCTACTGAAGATCTTTGTCGGTCAGACCGCATAACAACATACGTTGTTCCCTTTGTCATCGGTATGTTACTTGCCCGAGATTCGATCGTCGGTATCCAATACCTAGTTCAATCTCGCACGCAAGTCTCTTTACTCGTTCCGTAATACATCATCTCACAACTAACTCATTAGTTGTAGTGCTTGCAAGGCTTCATGATGTGCATTACCGAGAGGGCCCAGAGATACCTCTCCGACTATCGGAGTGACAAAACCTAATCTCAAATACGCCAACCCAACATCTGCCTTTGGAGACACCTGTAGTACTCCTTTATAATCACCCGATTCACGTTGTGACGTTTGGTAGCACCAAAGTGTTCCTCCGTAAACGGAGTTGCATAATCTCATAGTTACAGGAACATGTATAAGTCATGGATAAAAGCAGTAGCAACATACTAAACGATCGTGTGCTAAGCTAAGGAATGGGTCATGTCAATCGATCATTCAACTAATGATGTGACCTCGTTAATCAAATAACAACTCCTTTGTTCATGGTCGAAACATAACCATCTTTGATTAACAAGCTAGTCTAGTAGAGGCATACTAGTGACATCTTGTTTTGTCTATGCATTCACACATGTATCATGTTTCCGGTTAATACAATTCTAGCATGAATGATAAACATTTATCATGAAATAAGGAAATAAATAATAACTTTATTATTGCCTCTAGGGCATATTTCCTTCAGCTCCCACTTGCACTAGAGTCAATAATCTAGATTACATAGTAATGATTCTAACACCCATGGAGTCTTGGTGCTGATCATGTTTTGCTCGTGGAAGAGGCTTAGTCAACGGTCTGCAACATTCAGATCCGTATGTATCTTGCAAATCTCTATGTCTCCATCCGGACTAAGTCCGGATGGAATTGAAGCGTCTTTTGATGTGTTTGGTCCTCTTGTGAAATCTGGATTCCTTTGCTAAGGCTATTGCTCCATTATTGTCACAGAAGTTTTTCATTGGACCCGATGCACTAGGTATGACACCTAGATCGGATATGAACTCCTTCATCCGACTCCTTCATTAGCTGCTTCCGAAGCTGCTATGTATTCCGCTTCACATGTAGATCCCGCCTGACGCTTTGTTTAGAACTGCACCAACCGACAGCTCCTCCGCTTAGTGTAAATACGTATCCGGTCTGCGATTTAGAATCGTCGGATCGGTGTCAAAGCTTGCATCAACGTAACTGCTTACGATGAGCTCTTTGTCACCTCCATATACGAGAAACATATCCTTAGTCCTTTTCGTATATTTCAGGATGTTCTTGACCGCTGTCCATGATCCACTCTGGATTACTTTGGTACCTCCTGCTAGGCTTATAGCAAGGCACACATCAGGTCTGGTACACAGCATTGCATACATGATAGAGCCTATGGCTGAAGCATAGGAACATCTTTCATCTTCTCTCTATCTTCTGCAGTGGTCGGGCATTGAGTCCGACTCAACTTCACACCTTGTAACACGTGCAAGAACCCTTTCTTTGCTTGATCCATTTTGAACTTCTTCAAAACTTTGTCAAGGTATGTGCTTTGTGAAAGTCCAATTAAGCGCCTTGATCTATCTCTATAGATCTTGATGCCCAATATGTAAGCAGCTTCACCGAGGTCTTTCATTGAAAACTCTTATTCAAGTATCCCTTTATGCTATCCAGAAATTCTATATCATTTCCGATCAGCAATATGTCATCCACATATAAGATCGAAATGCTACAGAGCTCCCACTCACTTTCTTGTAAATACAAAGCTTCTCCAAAAGTCTCAGACAAACCCAAATGCTTTGATCACACTATCAAAACGCTTATTCCAACTCCGAGATGCTTGCACCAGTCCATATATGGATCATTGGAGCTTGCACACTTTGTTAGCTCCTTTGGATCGATAAAACCTTCGGTTGCATCATATACAACTCTTCTTCCGTAAATCCATTCAGAATGCAGTCTTTACATCCATTTGCCAAATTTCATAATCATAAAATGCGGCAATTGCTAACATGATTCGGACGGACTTAAGCATCGCTTCGGGTGAGAAGGTCTCATCGTAGTCAATCCCTTGAACTTGTCGAAAACCTTTTGCGACAAGTCGAGCTTTATAGACAATAACATTACCGTCGCCGCCGGTCTTCTTCTTGAAGATCCACTTGTTTTCTATTGCTTGCCTACCCTCGGCAAGTCAACCAAAGTCCACACTTTGTTTTCATACATGGATCCCATCTCAGATTTCATGGCCTCAAGCCATTTTATGAATCTGGGCTCACCATCGCTTCTTCATAGTTCGTAGGTTCATCATGATCTAGTAGCATGACTTCCGAACAGGATTGCCGTACCACTCAGTGCGGATCTTACTCTGGTTGATCTACGAGGTTCTGCGAAGAACTTGATCTCAAGTTTCATGATCAACATCATCAACTTCCTCACTACTTGGTGTAGGTGTCTCGTAAACCGGTTTCTGCGATTTAACTACTTTCAAGTAAGGGAGAAGGTACTATTACCTCATCAAGTTCCACTTTCCTCCCACTCACTTCTTTCGAGAGAAACTCCTTCTCTAGAAAGGATCCATTCTTAGCAACGAATGTCTTGCCTTCGGATCTGTGATAGAAGGTGTACCCAATGTCTCCTTTGGGTATCCTATGAAGACACATTTCTCCGATTTGGGTTCGAGCTTATCAGGTTGAAGCTTTTTCACATAAGCATCGCATCCCCAAACTTTAAGAAACGACAACTTTGGTTTCTTGCTAAACCACAGTTCATAAGGTGTCGCCTCAACGGATTTCGACGGTGTTCTATTCAGGTGAATGCGGCTGTCTCTAGAGCATAACCCCAAAATGATAGCGGTAAATCTGTAAGAGACATCATAGATCGTACCATATCTAGTAAAGTACGACATTCGACGCTCGACACACCATTACGCTGTGGTGTTCCGGTGGCGTGAGTTGCTAAACTATTCCGCATTGTTTCAAATGTAGACCAAACTCGAACTCAAATATTCACCTCCACGATCGATCGTAGAAACTTAATTTTCTTGTTACGATGATTTTCAACTTCACTCTGAAATTCTTTGAACTTTTCAAACGTTTCAGACTTATGTTTCATTAAGTAGATATACCCATATCTGCTTAAGTCATCTGTGAAGGTGAGAAAATAACGATATCCGCCACGAGCCTCAATATTCATCGGACCACATACATCCGATGTATGATTTCCAACAAATCTGTTGCTCTCTCCATAGTACCGGAGAACGGTGTTCTAGTCATCTTGCCCATGAGGCACGGTTCATAAGTGCCAAGTGATTCATAATCAAGTGACTCCAAAAGTCCATCAAGATGGAGTTTCTTCATGCGCTTTACATCGATATGACCTAAACGGCAAGTGCCACAAATAAGTTGCACTATCATTATCAACTCTGCATCTTTTGGTTTCAACATTATGAATATGTGTATCACTACTATCGAGATTCACCAAAATAGACCATTCCTCAAGGGTGCATGACCATAAAAGATATTACTCATATAAATAGAACAACCATTATTCTCTGATTTAAATGAATAACCGCCTCGCATCAAACAAGATCCAGATATAATGTTCATGCTCAACGCAGCACCAAATAACAATTATTTAGGTCTAAAACTAATCCCAAGGTAGATGTAGAGGCAGCGTGCCGACCGCGATCACATCGACTTTGGAACCATTTCCCACGCGCATCGTCACCTCGCCCTTTGCCGAGTTCGCAATCAGTAGTCCCTGCTTGAGTTGCAAATATTAGCAATGTAACCAAGATCAAATACCAGTGCTACTACGAGCTCTAGTAAGGTACACATCAATAACATGTATATCACATATACCTTTGTTCACCTTGCCATCCTTCTTATCCGCCAAATACTTGGGGCAGTTCCGCTTCAAAGGACTATGCGCTTGCGGTAGAAGCACTCGATTTCAGGTTTAGGGCCAGACTTGGGTTTCTTCTCTGAGCAGCAACTTGCTTGCTGTTCTTCTTGAGATTCCCTTCTTCTTCCCTTTGCCTTTCTTCTTGAAACTAGTGGTCTTATTGACCATCAACACTTGATGCTCCTTCTTGATTTCTACCTCCGCAGCCTTTAGCATTGCGAAGAGCTCGAGCATAGTCTTTACTAACCCTTGCATATTATAGTTCATCACGAAGCCTTTGTAGCTTGGTGGCGTGATTGAGAATTCATCAATGACACAATCATCCGGAAGATTAACTCCCAATTGTGTCAAGTGATTGTAGTACCCGACATTCCGAGTATATGCTCACTAATGTAACTGTTCTCCTCCATCTTGCAGCTATAGAACTTATTGGAGACTTCATATCTCTCAATCCGGGCATTCTGTTGAATATTAACTTCAACTCCTGGAACATCTCATATGCTCCATGACGCTCAAAACGCCGTTGAAGTCCCGGTTCTAAGCCGTAAAGCATGGCACATCGAACTATAGAGTAGTCATCAGCTTTGCTCGCCAGACGCTCATAACATCTGCAGTTGCATTAGCAAGAGTCTGCACCTAGCGGTGCATCCAGACGTAGCTCTTACAGGCAGCAATGAGGATGATCCTCAAATTACGGACCCAGTCCGTGTAATTGCTACCATCATCTTTCAACTTTGCTTTCTCAAGGAACGCATTAAAATTCAACGGAACAACAAAGACGAGCCATCTATCTACAATCAAACAAGCAAGATACTATCAGTACTAAGTTCATGATAAATTTAAGTTCAATTAATCATATTACTTAAGAACTCCCACTTAGAAAAACATCTCTAGTCATCTAAGTGATCACGTGATCCAAATCAACTAAACCATAACCGATCATCACGTGAAATGGAGTAGTTTTCAATGGTGAACATCGATGTTGATCATATCTACTATATGATTCACGCCGACCTTTCGGTCTCCGTGTTCCGAGGCCATATCTGCATATGCTAGGCTCGTCAAGTATAACCCGAGTATTCTGCGCGTGCAAAACTGGCTTGCACCCGTTGTAGATGGACGTGAGCTTATCACACCCGATCATCACGTGGTGTCCGGGCACGACGAACTTTGGCAACGGTGCATACCGGGAGAACACTTCTTGATAATTTAGTGAGAGATCATCTTATAATGCTACCGCCAATCAAAGCAAGATAAGATGCATAAAAGGATAAACATCACATGCAAATCAATATAAGTGATATGATATGGTCATCATCATCTTGTGCTTCATGATCTCCATCTTGTTGCACCACCATGATCACCATCGCCACCGGCGCGACACCTTGATCTCCATCGCAGCATCGTTGTCGCCTCGCCAAACTTATGCTATTACGACTATCGCTACCGCTTAGTGATAAAGTAAAGCATTACAGTATGATTGCATTGCATACAATAAAGCGACAACCATATGGCTCCTGCCATTGCCGATAACTTCGTTACAAAACGTGATCATCTCATACAATAAAATATAGCATCACATCTTGACCATATCACATCACAACATGCCCTGCAAAAACAAGTTAGACGTCCTCTACTTTGTTGTTGCAAATTTTACGTGGCTGCTACGGGCTTAAGCAAGAACCAGTCTCACCTCGCATCAAAACCACAACGATATTTCGTCAAATAGACTCCGTTTAACCTTCTCAAGGACCGGCGTAGCCACACTCGTTCAACTAAAGTGAGAGAGACAGACACCCACCAGTCACCTTTAAGCAACGAGTGCTCATGGCGGTGAAACCAGTCTCGCGTAAGCGTCTGGCGTAATGTCGGTCAGGCCGCTTCATCTCACAATACCGCTGAACCAAAGTATGACATGCTGATAGGTAGTATGACTTGTATCGCCCACAACTCACTTGTGTTCTACTCGTGCAAAACATCAAACCATAGAAAAACCTAGGCTCGGATGCCACTGTTGGGGAACGAGTAATTTCAAAATTTTCCTACGCACACGCAAGATCATGGTGATGTATAGCAACGAGAGGGAGAGTGTTGTCCACATACCCTTGTAGACCCGGCGAAAGCGATCACAACGTAGAGGAAGTAGTCGACGCTCTCCTCGCGATCCGACCGATCCCGCGCCACATACTCGGCGCCCGAGTTCTTGACACACGACAGCTCGATGACGCCCCTCGACTCGATCCAGCCGAGTGTCGAGGAGAGTTCCACAAGACGACGGCGTGGTGGCGATCTTGATGTTTCACGGCGCGAGGCTTTCGCTTAAGCTTCGCGACAGTATAACCGAGGTGGAATATGGTGGAGGGGGCACCGACACGGCTAAGGAACGATCTCACGATCAACTTGTGTGTTCAAGGTGCCCCCTGCCCCGTATATAAAGGAGCAGGGGGAGGGGCCGGCCAAGGGAGGCGCTGCAGGGAGTCCTACTCCTCCGGGAGTAGGATTCCCCAATCCTAGTTGGACTAGGATTCCTGAGGGGAAAGAGAGAGGGGGCGGCCCCTTCTCCTAGTCCTAGTAGGACTAGGGAAGGGGAGGCGCGCCTCCTAGGGCTGCCCTTCTCCTTTCCACTAAGGCCCACCGAGGCCCATTTACCTCCCGGGGTTCCAGAACCTCCGGTACTCGGTAAATTCCGTTTTCGCCGAACCATTCCAACTCCAAACATAGGCTTCCAATATATCAATCTTTATGTCTCGACCATTCCGAGACTCCTCGTCATGTCCGTGATCACATCCGGACTCAACTCCTTCGGTACATCAAAATACATAAACTCATAATAACCGCCATCGAAACCTTAAGCGTGCATGGACCCTACGGTTCGAGAACAATGTAGACATGACCTAGAACCATTCACGGTCAATAACCAACAGCGGACCTGGATGCCCATATTGGTTCCTACATATTCTACGAAGATCTTTGTCGGTCAGACCGCATAACAACATACGTTGTTCCTTTGTCATCGGTATGTTACTTGCCCGAGATTCGATCGTCGGTATCCAATACCTAGTTCAATCTCGTTACGGCAAGTCTCTTTACTCGTTCCGTAATACATCATCTCACAACTAACTCATTAGTTGTAGTGCTTGCAAGGCTTCAGTGATGTGCATTACCGAGAGGGCCCAGAGATACCTCTCCGACTATCGGAGTGACAAAACCTAATCTCAAATACGCCAACCCAACATCTGCCTTTGGAGACACCTGTAGTACTCCTTTATAATCACCCATTCGTTGTGACGCTTTGGTAGCACCAAAGTGTTCCTCCGTAAACGGAGTTGCATAATCTCATAGTTACAGGAACATGTATAAGTCATGGATAAAAGCAGTAGCAACATACTAAACGATCGTGTGCTAAGCTAAGGGAATGGGTCATGTCAATCAGATCATTCAACTAATGATGTGACCTCGTTAATCAAATAACAACTCCTTTGTTCATGGTCAGGAAACATAACCATCTTTGATTAACAAGCTAGTCTAGTAGAGGCATACTAGTGACATCTTGTTTTGTCTATGCATTCACACATGTATCATGTTTCCGGTTAATACAATTCTAGCATGAATGATAAACATTTATCATGAAATAAGGAAATAAATAATAACTTTATTATTGCCTCTAGGGCATATTTCCTTCAGTTTGTTGAAAAGTATTTACTTCCCTGATACAGATATATTGCATGCAACTCTGGGGGGTCATCCAAGTCAGGTCTGACGTGCAATACTTGAAGGTCGGGACGTGCTTAAGCAAGGAATCATACGTCGTATTGGCAATGGCGAGTCCACAAACATATGGGCTGATACATGGTTGCCGAGGGACGAGATGTTGCGGCCGTTTGGATGCCGGGTGGCCAACCCACCTTATCGGGTAGCTGAGCTGATTGATCATACCAACGCTGCATGGAACGTCCAACTTGTTAATCAGGTGTTCTTGCCAATGGATGCGAAAGTCATTTTAAGTATTCCTCTATGTACGCGAAACACCGAGGACTTCTGGAGCTGGAACTTCGAAAGGAATGGTGCTTTCTCGGTCAAGTCAGCATATCGCATGTTAGTGGAAACCAGAAGGCGCCGGGAGGCCTGGCTGGAAAGCACAGCAGGATCTTCATCGGCGGTTGCGGAGGATGGATCGTGGAAAACGCTATGGGCTACAAAGATACCAGGGAAAGTGAAAATGTTTTTGTGGCGACTATCAAAACAGTCCCTCCCAACAGAGGATGTCCGAGCTCATCGACACATGTCGGACAGTTCTGCATGCGGTATGTGTGGGGCACTAGATTCATGGAGGCATTCGCTCATCAGCTGTACATCATCAAGATGTATCTGGGCTCTAACAGATGATGACCTTGCACAAGCGCTTGTAGCTAGCTCAGAACCTAAAGCGAAGCCATGGCTGTTTACTTTGATGGAAACCCTGTCACACGACAAGTTTGTACTGCTAGCGGTCACCCTTTGGGCTATATGGACGGCGCGGAGAAAGGCAATCCATGAAGGGATCTTTCAAACACCACATGCCACTACTGAGTTTGTAAAGAGATTCATAGCGGATCTACATGTGTTGGATAACAGAAACGAATTCAGAGTACCGGGAGGACACGCTGTCCATATCAAGCCAAAAGCCCCCCCAGCAGGATGGTTCAAAATTCATGTTGATGCAGGTGTCAGAACTGGGAGGGGAGGATCAGCTGCTGCGATTTGCAGGGACCAGAACGGCAATTACATGGGAAGCTCAGCGCTGGTTATAGCAGGAGTGGACGACCCTGCGATTCTGGAGACGATTGCTTGCCGTGAAGCCCTTGCTCTTGCGGAAGATCTCAATCTGAATAATTTGATCATCGCCTCTGACGCAAAGCAAGTAGTAAGTGACATCTCAAAGTCACACATGGGCAGAAACGCAGCAATCATTCAAGAGATTAGAAGTAGAGCATCATCCTTCATTTGTAGTTTTTCGTTTGAAGGTCGTGCGGCTAATAGAGACGCACATAAACTTGCAAAGTACTCTCTTTCTTTAGGGCCGGGGCGCCACATCTGGTTAGGGCAACCCCAGGCTCCGAATTGTATCCCACGCGTTGTGGATTTTGAGTGAATAAATGTTTTTCACCCCTCAAAAAAAAATGATGACTCACAAAAAAAAACTAGAGGATTGTTCCGTAAAAAAAAAAACTAGAGGTTAGTGAGTAGTAGTACTTTGCTCCCAACCTTCACTTTTTTTCTCTCAAAAGAAATTTCACTTTTTATACCCACAGACAAATGGAAAGAAAAAGGAAACCTCTAGGTTTTCCATCACCTTTTTTTACCCTCAAACAAATACTAAAAAGGAAATAGTAGATTATGCATCAGGGCGATGATTTTGCTTCCTCTCGCGGGCCAACTCCTTTTAACGGAGGTCTTTGTTTCCACTTCGATTGGTTTTCCTCCACGTCTAGATCGCTCATGGGACATTTCAAGAGTTTTAGGGCCTGAGGTCAAACAGAAATAAGCCCTTTATCTGGTGGCATGATCAGCTTTGCATCGTTCAATGTACTACTATGGCGTCGGCTAAGGTTGATACATGGGTGTCTATGCTGATGTTATGAAAACATGGTGGCCACCGCGTGAGTTGTCGCGCGGTTCGTTGCTCCATAGGTCTGTCCTAACATAACTGGTTTTGAGAGAAAATTGGTCATGTGGAGCTGGAACATTATGCAACATGATACATAGATGCCGCCCATCACATGATCGAGAACCGAGAAACTCGTCACAACTTCAAGATGATCCTCTTAAGCACTTGTGGGCACCTCACAGTACTAATTGTCGTGCTTTTATCTTTTATTTGTAGTTTTACTTCATTTGGGCCACATGTTGTGTTTGAATTTGAATAATTGAATTTGGAAACATTGAGGAGACATCAGATCTGCCTTCTTGGCTTGAGGGCGTCAAGGGCAGTGCACACCTCCTCCCCCATAATGGCACCTACCCATAATGGCAGTGGCGGATCAGGGCGGAGAGTGGGGCGGTTGGCGGGGGACTCCTTCTTGGCGGTCGATGCGTAGGTACAGTGTGAAGGGTAGAGGGCGCCATCCGGTTTCAAAGGAGAGGGCTCCAGTGGGAAATGTCCCATTGCAGCGGAAAACCGAGTGGGAAAGGGGGGGGTCCAGTAGGAAAAAGGAAGGGTGCATCATGGGGTGGAATTTTTGTGTTGGGACCGCGTGTTGGGCATAACATGGTGGATAGTGCAACCATATTTGTCTCTCACATATAGGTTGGATTTGAGGGACCTGGACTGTCTAAACGATTGAATTTTGAGGAGTGCGTCGGACGCCTGTTTTTTGTCCAAACACGCCCGGACGTATGAGAAATAAATGAGCTTTGAGCTTCGAGGCGACCTTAATCCTTTGTTTGATTAACTTATAGGGCACCACTAGGGATCAGACTACTGATCCCTAGCCTCGCGTCAGACCAGCCGAACACCGTAGGATGAGATTACTTCAACCGTTAGATAAGTAGGAGCGTGGGTCTTTTTCTTGGTAGATTCCTTGTAATCTGCTTCATATAATTAATTGCTCCCAAAAATCATGGCTGGCCAGAATTTGAACGTGGGTCCACTTTGTTTCCATGTAATTTTGTTTCTCAAGTTAATCACACCCAAAAACTAAGCAATGGATGTCGAGTAACACTGGAAGATGGATAATAATAGCAAATTGATGAGAAATTTTGTTTCCATAATAGTAGAAAATATGCTTCCATAATATTCGTAAACTTGCTATAATACGCTGCTTCCATATATGCTTCCGATATTCGCTCTGTGTCCTTATAAGCACAGGTGTTTCCATATATGCATGATGCTTCCTTGTATTCCATACTTGATTCCGTCATATGCTAAATATATGCTTCCAACAGTACAACGCATGCTTTCATACTTCATGGCCACATTTTTCTCCATGTCCATCTAATCACTGGTGTTTCCATATATGCACGATGCTTCCTAGTATTCCATAGTTGTTTCCATCATACGCTAAATATATTATGCTTCCAACAGTACAACGCATGCTTCATATTTCATGTTCATATTATTTCTTTTATGCTATGGTGACCATAAAGCACGAATGGTTCTGTTTCGAAGCAGAATTCTATTAGGTTGAAGCCTGAGAAATGGAATACCAAGTTTCACATACTACCGTAAGAAACTGATCTTCTCGTCCAACTAATCATATGACCCTCAAAGTCTTGAAGCATGCCCTTGATCTCTTCGACCACCGGTCCAGCTGCACCGAAGTTCTTGGTCTGGTCATTCAACATGTTCACCACATTCTTGCAGTCCAACTCCATCTCGAGTTTCTCCACATGCAACTCCCTTGCAAGTTGCACTGCTCGTCGGCATGCAATGATCTCCGCGATCTCCGGGTCTGACGTCAAGGCAAAACAATGGCATGCAGCTGCCCGGAAAGCACCGCAGTGGTCACGAATTACCACGCCCCCTCCACTCCTTTCCCCTGCCTTGAGTGTAGCTCCGTCTGAGTTTGCTTTAGAGCATCTCCAACAGCCGCGCTATACTAGCGCCACGCCGGAAAAAACGCCATTTTAGCGCGCGCGCAACGCGTCACACCGCTCCAGCGGGCGCCCAAAAAACGCGCGCGCGCTAAAACGAGTTGGACGCGCTGGTGAATGCCCCATCCCACGCTGTTGATTTGGAGCGTTCACTTCATGCACACACACTCTCATGCAGCGAACTCTCATTTCTTCTACCGCGCTCGTTGCTCTCCCGCTCTCTCCCCCCATCCGGCCGCGCCGCCGCCGCCGCTCGCGCCCCGGCGACCTCTTCCCCGACCCGGACCTCGCGCGCCTCCGACGTCCTCCGAACAGCGCCGACGGCTCGCTTCCGCGCCACGCCCGCAAGGTGTTCGACAAAAAACCTACAAGGTATGTATTGCTTCAAACTGAATTTGGTGCATATTTTGAATTGTAGTTTTGATAGTATAGTATTGAACATTGTAGATGAGTTCGTCGCATGATTCATCCGAAGATGAATTTGATATGGAAGAGGAGGAGGATCTTGCAATGATCATAGCAATGCATATCAATAAAAAACCGAAGCACGGTGGTTCGGTTATGGATCGGGAAAAAATTTGGAGAGATAGGATTGATGCCCATAACAGATTGATGAAGAACTATTTCGTGGAGAATCCCACATACCCGGAGTCATATTTTCGTCGCCGGTTTAGGATGAGCACAGACTTGTTCAAGCGCATTGCAGAGAAACTAGCGGTTCATGACCGTTTTTTTCAGCAAAGGAGGAATGCTGCTGGAGAGCTCGGGCATAGCACCTTTCTGAAGGTGACAGCCGCTTTGCGTATGTTGGCATACGGTATCTCGGCCGATCTAGTTGATGATCACTTGGCTATGGGTGAGAGCCAAGCCATCATGTGTGTCAAGCGCTTTGCAGTGGGAATTGTGCAAGTGTTTGGCGAGGAGTATTTGAGATCTCCTACTGCTGAAGACGCCGCAAGGCTATTGGCGATGAACAAATCTCGCGCTTTCCGGCATGCTTGGCTCAATAGATTGCATGCATTGAGTTGGAAGAATTGTCCAAAGGCATGGCATGGGCAATTCCACGGCCAAAAAAGGGTTCCACTATAATCCTTGAAGCGGTGGCGATCAGAGACTTGATATGGCATGCATTCTTTGGAATGCCCGGATCTTTGAATGACATCAATGTTGTCAACCGTCACCACCGATGAATAAGATTGCGAATGGTGAGTTGCCACCGGTTCAGTTTGTAGCAAATGGCCATACGCATAACTATGGCTATTATCTAGCGGATGGCATCTATCCAAAGTGGCAAACCTTCGTGAAGCCGCTGAAAAGCCGAAGGTAAGAAAAATCTTGATTTCCACAATGCTCGTGCAGCTGCTAGAAAAGATGTCGAGAGAGCATTTGGGATTTTGCAAGCCCAATTTGCTATTGTGAGAGGACCGCTAGATTTTGGGATCAAAAATGCTTTGGTACATAATGCACGCTTGTGTGATCATGCACAACATGATCATCGAGGATGAGCGTGGCCAAGATTTAGACTACTCACAAGATGAGCTCTTGGGACATCCCGCGAAAAGCGACGGAGGGCTGAAAGGGTAGCCCGTTTTGTTGCCTCCTATCATGCCATTCGGCGTCCCGCAACGCACAATGATCTTCAGAAGGATCTGATTGAAGAGTGGTGGGCATGGCATGGACAACAACGAGCATGATTTCATTGCATTTTATGTATTGTATTGTATTGTTCATGAACTATTGGTTGTGTTTATTTATTGCATTATTTGTTGTACTGTGAGATAAAACTATTTGTTTCAGTTGTAAACTATTTATTGTTGATTTATTTGTTTGTTTAATCATTTTTCTTCTATTTGTTGAACTATATATGTGCTTTATGCTGCTGCATTTTTTGCGCACCATTGGAGCGGCGCTGCTGCTGCATTTTTGCGCTGCTGCTGGAGCCAGCCTTCTTGTGCGCGAAAAACAGCCTAAGCGCTGCTATATATGGTTTTTAGGCGCGTGTCAAGGCTACTGTTGAGATGCTCTTATGCCATCCGTCCGTCGGTGGATGCCATCGCACAGTGGGGTTGGGTGGCAAGGAGTCTTCTCCCGTATGATCTGCACAGCTCGACATTCCTTCATATATGAGCACACTGTTTTTGCAACAACAAGTGGCTCTACTATTCTCTTCCCATCCCTTGCCTCATTCCTAGCAAGCCACAAGCCATACAAGCTCTGGATCATCACCTCTCTCTGATCTGACGATGCTTCCGCTAGCCATTCAATCATCCAACTCTGTAACGCGCTCTGGGAGTCAACATACACCGGCGGGATCGCCACCGGAACACCCATTTCCGAGCGCATCATTTTCCAGAAACATGGGAGTGAGGGCATCTCCAAAACCTATGCATCACGTCCTCCTCCCTTCCACAAGCAACACATACCACACCCTTCTTAATCTTGCGCCTGTCTAGTTCCTTTCCTAGGGCCAAACCATTTCTCATCAGCCTCCATGTATGGATTTTGGCTTTGCCCGGCGCGCAAGTGCCCAAAAGCACAAGCCACCCTTTATGATGTATTGCTGAGGACGAAGGCCCAGTCTATCCTGTCTTCGCACGTCGGATAGACATCCCGAGGTGGTACGCCGATCGAACAGTAAAGATACTATTTTTTGTGAAGTTCCAGGCTAAGTAATCCTCCACGTTTGGTCCTCCAATTTGGATCTGCATGATATCATGTGCATCCTCCGGTGTGAACATCTGTGTAACCTTAGGTATGTCCCAGTGTGTGCCATGTGAGTTTAACAGATCGCTCACTTTGGTGACAGCGGGTACATGTATCTCGCCCAGTGGCTTGAGACTACCCAATCTCGGGATCCAGTGATCATGATGAATATTTATACTGCTTCCATCACCAATCCGCCAGATAATTCCCTCTCTAAGCAAATCTCTTCCATGAATAATACTTTTAAAAGTAAAAGAGACATTGCTTGGACATGTTGCGTTCATAATGGATCCATCTCTGAAATATCTGGCTTTCAACATTCGCGCACACAGCGATGAGGGATTCCGCAAGATCCGCCAAGCTTGTTTGGCCAGCAGTGCTTGGTTAAAAACTTCAAAACTACGAAAGCCCATACCGCCCTCACGTTTTGTAGTGCACATCTTGTCCCAAGAAATCCAGTGTACCTTTCTATCACCATTGGCTGCACCCCACCAGAAGTTCGAAGAGATCGAAGTCAGGTTCCAACACGTTTTCTTTGGGAGTTGAAAACAACTCATGGGATACGTCGGGGTAGACTGAAGCCCAGACTTAACAAGCACCTCTCTAGCTGCCTTTGAAAGTCCTTGGCCCTTCCATCCTGTAACTTTGCCCTTTGAGGCTTCCTTCACGTTTTTTAAAGTGCCATCTTTTGATCTACCCACCATCGTTGGCAGGCCAAGATAGCGTTCACTTAATGCTTCAGATTGTACTTCAATGACTACCTTCAATACATCCTTCTCATTGTCTTGGCAGCCCTTTCCAAAAAAGATCGATGACTTATTTAAATTTACCTTCTGCCTAGACGCTTCCTCATACACATTTAGAATATTTTTGAGCACTTCGAAGTTACTCTGGGAGGCCTCAAGAAACACAATGTTGTCATCAGCGAACAGGAGGTGTGCAACATTGGGGCCAGTGCACCCAAAGGAGACACCCTTCAGTTCATTTTCCACTTGTGCATTTTTGAGTAACGCCGAGAAACCTTCCACACAAAATAAAAAAAGCTAAGGAGATAACGGTTCACCCTGCCGTAGACCCCGCGATAGTACAAAGCTTCTGGAGCACCCTCCATTTAGCCTGACAGTAAAGCTCGCCGAAGTGACACACCTCATAACCATATCAATCCATTGCACTGGGAAGCCTAGTTTCTCCATCATCCGTTCCAAAAATATCCACTCCGCCCTATCATATGCTTCCGTCATGTCTAACTTTACTATACATAATGGCTTCTTCCACTTTCTCGTTCTAATGGCAAGCACACACTTGTACGCGACAAGAACGTTATCTGTAATGAGTCACCCCGGCACAAAGGCACTTTGTTCCTCAGAAATCATAATGGGTAACACCACTTTTAGTCTGTTTGCGAGCACCTTAGCTGCAATCTTATAGAGGAAATTGTAGAGACATATTGGTCTAAATTGAGATAGGAGCTCAGGGGAGTTAATCTTCGGAATCATCACAATCACAGTTTCATTGAAGGAACTAGGTGCCGCCACCCCCTGCAAAAAGTCTCTTACTGCCTTGCAAACGTAATTCTTTACCAGCGCCCAGTGGTGTTGGTAAAACAAAGCAGGCAGCCTGTCTGGGCCCGGAGCCTTCGTCGGCCCCATCTAGAACAAAGCCGCCTCGATCTCTTCATCCATAAAAATCTCACACAGACGCGCCCCCATATCGGCCGCGACACATGCTTGTATATGTTGCAGTAGTTGATCAGCTCCTGCCGACCCCTCCGACGAGAAGAGGTGTGAATAAAAGTCTGTTGCAACCTCTCGCATCTCTTCATCAACAGTGCGCCGGCTTCCATCTGGTCTTTGCAACGCCCTGACCGTGTTCTTTCGTTTTCTGTGGGAAGTTCGGTTCTAAAAATATTGTGTGTTCTTATCTCCAGCCTTTAGGCAACCTACATCGATGTTATGTGCGTGTTCTAATTTTTTTTCAGAATTTTTTGAACATTTTAAACACATAATATGAGTTCGATGCACCGGTAGCACCACAAGCTCCGGTGCACCAGATATTTTCCCCTCCCATCTGAGCCACCCAGCGTCCATCTCGAGGAGGACTATGGCCCATGAAGAGGAGGCAGAAATATAATTGCGAGTACGAGGGATCGAACTCCCACCCAGCCAAACAGACCCAATGGGTGTATGTTGTCCGCGCTTGAAAGGATTTGTTTACTTATTAATAGCACCACCTCGCTACTTTAAATTCTATTCCACTAATTTATATACTTATGCAATTAAGAATCAGTAAGCCGTGTCAAGGATCACTAATGAGAAGGCGTGGGTAGAGAAAAAGAAAGAAAGTTCTCTATTTTTTGAAAGGTCTTCCAAAATAATTATCTCTTTGTGGACATGTTTACCTTCTCTACAACAATTTTCATGTAATAAGTTGGACTTATTAAGGATTATACCACCTAGGCGCGGAAGGCAATATGAGGGTGCTCGAAAACAAGCCGGCGAACTTTTGCATTCAAGAATTCTCAAAGATGTTTTATCTCTACCACATCTGCACAACCCGATTCTGGTGCCTTGCAAGCTGTATTACTTTCTCCCGTTGCAATGCATGGGCAATTTTTCTAGTCACAAATAAAAAAATACAAATTCAAAATGAAACACACACACACACACACACACACACACACACACACACAGCCGTGCCAAGGATCATATGGGAAGCAATACTATATAGACTAGCAGAATTCCCGTGCGTTGATATGGGTAAAAGATGAGGCATGCCTCCAAGTGTGTCGTGGCAAGCGCCTCCAAGAAGGGAACGGCACCCGTGGGTGTCGCCGCTGCCAGCATATAATGCAGGGATTTGTCCATGGCCAGAGTCCGAGCAATTCCAAGCCGTCGGGGTACAGGTCAGAGAAGAGGAAGTCGGGCATAGGTCATCGGAACCACGACCACAGGAAGGGGAGCCACGCCCAACGACAAAGAGGCAACGGGCGCGGCTGGATGCGCGAACAACGGAGCAGGGGAGGGACAAACAGGGCACGGAGGTGGGCGGTTGGGCGAAGTGAGGGGTGTTGAGGAATGTGACGATGGCCGGATGCCCGCATGAATCAGGATCCGGAGGGTAGCGCAGATCTGGATCACCGGGACCGAAGCAACAAGGATGCCGACGAGCCCAAGGAGCCGGAAACCCGGAGTGCACCGGAATCAAATATGCGAGAGTTATTTACCCAAAACCACCACACTTGAGGCTAGGGTAACAACTTGATACCATATTTGAGCCACAACACAAGAAACCACCAACTCTGCGTCTAACCGATAACGCGGAGCACTGATTGTCCAGTTAGCTCGTGAAAACAGTGAAACCGACAGATAGGCCCCACCTGTCGGGCTGACGTGGCGAAGACTAAAAATTTGACCACTGATGTGGCAAATGAGATCTGGTCCCCACATGTTAATGGCTAGATGGTCATCTTCTCCACAACTCTTTTTCAACGAGGCATTTCATCGAACAGCTTATGGGCACGAATCATTTTCCTCTCGGTGGAGAAAGTGAGCGGCGGCGGCTCGTCTGCCTCTCCATGGAGCGCCAGTGCGCCAGCGGGGTAGGCATGGATGCCCTTAGCTCATCTCTCCGCCGAGCGCCGAGCTCGGCCGCGAACGTGTCGCTCCATTGCCGGGGGCTGTCGTTGCACGCCATGAAGCCCCGTGTCAGCGGAGTTAGCACTGCCCAGATCCCCGCTGACTATGGAGGCCAACATCAAGCACGCGCTCATGAGCCAACATGGCCGCGACGGCCAGAGCATCACGCAGAGGTGCGCGGTGACCAGCGACCAGCCAGTGCGGTGAGCGGCGCAGTACATCGACGAGAAGGCCAGCAGCTTATGCGGCACCGCATGGCCGAGGTGCGGGAGCTGCTCGTTGCTGTACTTGGCGGTGGCTGTACGCGAAGACTGCACGGGACGCGCATGACCAGTGAGGCCAAGGCGACGGCGGCGCTAGACGCATCAGGCAAGCTCAGGGTGTAATCGTGTGATGGCGACGAGCGCGGCACCAACTACTCGCCGTACGGCCTCAAGACCGAAGCCTGGAGCGGCGGTGCTCCAAGTTTATGTGTCACACCTGCTCCTGTGTAGCAGTGGACTAAATAGGGAGAAGGGTAACTGGGCTGAGCCCAATGGGCGTCTTGGGCCGTCTGTGGCCAAGCGTGTGTAAGGTACTACTAAAGTCTCCTGCTACGTTGTATTGGTCAGCGAGGAATTGAACTCTCTCGTTCTGAATCTCAATCCCCTTCTCCTACCTGGCTTCATCGTCTGCTCGCCTCATCCCAAATTCTTTGTGCGATCGATCCCCTTCCAAGGTGAGCGGCGCAGTACATCGACGAGAAGGCCAGCAGCTTATGCGGCACCGCATGGCCGAGGTGCGGGAGCTGCTCGTTGCTGTACTTGGCGGTGGCTGTACGCGAAGACTGCACGGGACGCGCATGACCAGTGAGGCCAAGGCGACGGCGGCGCTAGACGATCGAGCAAGCTCGGGTGTAATCGTGTGATGGCGACGAGCGCGGCACCAACTACTCGCCAGACGGCCTCAAGACCGAAGCTCGGAGCGGCGGTGCTCCAAGTTTATGTGTCACACCTGCTCCTGTGTAGCAGTGGACTAAATAGGGAGAAGGGTAATCGGCTGAGCCCAATGGGCGTCTTGGGCCGTCTGTGGCCAAGCGTGTGTAAGGTACTACTAAAGTCTCCTGCTACGTTGTATTGGTCAGCGAGAATTGAACTCTCTCGCTCAATCTCAATCCCTTCTCCTACCGGCTTCATCGTCGCTCGCCTCATCCCAAATTCTCTGTGCGATCGATCCCCTTCCAAGGTTCGGTCGTCACAATTGGTAATCAGAGCCTTCAATTCGCCGGATTTTTTTTTCCCCACCGCAACTCCCATACTCCCTTGGTCGGATCGGTAATATCCACCGCCGTAGGTGCGATTTCACTCCGGTGAGGTCGCGCGAAATCCTACGCGGGGTTCGATCTGCTCGGGGCGGGAGCCACGGCGCCTTCCAAACCTTCTGTGCAGACGCGGCAACTACTAGCCGCCATGGGGGAGCAGACCAGCAACCTTACCGCCCTGATGGAGACGCTCCTCTCCAGATTTGACGAGGAAAAAGTGCTCGCGGACAAGCGGGCGGAGGCGCAGACAGCATTCAACACTCAAGTCTCGCAGGAGCTACAAAGCTTGTCGAAGCAGATCGGGCTCACCCAGGCAGAGGTCGATGATGTGCGCAAGGTTGCGTCTCCGTCGGCTTCGTCGGCTCCGTCGACAGGCTCGCAAGTCGATGATCCCTCCGCCCCTGCGCCACGCCCAAGGGTAACACAGGAGGCCCCGACACCACCGGAGCTCCGTCCCGCACCGTCTCCGAGCGCCGTGCCAATTCCTCAAGTCATCATCGGCACGGCTCCGTTCGCGCGGCTTACCAACGAAGGGCCGCCTCTGCTTCCTCGTCCCATCGATCAGATTGGACTGCAGGAGCGCGGACCGCAGCCAGCTGCGCGCGATGAGTACTACGCCCGTCCTCCCAAGCATCAGTTCCCTCGGTTCGATGGTGAGGCACCGCGTGTTTGGTTGGATCGCTGTTTAGCTTATTTTGAGCTGTACAGGGTGCCGCCGCACAACTGGGTGGCGACTGCCGCGCTCTACGTCGATGGCCATGCCGCTCTCTGGCTTAGAGCGTTTCGTCAGATGCATACGGACATTACATGGGAAATGTTTTGCTGTGCAATTGTGGAGGAATTTGGTCCTGAAGAATTCGAGTCCACAATGCACAACCTACTGCAGCTTCGGCAAACAGGGACAGTGGCAGAATATAGACAACAGTTTGAAGTCCACATGTATAATTTGCTAGCGTTGGATGCCTCTCTCAGCTCTAAATTTTTTGTCACCCAATTCTTGTTGGGCCTGAAGGATGAGCTCCGAGCAGCAGTCCGTCTTCAGGCGCCTACCAGCATCACAAGAGCGACAGTCTTTGCTCGAATTCAGGAGGAGGAACTTGAGATTCAGCGTCCTCGTTTTCGTCCGGTGTCTGCAGGATTGCCATCGCCCGTTCAAGTACCTTGCCAAGACTTTCGGCGTCCCCTCCAAAGACTGTCTTGCCTGTTGCAGCAATACCTCCAGCACGTGCTGTTCCGGCACCCAAACCGGCTGCTGACGATTTCGGCCGCGAACGCCAACTTCGCGACTATAGGCGACAGCATGGTCTTTGTTTCAGATGTGGGGACAAATACTCAAGAGAGCATCAGTGCAAACGGTCAGCTCAGCTGCTTACAATAGAAGTGGGTGATCATGGGGAGGTGCTATCCGATGAAGCTGTCAGAGCATTGCAATTGTTGGACGAACCGGATGGAGCTGGGAACCCTGAGTGTTGTCTGCTCTCTGCACATGCTGTCGAAGGAACTGAAACTGCAGAAACCATTCGTCTCCGTGCCACGGTGGGCAATCAAACCATGTTGTTGCTAGTGGATTCTGGAAGCACTCATAGCTTCGTCAATGCTACTTTTGCAGCTCGAATTGGTGCAACAACCACTAACATCTCTCCAATATCAGTGCGCGTCGCTAATGGTCAGAGATTGAATTGCACGACCATGGTGCCCCGGCTCCAGTGGTGTGTCCAAGAGCATCAATTCACTACAGATATGCGTGTGTTAGAATTAGGAGTTTATGATGCAGTGTTGGGTGTGGATTGGTTAGCCCAACACAGTCCGATGCAGTGTGACTGGCAACTAAAAACTATGCAATTTGAAGACGAAGGCAAGACAGTGCATCTGACAGGAGTGCGATCAGATGGTCAGCCAGCTCTCAGTGCGATGGATGCGGCTACCTTGTGGCAAATGCATGAATCCAACGAGATTTGGGGAGCAGCACTTCTTGAAATTCAACTGACCCAACCAAGTTCAGACTCTGGACAACCAATTCCTCCAACAATTCAGAAAATTCTGACAGAGTTTAGTGACATTTTCGAAGAACCAACTCAGCTGCCCCCGCACCGACAGTATGATCATGCCATTACCCTAGAGCCAGGGGCCGCACCAGTGAATTGCCGCCCGTACCGATACTCGCCATTGCAGAAAGATGAAATAGAGCGACAGGTTAGTGAGATGTTAAAAACTGGAGTGATTACACACAGCATGAGCCCGTTCGCCGCCCCAGTACTGCTTGTTAAAAAGAAAGACGGCACTTGGCGCTTTTGCGTGGATTACAGGCGTTTGAATCAAGTGACGATAAAGAACAGATTCCCTCTTCCTGTCATCGATGAATTATTGGATGAACTGGCAGGCGCCGCGCTCTTCTCCAAAATCGATTTGCGTGCGGGCTATCATCAAATACGGATGAGAGAAGGCGATGAAGAGAAGACGGCCTTTAAAACTCATCATGGCCACTACCAATTCCGGGTCATGCCATTCGGTGTTACAAATGGACCACCCACATTTCAGTGTGTCATAAATTCTGTTTTCTCGGGTCCGAATCGCAAGTTCGTCATCACCTTCTTGGATGACATTTTGGTCTTCAGTCCTTCCCTGGAAGAGCATGAGGAGCATTTGCGCATAGTCTTTGCCACTCTGCGCAAGCATCAATCAGATCTGAAGCGATCCAAATGCTCGTTTGCCCAGCCCGATGTCGAGTATTTGGGACATGTGATTTCTCGTGAGGGAGTCGCGACAGATGCAAGCAAGACAAGGGCCATGAAAGAGTGGCCACGACCAACAAATGCAACAGAGCTGCGTGGGTTTCTCGGACTTACAGGTTATTACCGCAAATTTGTGCCTCGATATGGCATTCTCGCGAAGCCGCTTACTCAACTCCTCACTAAGAAGGGTTTCAATTGGTCTGAACAAGCTCAAACAGCGTTTGATCTGCTCAAGGAGGCGATGGTGAACACACCGGTGTTGGCCCTTCCTGATTTCAATCGCCCGTTCTGGATCGAGACCGATGCGTGTGACACGGGCATAGGAGCAGTCTTAGTACAGGATGGTCACCCAGTTGCTTATCTTAGCAAAGCCCTGGGTGTTCGCAATCAACGTCTCTCCATCTACGAGAAAGAATTTCTCGCTGTGATGATGGCCGTGGAGAAGTGGCGTCCATATCTCCAGCTCGCCCCATTCGTCATTGTCACTGATCACAAAAGCTTGTGTCACCTCGGTGATCAGCAGCTTGAAACAGAGCTCCAGCGCAAGGCGATGTCTAAAATGGTGGGGCTTCAGTTTTCATTCAAATATAGGCGTGGCCCGGACAATGGCGCGGCGGATGCGCTATCCCGAGTCGGTCACCTGCTCTCAGTAGATGCTTTGACAGTTTGCCAACCACAGTGGCTTCAAGAAGTTGCAAATTCCTACGAAACTGACATGGACAGTCAAGATTTGCTCCAACGTTTGGCATTGAACAGTCCAGATGATCAGGGGTATGAACTACGACAAGGAGTGATTCGTTGTCACGGCAAGCTTTGGATAGGCGCCAACACCGCACTACAGACTAAGTTGATCAGTGCATTTCATGCCAGTGCAATTGGTGGCCATTCTGGTGTTACTGCAACCTATCAGCGCATCAAGAAACTGTTTGCTTGGAAGGGTCTCAAAGCTGCAGTCGAAGATTTCGTGCGCCAATGTTCCGTTTGTCAGCATGCAAAACATGAACACCTGAAGACACCAGGCTTATTACAGCCACTTCCCATACCAACAGAACCTTGGCATGATCTCACCATGGACTTTGTCGAAGGTTTACCATCATCCGAAGGGTACGAAGTGATTATGGTGGTAGTGGACCGCTTCACTAAGTATGCTCACTTTGTTCCACTCCGCCATCCCTTCACCGCAGCTCACGTGGCAAGAGCATTCGGGACAACATCATCAAGTTACATGGGGTGCCACACTCGATTGTCTCCGATCGTGACTGTATTTTTACCAGTGCAATGTGGCGTGCTCTGCTAGAGGCCCCCGGGACCAAACTCAGCTACTCAACTGCCTATCACCCGCAGACCGACGGCCAAAGTGAGCGTGTCAACCAGTGCCTCGAAATGTACCTCCGTTGTGCCGTGCATGATACACCCAAGCAATGGCGCAAATGGCTCCCCACGGCTGAATTCTGGTATAACACTACCCATCACTCCTCACTCAATACATCTCCTTTCAAGGCTCTGTATGGACAAGAACCTAATTTGGGAGGCTTGCCTACAATCGCAACACACCTTCCTGAAAATGCTGATGCTGATTTGGATTGGGCCAAACACAATGACAGACTACGCACGCAACTAACTCGTGCTCAAAACAGGTGCAAACAAAAGGCAGACAAGCATAGGACTGAGAGAGCATTCGATGTGGGAGCTCAGGTACTACTCAAGCTTCAACCTTACGCTCAATCCACAGTGGCCAATCGTCCATGTCCCAAGCTGGCATACAAATTCTTTGGACCATTCACAGTGGAGCAACGCATCGGCGCCATGGCATACAAATTGGCATTACCTCCGGACAGCAGAATACACAACGTGTTTCATGTCTCCCAGTTGAAGCCATTTACACCAGATTATACACCGGTCTTCTCAGAGCTGCCCCGCACACCAGATCTCACGGCTGCCCCGCTCCAACCGGAAGTCATTTTGGATCGTCGTATGGTCAAGAAAGGTAATTCTTACATTGTGCATGTCCGGGTTCAATGGTCTTCACTCTCACCAGACTCGGCTACATGGGAGGATTACACGGTGCTCCGTCAGCGCTACCCTGGCGCACCGTGCTGGACCGATGACGCTCTCGCTCAAGAGGGGGAAATTGTCACACCTGCTCCTGTGTAGCAGTGGACTAAATAGGGAGAAGGGTAACTGGGCTGAGCCCAATGGGCGTCTTGGGCCGTCTGTGGCCAAGCGTGTGTAAGGTACTACTAAAGTCTCCTGCTACGTTGTATTGGTCAGCGAGGAATTGAACTCTCTCGTTCTGAATCTCAATCCCCTTCTCCTACCTGGCTTCATCGTCTGCTCGCCTCATCCCAAATTCTTTGTGCGATCGATCCCCTTCCAAGGTGAGCGGCGCAGTACATCGACGAGAAGGCCAGCAGCTTATGCGGCACCGCATGGCCGAGGTGCGGAGCTGCTCGTTGCTGTACTTGGCGGTGGCTGTACGCGAAGACTGCACGGGACGCGCATGACCAGTGAGGCCAAGGCGACGGCGGCGCTAGACGCATCAGGCAAGCTCAGGGTGTAATCGTGTGATGGCGACGAGCGCGGCACCAACTACTCGCCGTACGGCCTCAAGACCGAAGCCCGGAGCGGCGGTGCTCCAAGTTTATGTCGTTTGAATTTGAACTTGTTTGCCAAACCCTATGTTGAATGCGAGATTTGCAGTTTCCCTGTTTGCGGGTCGTGCGATGGTGCCCGAGCAGAACCCGCGGAAGCCGACTCAGATCCGTTTGGGGGGTCTGTATCTATGCCAGCCCGCGCCGGCCCGCAAAAATGGTTTTGTGCGAACTGCAAACGCGTTTTGCGGGCCGGCGGGGTGCGGGGTCTGCTAGAGTTGCTCTTATCTTGAATGCAATCATGCAGCACGTACTTATAGGAAGGGAAGGTTAATTCTCCAAGCGTAGCACATCACACACATACTCCGATATTAATACATCAACATCACATACACTTATCCGTGCGATTCTTACTCTGCGCGCTTGCAGGGCTGACTCACATTCGGTTCAGAACACCAAGTTGGAAGAGCTTTGGCTCATCCATTCAACCTGGTTACTAGGTGAACTGGAGCCCCTCGTGTTCCAGCCCTGCAGGTTTATCTGGAACCTTCCTGTTTCCCGCCGGTCAAAGTCCTCGGATTTCGGACGATACCCTGTCATCCCACCGTTCGTCCTCTGCTGCGCAGCCGGGAGATCTCTGCTCTTGTTTAAGTTCTCAAACATGTTCCCGTGTGGAACCACTGTTATCTTGTGCTTGGGGAGGGAGACCGTTAGACCAAGCAGACACGACACAAGTCAGTGTCTGGAAATAATGACTAATTCAGGAGAAACCACACCACCAGCTAGATACCCGACCCGTGGTGGCTTCAGGTCAGAGTCTCCTGGAGGAAGTCTCTCAGACATTTCTTTTACCTGATGATTATTGTATTGTACAGTTTTAACAGGTCACTAATGTGAAATGGTGCAAGAAAAAAGAAACAAAACTGGCACTAGAACATCCTTCAATTTGGACGCCTCTTCAGCAGCAAGGGTCGTGGCCTCACTGGCTTTCGCCTCCGACTTCTTCAACTCGACATCTTGCAGTTCATGTAGCTGTCTCAAACTATCGACCTGATCCATGGACAAGCATAGCAACACCTTTCCCCATTTCTTTTCAGCTATTTCAAAAGTAAATATATAGAACCAAGCATACCACTTCTTTCAGTTCCTGAACCTCTTGCTTCAAAAGTTCATTAGCATCCTATAAAGAGGTTGTGCCTCTTGCGAGTGAACTTTTGGGTGCCGTGTTTACCACTCTAGTAACAGTTGCCTACCTCTTGCTTCAAAAGTTCACTCGCAAGAAGCACAAATGGGTCTCCGGGATGGAGCAGTCCCTCGCACTGGGACTGCTCCCTCCCGGACACCCATTTACGGTCTGCAGTATCGCCATGACCCAATCTTACATTTGCACCCTTGCCCCATGTGTAAACTTCACCAGCATTTGTCAAAACTGCAACATGATCAAGATCCACAAGCAACCTCCTCAACACCACCGCAGTCGACCTTATCTTTTACTAGCTGTGCATACCTTCCATCATTATTGGGGTTGCCAAGCTGTCCATACAGAGAGCTCCCTGAAGTTGCCAACCCAATCATAAGAATATGGCCACATGCAGATTTGTGCCCTGAAGTTGTCAACCCAATCATAAGAATATGGCCACATGCAGATTTGTGCCCTGAAATTGTCAACCCAATCGTAAGAGTATGGCCAAATGCAGATTTGTGTAGGTTGTAGTATATCAGTAAAGACACACGAGTTGGTTTGAGTTTCAAGGACCTGTCACCATGCCCAAGCCAATATTCGTCTCCATCTCCCCATGTAACTAGATTTCCAGATGAAGCATTTGACTGCATCAGCATCATAATAACATCCACAACAGCAGCACTATGCCACGCCCCCCGCATGAAACAGAAATCATCCTCAAATGCTTCAAAGACTCCACTTCCTTTGGATACGAGATAGTTTCTTGATTCCCATGAACTAGGGCTCCAGAGTCCAGATGCACTGTCGCCAAATGTGTACAACAGTCCAGAAGTAGTTATCAAAGCTGTATGGCATGTTCCGCAAGAGACAGTCGACACCTGAAGGCCTTACAGAGGACCTGAAACTCTTTTTGGGAATCCAGTGACTCACGGTACTACCATGACCAAGAAGTCCTGCATTGTGGGTACCATCTCCCCAGGTGTAAAGATCACCTGTTGCTGTAACAGCACAAGTATGGAATTCACCAGAAGCCATTATTTCAACATTGCTGGTTGACAGTGACTCGAGTAGACGTAGTTAAAAAATGCTTGTAGCAGCCCCATGACCAAGCCGCCCACTGCATTCTCTCCACATGTAAATACCTCTATCTGTCTTGTGATAAGTGCAGTATGCTTCACACCACAAGCCACGTAATTGACATCAAGCATTACATTTGACTCTAGGGGCTTTGGCACAAGAATATCGGTAGTTGCACCAGGGGAGAGTGTGTTTCCATCAGACGCTGATATTGAAGTGGTGTCACACATGACTTCTCCCCAAATGATTCAGAATCCTCACCACCAGAACCATGGCTGGATGTGCAGAGAGCACTGGAGACACTGACCCGAATGTCTGATGAATAAACACTTTTTACTTGCATAACTGACACGTCTGTCCTTTCTGAATATGCATATCCTCGAGAAGAATGGTCCTTAGAATTTGCTGAGCTCAACTTGTTCTCAAGGGAATCTGTGGTAAATGTAGAGACACTGCTTAGGCTACTTTCCCTGCCACACTGAAACAGAACATAGTAGAAAGTTCAGAATAGCACATCATGTTGTAAAGGTGTGGTTCATCTATTTTCTGCAGGACTAGCAGCTGGACAATGCACTTGAAAAGCAGATAAAGAACGAGTTCACAGTTTTGCATATCACAAGAGAGCAATCTATAATACCTAAATAGTTGAACCCCACTAACTTATTTCTCTTGACATGCAACCCATCCACCTCATCACACATGCCCCACAACACATACAATCTGCCACATCATCATTTTCAATTTTTGTTGTCTAAGTACTAATAATCTGCTACATATGAGTTAACTACTGAAACGCACATGCATGTACAGTCCAAGAAAAAAAGCACCTTCGTTCATTAATACTCCCTCCGTTCCCAAATACTTGTCTTTCTGGGCATTTCAAATGGACTCAACATACGGATGTATGTAGACATATTTTAAAGTGTAGATTCACTCATTTTGCGTCGTATGTAGTCACTTGTTGAAATATCTAGAAAGACAAGTATTTAGGAACGGAGGGAGTAGTTCTGTTTCCTTCCACCGTAAGAGCCGAACAGCCTTTCTCTTGATGGTTCAGTTTCTAATAGTAGTCGCCAGTCGAACAGCCACACGAGCAACGCTTCATAAGAAAAGCTAAGCTTTTCAAATTCCAGCAAACAACTCACGGTCGTCGACGGCCAGCTTCCAGTCGCTCAAAACAAAAGAAACTACTTTCCCACGTAGCTACAGCAGAGTCCAGCGATCGACATGCGATCCCCGCATGAAGTCCACTCCTCTAGCATGACAACCATTCGTGGCTGGATCGCGGGTGCCTTTGCCTTCGACTCCTCTCGCGGATGGGTCGCGCTTCTATTTCCGACCACCGAGATATAGGCAAGGAAGGCACGGTCGAAACGGCATGTGCACGCCGTTGCTTCCCTCCAGAGCTCCTCTGGTACGCCCGTAAGACTGTTTCGCCTCCATCTCTTTGGGCGTCACGCACAGGTCGGGTTGCCGTATAATCGCGGGCCGCCCAGACTCCCAGATTGTTGATGACTGCACAACCGGTGAGGCATCTATGCATCATTGCTCTGCTCCGCAGCTATCGGCAACGGCGACGACCGTCGAGGACTCCGCCTCGATTAACAAAGACGGCTTCCACAACCACAAGCAGGGCTCCACCTATGAGGATGGCACATCATCTTATCAGTGAGCCGTCACACTTCCTTTCACTAATGAGGTGATGAATACTGCAATTCACATGTAGCAATAATATTCATGTCTAATGGCTTGATGCCCAACAAGGGGTTGCCAAAATTGTCTAGCACGCCAAGTTATGTATATTAGTGATGCCTCTTTTTCTTGCACAGGGTAGGATTTATTTTGGTGGCAGACTTAATTTTTTGCATCCATAATTAAACCTTTCACTTACTATTTTTGATGCAGGTTAAGTTGCGTTATACTCACTGAGCTTTAATTTCTTGCACAGGGTAAGATTGTAGGTCATTTTCCTCTAATCTTGGAACGATGCTGTTGCCGGCAGCTATTACTATAAACGTTGCAATTTACTCCATGCAACAACATGTTGCTGTAAAGATGCTCTTCCTAATAGTGTTTTTTTATAAGAAGCATCGAAATTCAAATATGTTCATATTTTGCCTACTATATTTCATTTCCTATTAACTAATTCATGAAATAATTCATAGAGGTGGCCAAATACCTTTCATACAATACATATATCCGCCTCCTAATTCTCTGTTAATAGTTTGACATATTATTGTTAATAGTACTAACTGATCTTGATTTTCCATTTATCGAGACATTTTTTCTTGCCGGCTGCATCTTGCTCATTTGGAGAAGGCACGGTAAATTATTATTGCACCCTATTCTTTCTTTGATGTTTTTCTTAGTTATATATTCATAGCAGAATTTGGTATTATATATCAATAGATCTTTTGTTGGGTTGCTTATCAACTAAGAACCGTCACAAGAAGTGCGCTGAATTGTTTCATTTGTTAGAGAAGCTCGATGCTTTAGGATACATCGTGCTGCACAACTAAAACAGGCTTCAGTAATTTTGATATAAAATATTGTTTCACTTAGTTTTGTTTATAATACTTCTGTATAATATATAGGATTACTATTATTAAGTCCATTCCACACTTTTCATCCGTTATATGTAGTTGCGAACTTAAAGATGGCCATTTTGTTGTTAATGCAGTACCGAAGTAATTGTGGGGGTTAGTTGTAATGATTCCAAGTTTCTAAATATTTTTGTTTTTTTATAGATAATAGAAAACTTTAACATCGACAATAGTGTTCTTAATATGGAGTGCTAGGGATCAGGAGAAATTGTAACAGTGGGCCACATGTTACAAGTATTGAAACCACTTTTTCATCTGGATGGTTTTTTATTTGCGAAATATTTTTTCATCTGGATGGTTGGTGTCATTTCCTTTGTCTTTGAGACTTATTATTCATGAGATTCATTTTGTTCCTGCCACAAATCCATGAGGCATGTAGAAAATGGTTTTCAGTATATTATATAAGTATGTGTCCGCGCATTTCCGCAGCAACGCGCGGGGAATTATCTAGTTTAGGTAATGGACTAGCACAAGTACAATTTTGCTACTGGCAGTCAAAAGAACAACAAATGAAAAGTGGCAATAGAACAAACAAGCAACATTGGGCAGAATCATGGGAACTGTACTGCTGCTGTTAAGAGGTACTTTTAGACGTTATGCTAATTCTCCATGTCAAACTGCATATTAGTATATGAACTGTGTGCGGGAAATAGTGAAACAATAGTCAACATATAAATATCATAGAGCATGAAAGGTTGATAGTGGACCAATAGTCAATCATGGAAAAAGAACTGGTTAAAGTAGAACTACACTTCAAGCATAAAAGTAAGCTATGTTGAAGCAGAGAATTTACATCTGAAGGAAGGGCACCACTGCACATTTCGCCGGTGTGTTGGGGTTGGGATTTGTGCTTGCCTGGAGATACCAATGCACTGAGGCATGTAAACCTTATCCTTGCAAATCTAGGAAACAACATCAAAACTAGTTACATGATATTTATTCAGAAATGGAAGAGAAAGAGTAGGTCAGATTTGTTTTCATTGTAATACCAGCTCGAGTGACCGCTTACCATCTTTATATATGAGAGAGAAGGATAAACAGTCCTTCTCAGCAAGCAGAAAACGTTGGAAAACCAGCTGAACAGAACAACAGATGTTGAGACAGCAAAAAGACTTCAAAAGTAAAAATATGACCGTATTGTTCAGAATGTCTTACAGTTCGTTGTCCTGACAGAACTCTGGAACACAGAAGCTAGTTTTAAACATTTCTCTAGGTTGCTTGAGACCCAAATAAGAGTTAATCCATCATGTGAAGCATATAGAAGGAACCATTAAGGTATTCATCCCTTAGAATTCGAAAACTCAGACTCAATTGAAAACTACGTAAAGGCAGCACCGTCCGCACCGTCCCCTGCTCGGCGGTACTGCTAAGTTTTGTTTGCTCATTTTCCAGATGACCAAGGGTATTCAGTTCGTAAATTTCCACACTACTATCCAGAGGCTTGTAGCAGTAACAATTCAAATCAGCTGTGATCATTCCAAACTGTTAAAAGTGAAAATTTTGTTACTCCGGAGTAACAAAAAAAAATTGTGCTCCATGCCTTTTGTTGACTGGAGTACAACGAAAAACTCGGACGAGTTCATCCATGTCAACACAAGACTTGCATCAATTGTCCAACATTAAGATGGAACACTTCATAACAACCCAACTTGCCAGAATTGCAACCAAATAAGAACGACAACTATACAAATCAGACAACATCTGGCAACCTAAACTCAAGAGGATTAGTGCAGTTGGCAACCTAAACTCAAGAGGCTTAGTGCAGCGGTTGTTCCCAGGCCTCCTAAGTTGCTTCGGAGCATCCCGTATGTCTGGACATGTCGTTCTCTTATGACCTTATTTTCGACAAATAGTACAGAACCAATTGTGTGCAGCATGTAAGGGACAAAAAAAGATAAAAACAGAAAGCAAACAATGAATCACTATCGTAATCGGTCCCAACAACAGCTGCTAGCTAGATCGTCAGACAAGATGCAATGTGTCTGATAATCTTCCAAGTTCTCAGAATCTTCGCTTCAGACATAGGAGAACATAGGAGAGAAGCATTCACATTATGAATTCAATACAGGAAGCAGAGTATAGAAGGGGAAAACATAGTGCATGAAAAGTTTCTAGGAGGCAATTATCAGGTCCTAGGAGGCCATTCAGAACCTGCCCATCAATTGCCTCAAGCTCAGAAGTTGAACGCTAAAAAGTGCCAACTCCTTAAGAGGACGCCCACTGCCAATCACGGTCAATTTCCACGATTGCACCAGCTGCTATTCCATACATAAAGCAAATTGCAAAATAATACTCCCTCCATCCCAAAACAATGCATGGTGCACATCGCAGACACCAAACACGATCTACCGGACATGAAAATAAACAAATTATTCTTCAATTCCCTCCGACAGAAACCAATGCTAAGGCTCTGCTGCATTCTAAAGATTGTAGTTGTGCTAAAATGGATACTGGTTATGAGCATCTGAAGATGGCTTAACACATTCACTAAAGACCTTATCTTGCCTTAGTATGAGAATAAAAATAGTAATGAAAACCGAGGCTACAGCAAGAGAAAACATAAGATAGAGGACCAAAACATAAGAACTAAACATAGGAACAGAAGATATGGGGGAAATGTAGCTGAATTTCATCAATTAGGTAGCGTGCAGGAGCTCATTCTTCTGTTCCTGGTTAATGGACAATCCTATGAATCTATGATTGCTATTCCCAGTCTCACCTTGAGGTAACATGAGCTGGCCGTCATGCAAGGGATTGAAGAGACCCAACAGGATTTGTTCCATGTCTAATTCTTCTCCATTTGATCTGCAAACAGCAGCTTCTGTTAAGCAGTAAAGATACATCAAGATTACTGAAATTGACTTAGTTTCTCTCACGGATTCCTAAAAGCTAAACTTCATCTGTAAGAGTCCACCAATGAATTCCAAGTATTAAAAACTAAAAGTAGAGAATGAGAACTCACATACACAATTTGTGGTAACCACTCTGTCTTCTTTCCTTTGATCCGCACCGGCATTTGTCTGCTTTCTGAAGAACCTGGCAAGGAAAAGCAAGAAAATATCACATGAATGAGATGTAATGGAACAAAATAATTTTCATGGTTGTTGATGGTTTGACTTTGCTATCAATCTTCTGGAAAAAATCTCAACTGACCTCATGAAAGGTAGGTAGCTATGACAGGTAGGTTCCTGTGTGGGTTCTTTTGATCTTCTCGACAGGATCTCACAATCAAGCAGCAACAAACCATGCCATTAGTCTTTCTTCTGGAAAGATTGTTTGAGATCTCACATTCAGATTTTCATGAATCGATCAAGAAAACCAAGCGTGAAAAACATATAGTAAGCTAAACTGATAATAGAAACGGTGTAGGAAATAAAATAAGAGGGCCAGGCTTCTTCCTCTGATTCAGCTGATGCCGTAAAAGACAATGGATAATTGAATGACATATATTCCATGTAAGCTTCTACAACATAAAAGGAACAAAGGAAACAATATAAAACTAAACAGTAACTAACTAATGCAACTTAAATGAAAAGAATAGTTAAAACAACATAGCTTATAGCTTGGCAATTTGTAGTCGACAGACACACAAAGCTTGGTACTTGAACAAACAAACAACCACCTACTGGAAAAACATAATAAGTAGATAGATATAACTGGGCAAAGGGTATCATACCATATTTCAAGAATTCTTCTCTTATAATGCTCTGCAGCATAGCTGAGCACCAAGTTTATCACAAGTTAAACAAGACTGATCAGTAGTTCAGGAGCAAGTTGACATGCCTGCATACTGTGTACTCCCTCCGTCCGAAAATACTTGTCGGAGAAATGAAAAAAATGGATGTATCTTAGAACTAAAATATGTCTAGATACATCCATTCCTCCGACAAGTATTTCTGACGAAGGGAGTACAACTGATGCATTTCACCAGTGAAAATAGAACGCACTACCATATTTCTGCCGACTAGGCAGAGGTTTTAAGCAAGACAAAAATAAAACTAAGCATTTCGCTGCAGCAAGTTCCCACCAGACCACATCCATTTGATTCTAGTTGTAATAGAATGAAAGCATCTATTACTCTAGAGAGAGTAACATGCACGTGTTAAAAAAACATTCAGACACTATGCATAATGTGGCTTCTTAACGGTCAGACCAGAAATACTTCCTACAGCATGACTTGCAAGTTATAGCAGCAATGTAAGTAGAAATACACCATCTAGACTTGGCTTATAAAACAGAGTCGATACACACAGTCAAACACATTACATAGCAGATCGATACAGCAATAAGTTCACATCTTACATAGCTGATCAAATACTTGAGCACCATCGAACATATCCCTCTCACAGAATAGCCTTTTTGGTGAAAGCACTGCTAATAATAGGTGACCAAGCAATGGTTATCTTCACCTTAGAGCCGTCGAGGTCACATTTATGTTTACTTATGCCGCAGTACTGAGGCCTGACCATGACAGAAGCTTGCACAGGACCAGCAGGGGAGTAGGCTTCTATGACAACTTTCAGGGTTTCTTCCAATTCTTCAGAATCTTCACTCACTGTTCGTAATTCAACAGAAACAACATGCCTTGACAGATCAAGGTAACCATCTTCTTCGCCTATTGGCATCTTCCCGCCAGCACAATAACGAGAATCAAGCAATACAACTTGGGTGGGAGTGGCAGGGCCTTCACTACCATCTTTCTGAGGTGGTGAGGAGCAAGCAACTCTGCCTCCATAACTGAAAGGGCTTTGACTGCCTTTAACAATGCCGACACGCAAGAAAGTAGCTTGGACTGCTCCACGATACAGTTCCTGCAGGCTTAACTCGGCTGTGCAAAGACAGTTGTCAAAGGTGACAGTATATAAACCATTATGGGTATGGTAACCACCGTAATGGCCTTTTCTATTGATCAACACGCTGTCTTCAGACTTTGCTTCGCCGCCCTTGAGTTTTAGTTCAACTTCAAACTCAAGAGGAGATTCGGCTGAGATTGCACGAGATGGGCCAGTCAAGCACAAAAAGGAGTCCTGCAAGCATCATCATTACACACACTGAATTACAACAAACCGATGGATCAACAAATTAAGATACATGCATGCAACAAAGAGGAGATAAAAGGAAAGTTAACAGAATAAGGGAGGCGCTTACTTCTTTGGTAATCTCTTGGAAGTTGCCCCTTTGCCGGTGGAAGAGAACGTTGCGCTTGCGATCCACACTGTCTCGTGCGGCGATGACGCCGTACACTTTGAGTGGCCATTGCAGGAGTGGCCATTCCAGGTCCAAACTGATCTTGGCAATCTTGAAGGAGAAGATCTGCAAGGTGATCCCACGAGTAGTATAATCGGACGGGATCTGTCTGGGCGTGTAGTGTGTAAAGTGCATGGGGCTCACTAGGGCTGCACGCACAATTTTGTTAAGAAAAATAGTCAACATGCGATCGATCCTAATAAACCATGAATTAGTACTTGCCACAAGGAAAGAATCAGCTGCATTGATAGGAATCATACAAAGCAATTAACAAGAAAAATAGTTAACATGCGATCGATCCTAATAAACCATTAATGGGTACTTGCTACACGGAAGGAATCTGCATTTATAGGAATCATACAAAGCAATTAACAGTAATGAACTGGTGTTGGCGAAAAAAGTATCTTACTTGCGTATCCAAAGTGTCCAACTTTAGATTCAAGGCCTTGAAGGTAGGAATCATAGACCTCCTGATCATCCTCCATCTGCTTCCTTGCCTTCTCCTTGGGATCCTTCTCCTCCTCCGGCGCCACATAGTCCTCCTCATACGGGTACTTGTGCCAGAAAGGCTTCAGTTGCGATTTGAGCTTGGACATGCTGCCCTGCAGATGAGCCAACTCTTTTCGGATGCCGTCGATCACGGGCTGCGCCTTGCCCTCATCTTCTTCAGTCTCTTTGCTGCTGCAGAGTGGGGCTGATGGTATGATCCTGTAATTCATAAAAGCGACCATCTCCTCCATCTGTGCACAGAGCTCCTTGATCTCCTGCTCGGAGATGATGGAGCTTGTTTTGCCTAGGTCCATCTCCTCCGGGGTCGTCTTGTTCTTGATCTGCTGAATTGATTTGCCTCCGTTCATCTTGGTCGTCTTGTCATCATGAAGCTCATCATCCGCAACCTTGCCGCGCTTGAATTGGGTCATCTCTGCATCCACATGCCCGCCCCTGGCAGCCATCGACACAATGGCCTCATCCGAATCCATCCTGTCGCCGATCTTGCGGTCCCTGGCAGCCATGGCCTGACTCTGATCCTGAGCGTCAATTGAACTCGTACCCGGGGCCAGCTTGCGGATTTTGAACGGCGGAGGCCTCCCCTCCACCACGTCTTCCCCGCCGCCATCCGCCGCTGCAGTTCTTGTGGGGGAGGGGACGGGGTTGTCCAGATCGCTATACTCGTCGCCGCCATCCGCCATCGCAGTTCTCGTGGTGGTGGGATGGGGGCGTTGACTGTTTCTCTGAGATTGCTAAACTCACCGCCGCCGCCGCCGCCGCCGCCGCCCGCCGCTTATGGACGAGAACGGCTGGGTTTTTCACAGTCGGACAGCCCAGCTAGGTAGTTGTGTCACGTTTCTGGTCGGACTGTGTAACTCAAACTATCTTGGCCCATATTTTTGCAGTTTTTTCTCAAATATTTTCTCTCTTTTCGCTATTTTTCCAGCTCTCATTTCCGCTATTTTAAGAAATCTTTTTAAAAGATATTTAGAAAAAAATAAAATTGTTCACATGACTTTAAAACGTCCATGTATTTTAATAAAAAATAATGACCTTTTTAGAAAATAACATTACAAAAATTGTATAGTTCAAAATAGATGTACACACATTTAAATAAAATTCATGATATTTTTATAAAAAATCACACGTTTAAAAAATGTTTGAGCATTTAAAAAAATTATGAAATTTTAAGAAAAGTTCGTCAACTTTAAAAAAATTCTTTGCACAATTTTGTAAAATTAATCATATAACATACTAAAAACAATATTTGTGATATTTATAAAAAAATGTTCCTATCACTTAAAATTTATGTCACATATTTAAAAAATCAGGAAAAGTGAATTTTTTACTCTTTACAGGAACATAAATAAATAAATAAAGATTCTCTTCATATCTTCATTTTCATTCAAATTTTCTAATGTTTCTGTTTTCCACCTGGTAGCATCTCGCCAGTCGTGCAGCTTTAAATAGGGCGACGGCCAATTTTTGTAGTATTGGAATGTAAGGGTCGGGAAATGAGATACAACGCATCCTACCCTTTTGTCTCGCTCGCCAAGCGATCATGCAATTAAGATTCCCTGCTTTCCATTGGCACTGCCGCTGGTCACTGGTCTACCTCGTCTAGTGTGTTTTTAGGTGTGTTTTTAGTTGGTAATGTGTGGGTCCTTTTCAGTAAGACGAGGCGGCGTGTGGAGATGAGTATCTGGTGGATCTCCTGAATTCGGTTGGTGTTTTTCATCGGTGGATCTTCTTAGATACAGTTTTCGTTCATCAACCCTTGCATGTCTTCAGGTTGTATCCTTCGAATCTATGATTCACTTCATCGGCGACGGTGTTGTTCTGATGCACTGGTCATGTACGGTATTAGCACGATGACTTTCCGACCATCTGCCATAACAAGGTTTGCCCGGCTCTGGTGAGGAGGGGGGATTGATTACGGTGGCACACCTCTGGCCCACTCCGGTATTTGTAGTCGTCATTAGGTGGTCTACATATCTGAATGTATACTTTGTTACTTCTGTTTTTTTTGCACTACCTTCACAGCGATGAATTCATGAATATATCGATATTCCCAAAAAAAGGGAAATGTAAGGGTCAAACTTGTCTAGTATTGAAGTTTTAGCCAAAAAAAAGTAGTTGAAGGGGGTGCGGTTTCTGTTATATTTTTTTAGGGTTTATATGTGGCGACGTTGACGCACTAGTAGAAAACCACCCATTAGTCCCGGTTCGTAAGGGTCTTTAGTCCCGGTTCGGAAACCGGGACTAATGGGTCGTTACTAATACCTCAACGCATTAGTCCCGGTTCAAACACGAACCGGGACCAATGTGCCTCCACGTGGCCCTGTGCACCGAGCCCAGTCAGGGGGCCTTTGGTCCCGTTTGGTGGCTCCAACCGGGACCAAAAGGCATCCACGTGTCCACATTCCAGATGGCTGGGGTTTTGTTTTTTTTAAAGGAGGGGGTTGGGGGTTTTGGGGGTTAATTTAGGTGTTTCAGTATATTGTGTTAGCTAGCTAATTAATAGAGAAAGTGTCCTCTCTTATGTCCGTGCTTGCTCGGCGCTTCGTAGTATATATACATAAGTGATCGAGAGAACCATTCAAGATGAAGTTCGTCATGCATACCGAAAGAAGTGATCGATCGACCTCTCCTTCTCCGAGAGATTGGTCGAACAACAAGTTTTACTGGCTACATACATGTACAATCTATATAAGATCTCTTAATTACAAACCGCTAGCATTTGAATTGAAGTTCCACATGGTATTCTCCTGCTTTACTGATGACGTGTTCAAGAAAGAATCCCGCCAATTCCTCTTGAATTGCTTTCATGCGATCTGGTGGTAGGAGTTCATCCCGCATCTGCCACGTCTAATTAAAGAAGGGGGTTAATTAATACATATATATGAATGAAACTCAACAGAAATGATGGTGTAATAAAATGAAATTGTGAATATTATTGCTTACGCACTTCATATTGTCTTCTAGAGTAGCCCCGTTTGTTTTTCAAAGTCGCGTTGTGGATGAACTCGCACACATAGTATCCACAAAAATCATTCCCTTCCTCCTGCCACAAGCACTTTACGAGAAATAGAGGTCAATCAAACTGATAATGAAGCATTGATGAAAGTATAGCTATAGAATCAACGGTAGATGCGCGCCAGTAGTACTTACTTTCGGGTATGTATATCGCAGCTCCTTCGGCAGTCCCGGAGCTTGTGCGGTGAACTATTTCCAAACCCTGCAAGACAAAGAAAATAATTATTATTACTTGAGATATCAGGAAATGAACAAAAAGTTGCCGATATGGTGCGATAATGATCGACTGAACTTACTTGCTGAGCATTTCAGTCATGTCCGCATAGGTGCTGGGATCTTTACGTCTGGAGTCTAAGACGGTTACTAGTCCACGCTCAAGCTTAATCTCCAGAAGAATATAGTGGTACCTGCACGCATGCATAACTCATCAATTACATTAACCTCGCTCGAGTAATAAGGAAAACCGAATATGCACACAACAGTAACACTCACGGGCCGTGGTAAGGAAAGAGTATGGTATCTTTGTTTTGATTTTTGATCAATGATTGTAGCAAGTTGTCCTCGGCCTCTTCGGCGCACTTTTCAACCAGAAAAACATCTATGATATTTGTGTTAATGAACCCAATATCATAGATTTCATTTTTTTGCACTCGACGATCTTCAATCTGCATAATATATTGAGGATAATTAATTATAAATACATGCAATGAAAGAGCCGAGCTATATATACAGACTAATGACAGAAATAGTACTTACAGCAGTAGCAAAAGACCATTAATTTATCGAGGGCCTTTTGATTGAAGAACTCAAGAACTCCTCAAATGGAATAGACAACAGATCATTTGAAACGAGGTCGTGCTCCTCTTTAATTTTCAGATACAAAGTGTTCGTCCCCTCAGACTCTCTGCAGGTTTTCATGTACCAACTATGGAATCTTCGCATCATTGTTGTCAGAGACTTTTCATCTTTGACGAGAGGCTTCCCGTACTCGTATCTGAATAAGTCCACCTCCATGAAATCAGGAAGTGCATCGTCGGGCGGGTAATCTTCAAGATTGCCATAATCGCCACCGTCCCGGAGGATTAGACACATTGAGCGGGGGCACGATTGTTGTGCTTGTTCGCCGAGCTGGGCAATTTTTTCCCTTTGCTCGTTGTTCTTTTGACCTTTATCACCGACAGTAGTTCCCGACCGCTTGGCTTGGAGATATGTCTGCTCAATGTGCGCTCATAGTTGGTTCTCGGCGGAGACTTTGGTGGTTTCCTTAGGGCATCGAGTGCGCTTTGCTTTCACCGGATCTACCTTCTCCTCCGGAGGTGGATGTATCTTTGCTTTCACCCTTCAAAGAACTCCTTCACGTGGGTCTGCACGATCGTGTCGGTTTCCTCCTTGGTCCTCTCGTCACGTAACTTCTCTAGAGGCTTTAGAGGTGGACCGTGTCTGTATTGCCTCTCTCTTCTTGTGCTGCTAGACGCCGGAGCAGACGGAGCGGCTGCGGCGTCTGCCTTCTTCGTGCTTGCTTACGAGGCGGAGGAGAAGGACTACGACAGCGTCCGGAGCAGCCGGGCGGCGGCGGGTCTCTTCCGCCCTTGCTTTGAGGCGGAGAAGGAGGAGGCGGAGTGCCGCCACGCGCCGGAGAAGGAGGCGGAGTGCCGCCACGCGTGCCCTGATCGTCACTCGCCGGAGGAGGAGGAGGCGGAGGAGGCGGAGTGCCCTGACTCGCCGGAGGAGGAGGAGGAGGCGGAGGCGTCCAGCCTGAAGGTCGATGAGCTCCTTCCGCCATAGGCATGGAGTCTTCAGAGCAGAACCCAGCCTAGTCTCCCCTTCACCGGTAGGGTGCTCAAGCGCGAGGTCCTCAAATCCCTCCGTTATTTCATCAACCATCACCTTAGCAAATCCTTTTGGAATCGGCTGGCAATGATAAGTTGTGCCGGGTCCACTAGGATAAACTTGGCCAACAGCCGCCTTGACCTTCAAATTCTTGCATCGCGCCATAATGTGGCAATTTTGAGACTCCGTGATACCATCCACGGGATAGCTGGCAGGAGCCGTCAAGACATGCTCCGGCTGAAACAGCTCGGTGGAAGCAACGCTGCTTCTCCGCTGAGATGGCGGGGTAACCGGGGAAGCTTGGCATGTCGTTTGTTGCGATCTGCTGCTTCGTTCCTCTTCTCGATCCTCTAGCCCCATTACCCTTCCAAGCAGCGCATGCATTTGGTCCTGCTCCAGCTTTCTTCCTCCTCTCGTGGGTTTTGTAACCCCTGCGTCCGGAAAACCAACCTTCCACGGAAGGGAGCTGGCGTGCCTCGTGTCCATCCGGGTGCTCGGGATTCCCAAGGGCCATTGTGAGCTCGTCCTTCTCCTGTTTGGAAGGAACGTCCCTCGCTGCGCTGCATCAATATAGTGTCAAGTTTCTTGACTGGTGTTTGCGCTTGCTCATCCGTCCACCGACATCGCCTCATTATAGGTCCAAGGTTCCGCCAGCCCCAAAGAACCAAGTCCGCAACGGTCTGCCAGCGCATTGTCTCGGTTCGATCCTTTTTCAAGCAGATCATGCTCAGCCTTGGACCACTTAGGCGGGCTTTGAGGTAGCCACGACCCGTGCAATGGTGAAGCTTCTTCTTCGCAGCATTTTTCTTGTTTGTCTCCGACATCTTCTTACTCTTTTCGATGTCTTGTGGGCCACAAATGCGGGCGATGATCTTTGATCTTCTCATATTTGCCGATGAATTATGGTGTCTCTTTTTTCTTGACAAACTGGTTCAGCTCTTTCCTCCACCTCCTCATTAGGCCAGCCATCTTCTTAAGAGCACAAGACTTGATTAATTGCTCTTTAACTGGCTTCTCCGGATCCTCCTCTGGCGGTAGGGTGAAATTTGCCTTCAGCTCATTCCAAAGATCTTCTTTCGCATATCATTGACATAAGACACCTCGGCGTCTTCATCCTTAGCGAGCTTATACCATTGCTGGATGCTGATCGGGATCTGTCCCTAACAAGAACCCCACACCGAGCGAAAAATGCCTTCTTTGTCCGGATGGGTTCAATCGGTTCGCCGTCGGAAGCGATTTCTATGATCTCAAACTTTTCATCCGAGCTCAACTTTTTCTTCGGGCCTCGTCTCCTTACCGAAGTTGTGCTCGATCCGGAGGGCTAGAAATTATAAGGAAGAAAGACGACAGTACTTAATATGTGTACATATACCAAAACAATGGATGCATCAATTAACTTGTCAGCACGGGCTTAACTAATATATATATACCTGGCCGGACTCGGTTCGGTGACTCGGCTCGGCACGGTCTCCTTCGTCTTGTACCTCCATTGTGTCACCGGAGCCATCATGAACATAGTCCTCCTCTTGTACCGGCATTAATGGGTCGAAGCCATCATAATCATAGCCCTCTTCTTCATCCATCTGACCAACGGTGTCGATGAGAAATGATGCAACATCATCACTTCCATTTGCGATTATTTCCCCCAACATCGCTTCTGTTTCTTCGTCTCGGGAGTGCTCCATAGTTTCTGCAAATATTGACAACATGTCAATTATTATTCAAACATGGTACATAGTGGCAAACGTAGAACTAGCTAGCTAATCACAATAAGGAATCATGTTAGTGGCCTCGACGCTGCTTCTCTAGGGTTTGGGGTCGCCTCGACACAAAGCTTCAAGGGTTTGGGGTGGCCTCGACGATAACGCTCTTTTAACTTGATAAATTTGGGTGGCCTCGAGAGAGTTAATTTGTCGGGTAGGAGCGTGGCGGGAGGGGGTACGTAGGAGACCTGCAACATCGTTTTCTCTCTAGGGTTTGGGTGTCCTCGAGAGTTTTGGTCGAGCGAGAGGGCCGAGGGGGGTGCTGCAGTTGTATCTAGAGGGGGTTATATCGACAACGACGCGACATACACATATACATGGGAAAATAATGTTATCGGGGAGGGGGTATCGGTACCACCCCCTCGTGGTGAAGTTTCTTCTTTCTCCTTTCCTTTCTTTCTTCTTCTCCTCTTCTTTTTCTTCTTCTCCCTCGAGAAAGGAAAATAATTAAGGAACATGAAGAAAAGAGGAAGAAGGAAGAAGAAGAAGAAGAAGAAAGAAGAAAAAAAGGAGAAGAAGAAAGGAATAGAGGAGAAGAAGAAAAATAGAATTTCTCCTTTCTCCTCTATTCCTTTCTTCTTCTCCTCTTCTTTTCTTCTTTTTCCTCTTCTTATTTATTTCTCCTCTTCTTCCTATCCTCTTTTCTCCTTTCTTCCTCTTCTTATTTTCCTTTTCCTCTCATTCTTTTAGTATTGCTTGTTTTAAAAAAAATGTTCAAATAGAAAATTTCAAAAAAAAACAAAGGTTTTGCCTAATGCATTGTTCATATCAATATACAAACATTTGCATATTCTACAATAATTAATATCAACAAAAAATCTATGAACAGAAAAAAACCGAACTTTTCTAAAAATCTATCTTTTGCATATATGAAAACATTAATACACATATGAACAATAAATACATATATCAACAAAAACATAATCTGAACAATTTTAAACATTACATACACATAGCCACATACATACACATATACATTATATATATATATAAACAAAAAACTAAACTAATAAAAATGAAAAAACAGAGCCGCATATATATATATAGCCACATATATACATACACAAATATATATATATATATATATATATATATATATATATTGAACAAAAAATAAAACTAATAAAATGAAAGAAAAAATAGAGCCGGTGCGCGCGGCTGCTCACAATGTGGTGGCGCGCTGGGCGGCGACGGCGACGGCTGGGCGCGCGCGGGCGCGGCGGCGGCGACAAGGCAGCGAGCTGGCGGCGACGACGGCGAAGCCTCGAGGAGGACGGCGACGACGACAGCAGCGCGCGGCGACGGCGCGGCGATGGCGAAGCGGCGGCGGCGTCGGGCAGCTGGCGGCGTCGATGTGTTCGGCGTCGTCGGGGCAACTGGTGGCGATGAATCGCAAAACTGCGAAGTGCTACTTATATACAAGGAGCATTGGTCGGTTGGTGGCACCAACGGGACTAATCTTCTTTAGTCCCGGTTGAGCCACCAACCGGGACCAAAGGCCTCTTTTCGGCAGCCCAAAGGGCGGGAAGCTGCGACCTTTGGTCGGTTGGTGGCTCCAACCGACCAATGCTTTTAGTCGGTTGGTGCCACCAACCGGGACCAAAGGCCTCAAGCTGCCGCGCCGGGGCCAAAGTTTAGTCCCACCTCGCTAGTTGAGAGGGGCGCGATGGTTTATAAGCCCCACCGCCGCTCCCTCTTAAACTCGTTCGTACTGCAGGCTTATGGGCCTACTTGCTACTGCTTTGCCTGATGGGCCTTCTGGGCCTTCTGCGGGCCTGAATCCTGGCCCAAATTAGGGATTCAAGTCGTATTCAGGCCGTGTGGGCCCAGTAGGTGGCACTTTTTTTTCTAGGTTTATTTATTTTATTTTGTTTCTACTTACAACAAAATACTTATTGTTTTTTTTTGTTTTGTTTTCTGCATTATTTATTTTCTTTTGTTTTTGCTTTATTTTTAATTCTTTTTGCTTCTAGTTTTAGGAAAATTATAAACTTTCTGTTAGTGCCATTACTTTTCAAATTTGAAAACACTTTTTTTTTTTTTCTTTCTTGCTTTATTTATTTTATTTTGTTTCTACTTACAACAAAATACTTATTGTTGTTTTTTGTTTTGTTTTCTGCATTATTTATTTTCTTTTGTTTTTGCTTTATTTTTAATTCTTTTTGCTTTTAGTTTTAGGAAAATTATAAACTTTATGTTAGTGCCATTACTTTTCAAATTTGAAAACACTTTTTTTTTGTTTTCTTTCTTGCTTTATTTATTTTATTTTGTTTCTACTTACAACAAAATACTTATTGTTGTTTTTTGTTTTGTTTTCTGCATTATTTATTTTCTTTTGTTTTTGCTTTATTTTTAATTCTTTTTGCTTCTAGTTTTAGGAAAATTATAAACTTTCTGTTAGTGCCATTACTTTTCAAATTTGAAAACACTTTTTTTTTGTTTTCTTTCTTGCTTTATTTATTTTATTTTGTTTGTACTTACAACAAAATACTTATTGTTGCTATTTTTAATTATTACGAGGGCCGAACCATAAGACATTAAAGCATTTCAAATGAACTCTGAAAAAGTTGAAAGTTGGCATGGTATCATAAATTGACCCACATATAGCATGTGCATGTACAAAACGAACAATGGTATCATACTCGTCAGTTACAAAGTTGGCATGGTATCATCATAATAGTTGCGGGAGAAAGTCTTCACTTTTTCTTCGCTTGTGTCATTTGCTTATTGCGCCAGTAACCATGGATAATCTTCATCGTTTATCGGGATGTGGGGTCAGCCTTGACTTTAAAGGGAGGAATTTCATGAAACTTTTCATAATCTTGAGACATGTCATCTTGTCCTCCACTCCCACGATGTCCCTTTTTCCTGAAAGAACTATGTGGTTCTTTGGCTCATCGTATGATGTATTTGCTTCCTTATCTTTTCTCTTTCTCGGTCTGCTGGACATGTCCTTCACATAGATAACCTGTGCCACATCATTGGCTAGGACGAGCGGTTCGTCGGTGTACCCAAGATTTTTCAGATCCACTTGTTGTCATTCCGTGCATCGGGTCTACATACCCGCCTCTGACAGATTGACCCATTTGCACTTAAACAAAGGGACCTTAAAATCATGTCCGTAGTCAAGTTCCCATATGTCCACTATGTAACCATAATATGTGTCCTTTCCCTCTCGGTTGTTGCATCAAAGCGGACACCGCTGTTTTGGTTGGTGCTCTTTTGATCTTGGTCAATCGTGTAAAATGTATTCCCATTTATCTCGTATCCTTTCCAAATCAATACAGTCAAAGATGGTCCCCTGGATAACAAGTACAGCTCATCACAAACAGTGATGTCACCTCGATCGTCCTTCCAACCAACTGCTGAAAGTCTGATGTGTTCACATGTAATCCATCGTCGCCTTTGCTCGGTGTTTGAAGCGCTTGATCGTTCTTGTGTTCATGACATACGGGGTCACTAAGGTAGAGTTCTATAGAACTGTGTAGTGGGCTTGAGACCAAGAATATTCGTCCCTTCATATTATTGAGTCCTTTCCAAGCGTGCCTTTTCCAGTCAGTCTCCCCTCATACCGCGATTTAGGGAGACCTATCTTCTTAAGGCCGGAATGAAGTCAACACAAAACCCGATGACATCCTCTCGTTTGATGGCCCATGGAGATGCTTCCTTCGGCCTAAGCGATTCTGGACATATTTCTTTAGGACTCCCATGAACCTCTCAAAGGGGTACATATTGTGTTGAAATCGGGCCCAAAATGACAATCTCGTCAACTAGATGAACTAGAACGTGCGTCATGATATTGAAGAAGGATGGTGGGAACACTAGCTCGGCCCGACAAGACATTGCACCACATCACTCCTTAGCCTTGGTATGGTTTCGGATCGATCACCTTCTCGAGATATTGCATTGAGGAATGCACATAGCTTCACAATGGCTAATCGGACGTTTTCGGTAGAAGCCCCTCAATGCAACCGGAAGCGATTGCGTCATAATCACGTGGCGATCATGAGACTTTAGGTTCTGAAAATTTTTCTCGCCATATTTATTATTCCTTTTATATTCGACGAGAAGCCGGTCGGGACCTTCATACTAAGCAGGCATTCAAAGAAGATTTCCTTCTCTTCTTTGGTAAGAGCATAGCTGGCGGGACCTTCATCTTGCTTTGGAGGCATGCCGTCTTTTTCGTGCAAACGTTGCAGGTCCTCTCGTGCCTCACCTGTATCTTTTGTCTTCCCATACACGCCCAAGAAGCCTAGCAGGTTCACGCAAAGGTTCTTCGTCACGTGCATCACGTTGATCGAGAGCGGACCTCTAGGTCTTTCGGAGGGTAGGTCCCAAAATATAGATTTCTTCTTCCACATGGGTGCGTGTCCCTCGGCGTCACTCGGAACAGCTAGTCCGCCGGGACCCTTTCCAAAGATTACGTGTAAATCATTGACCATAGCAAGTACGTGATCACCGGTACGCATGGCGGGCTTCTTCCGGTGATCTGCCTCGCCATTGAAATGCTTGCCTTTCTTTCGACATTGATGGTTGGTCGGAAGAAATCGATTATGGCCCAAGTACACATTCTTCCTGCAGCTTGCCAGGTATATACTATCGGTGTCAAGTAAACAGTGCGTGCATGCGTGGTATCCCTTGTTTGTCGTCACGAAGGTTCTTGAGAGCGGGCCAATCGTTGATGGTCACGAACAGCAACGCCTTTAGGTTAAATTCCTCCTATTTGTGCTCATCCCACGTACGTACACCGTTTCCATTCCACAACTGTAAAAGTTTTTCAACTAATGGCCTTAGGTACACATCAATGTCATTGCCGGGTTGCTTAGGGCCTTGGATGAGAACTGGCATCATAATGAACTTCCGCTTCATGCACATCCAAGGAGGAAGGTTATACATACATAGAGTCACGGGCCAGGTGCTGTGATTACTGCTCTGCTCCCTGAAAGGATTAATGCCATCCGCGCTTAAAACAAACCATACGTTCCTTGGCTCACTTGCAAACTCATCCCAATACTTTCTCTCGATTTTTCTCCATCATGACCCGTCGTGGGTGCTCTCAACTTCCCGTCTTTCTTACGGTCCTCACTGTGCCATCGCATCAACTTGGCATGCTCTCGTCCAAACATTATAGTGTGGCATGAAACCCTTGTAAAGCAGGTGGGTGTGCAGGATTTTCCGGTCAGAGTAAGACTTCGTATTCCCACATATAGGGCATGGAAAACACATAAAACCATTCTGCTTGTTTGCCTCAGCCACTTCGAGAAAATTATGCACGCCCTTAATATACTTGGAGGTGTGTCTTGAACCGTACATCCATTGCCGGTTCATCTGTGTGCATTATATGTAATTAAGTGTGTCAAAAATCATTACAAAACATCATGAATAGATAATTAATTAAGTGACCAAATTAATAGAAGTTCATCATCACATTAAAACCAAAGTACATACATAGTTCTCATCTAACAACATAAAGCTCTGCAGAGCATCTAAATTAATTAAACCATACACTGAAACTATGTAAAACATTTCAATGCGAAAACAAATGCGATCATAATTGCAACCAATGTAACAACTGATCCAATGGCATAATGATACCAAGCCTCGGTATGAATGGCATATTTTCTAATCTTTCTAATCTTCAAGCGCATTGCATCCATCTTGATCTTGTGATCATCGACGACATCCGCAACATGCAACTCCAATATCATCTTCTCCTCCTCAATTTTTCTAATTTTTTCCTTTAACAAATTGTTTTCTTCTTCAACTAAATTTAACCTCTCGACAATAGGGTCGGTTGGAATTTCCGGTTCAACAACCTCCTAGATGAATAAAATCTATGTCACGTTGGTCGGCATCATAAACAATAAATGAACCAATAGTTATGAAAAGATAATATATACCACATCCGAATCATAGATGCGGGGCGAGGGCCGACGGGGCGGATACCAAAACCATCGCACTATATAATATGCAATAATAAAAGTAAGAAAATTATACAAGTATATATCTATCTAAACATACAAATAAGAATATTTTTCCTTTCGGAAAGAAGATAAGAACAAGAGGCTCACCACGGTGGTGCCGGCGATGAGATCGGTGCGGGTGATCGACGACGTTGAAGACGGGGACGGGGCGTGACGGACCGCTAAACCTAGACAAAAATGAAGGAAAATGGAGCTTGGCGGTCGAGCTTGGAGAGGAGAAACCTTAAGTAGTGTGGCTCGGGCATTCCATCGAACACCTTGTGTCCATATGAGGTGAGCTAGAGCACCACCAAGCCCTCTCCCCTCGGCCAGAAAAAAGCAGGCGGTGTGCTGCTCTTGCTCGAGGGGTATATATAAACACCACCATTGGTCCCGGTTGGTCGCATGAACCGGGACTAAAGGGTTGCCTTTTATCCCGGTTCGTGCCACGAACCGGGACCAATGGTGGTGGGCCAGGAGCGAGGCCCATTGGTCCCGGTTCATCCCACCAACCGGGACCAAAAGATCCAGACGAACCAGGACCAATGGCCCACGTGGCCCGGCCGGCCCCCGGGGCTCATGAACCGGGTCCGATGCCCCCATTGGTCCCGGTTCTGGATTGAACCGGGACTAATGGGCTGGACCGGCCTGGACCATTGCCCCCTTTTCTACTAGTGACGGCCTCCAAAAGTTGCTACCTCGCCACTTGTGCGTGACAGTGATGGGTACGTAACAATATAGGTCTTTGTTGTTAAGCTCGGACCCGACTTAGTGGACGTCCAGAAAAAAGGGAGACGGACAAGAAGCTTGAAATAATATCCTACTAGCTCTCTAGCTACACTACTAGGGAAAAGTCTATACACATAATCTTATCAGCAGCACGCTTTAAAATAAGGCGCTGCTGCTAATTAGCAGTAGCGTGCTCAGGTGTAACTCGTTGTTGAAACAAATATAGCAGTAGCGCGCCCTCTCAAAGACGCGCTACTACTATAATTTTTACGAGGCCGCCGCGAGGCTAGTTATAGCAGCAACGCGTTATAACGACGGGCGCTACTGCTACGTAGCAGTAGTAGCAGCGCATTTCTCCAATAAGCGCTACTGCTAAGTTTACTACAAAAACTTAGTCCCACCTCGCTCCGTGAAGAGAGTTTCTACCACCTTAAATATGTTACTTCTCAAACTTTGACAAGCACTTGGTCATCATTGAACTCGATGTGTAGAATTTGTGGCTGCAATATGAGTCTTCACCTGTTCCTAAACCGGTGAGGACTCATATTGACAAATCAGATTGTACACAAAAAAGATCGTTGATGATCAATGTATTTTTGATATATTGAACAAAATCTATTTTTATATGCTGACACATAGCAGTAGCGCTTTATTGTGAAAGGCGATGCTGCTATGTAGCTTAGCACTAGTGTCTTTCCCTATAGCGCGTTACTGCTAAGTCATTCATCTCCCACCCCCATCTCCTCTATCCGATCCACTCACACAGTCACACACTCACTAGATCCCCTCTAAATCCCCCGCGCCGGTCCACCCCCGGCCGTCGCCCCTCCTCCGTCTGCGCCACCGTCACCTCCTCCTCCTTGCTGGACTCAGTACTGGCCTCCTCCTCCGTCCTCCCTCTCCACTCGCCGTTGGCTGGCCCCTCCTCGCTCCGCCTTCCTCCTCCGTCCTCCCTCCACTGGCCGCGCCGGCCGGGCCCTCCTTGCTCCGCCTTCCTCCTCCATCCTACTCTCTTCTCCCTCCTCGAGTCGCCCCTCCTTCTCCCTCCTGCCCGCTACATTTTGATTTAGTAGGCTAGTTCATATGCAACATTTTGATTTAGTTGATATGATTTAGTTGATTTAGTAGGCTAGTTGATTTAGTTGACTTAGAACATTTTGATTTAGGTGATTTAGTAGGCTAGTTCATTTAGTTGATTTAGAACATTTTGATTTAGTTGATTTAGTAGGCTAGTTGATTTAGTTGATTTAGAATATTTTGATTTAGTTGATTTAGTAGGCTAGTTGATTTAGTTGACTTAGAACATTTTGATTTAGTTGATTTAGTAGGCTAGTTCATTTAGTTGATTTAGAACATTTTGATTTAGTTGATTTAGTAGGCTAGTTCATTTAGTTGATTTAGTATGCACCATTTTATTGTTATTTTTCTGTACATGGATAGGTACGTATAGTTGCTTTTGTTTTTTTAATAAGTTACTTTTTGGCAAAATGTAGGTGGTACCTTGTCATCTAATATGTTACTAGATCTTAGGATTATAATTGTCCATCAAATTGCTTCTCGCGGAAGAACCAAAAATATCACATGCTACTGTTTTTCTTTCCTGTGAAGTGGATCGTTAATCCTTTGCTCATATTGCTTTAGGAAAATGGCGCCACCACCACCACCACTATGTCGATTGTGCAAGTCAAGATCGCCACAACCTTGCAACCAGCAAGCTGTTAAGCATCTACTTCCAGCCGAGTTTTCGTCATGCGGCAGTAAGAAATTAGATGAAATGTAATAACTATTTTATTTTTAGTGTTGGCATTACTGCATTGTGTCACTTTGCTTATGATACACAGATCGTCCCATGCAATGTGAGGTTGAAATTCAACAAGCTGACAGGAGACACTGTGACATTTGAGGCTCCTGGGGGGTCGTACACTATGGAGGTCGAGAAAGGACACAATATGTCGCAGATTGGAGGAGATGGATGGGCCCGTTTCGTCGCTCGCATGCGTCTTACTGGTGGTGAGTTGATCAGCTTCTCCTTCCGAGCAAAAAGACCCAAACTGGCTGTCATTTATCTCAACCTGGTGGAAGATGATGAAGATGATGAAGATAATGAGGACCCACTCAATGAAGATGATGAGGACCCACTTCATTAAGCCATGGTAGCTCAAAGAACAAGGCTGAGTGAGGAGGAGGTGTCCAACCTGTGGGACATAATTCCGCCACGTGCTGACTTTGTCGGGGTGCCATTCGTGACCCGCTTGACAAATACCATGGTTGATCGACATGATATGGTATTGTTATACTTACAAATACAAATTATCCGATGAATTACTTAGTGTACAGTCCAACGATATGGTATGTTGTGTGGAATCTAGTCGATGATATGTTTTAGTGTAGAGTTCGATCACATACTTATTAGTGTAGAATCTAAGGGAACTATTAATAGTGTAGATAATCCATATGTACTTATTTGCGAGGCTATTTATTAATTGATATGTTTTTCTTATTCAGAAATTGGCAAAGAGCATATTTGTGAGTTATGGTATCGAGCCTGATGAAGAAGGCTCAGCTGGACTACGCCTTACTGCAAGGGGCTCCGTCACAACCTGTACTTACCGCGTGGACACGGACGGACGCACACACTTAAACTCGGTTGGGTGGAAGAAATTCCTCGATGGCAAGAATCTTCATGTTGGACAGGCCATCCTAATTACTATCAGGAACACCAACCACCCAGGCTTGAGGATGATGATTGTCTTCGATATCATCTATAACTACATATGTGTGTGTGGCTATATCATCTAGAACTACATATGTGTGTCTGGCTATATCATCTAGAACTACATATGATGATCGTCGTCGATATTATCTAGAACTACATATGATGATCGTCGTTGATATGACCTTGTACTGCTTGAGGATGCATGTTGACTATGCATGAAATTGTTATCTAGTACTCCCTTCGTTCCAAATTACTCGTCGTGGTTTGAACTAAACCACGACGAGTAATTTGGAACGAAGGGAGTACTACCTAGTAATGGTTTATGAATTTGATATCTACTAGCAGTACCTAGTATCTAGTATCTGAAAGGGAAACTGAAAGGGAAAGGGGTACCGGGGAAAATGATGAAAGATATAGCAGTAGCGAGGGACTACGAAATCGCTATAGCTTGGTAATAGTAGCGCGTTCATAAAAAGCGTTGCTGATATCGTCAACAGTAGTAGCGCGGGTAAGGGCCGCACTACTACTACGAGTTAGTTGTAGCGCCTTATTAGTAGCGCGGCCACCCGCGCTGCTGCTAGCCTCAAAACCCGCGCTACTACTAGGGTTTTCCCTAGTAGTGCTAGGTACTAGCTGTGTGGCAAATTGCGAATTATGCATGCTTTAATTTGACACGGTGCTTTAATTTGACAGCTTCTTCATCATTGTCTGTGAGGGGGGTCGCTTTGGGTTTGTCCAAAGATTGACTTTTCAAGGGATGCATGCTTTTGAAGTTCCCTTTGGACTCACTGCTTTGATGGATGCTATCATTCATCATTACAAGGATCTATTATTAGGGACATTGTTGATATTGATATCTGAGCTAGAAGATAAATTGAGCGTGGCTGAGAGAGCACGCTACAAGACTGAAGGTCAACTAACAGCTGCACTAGTTGGATTCCATCGTTACGCTCTGCATGTGAATCTCAGGGGACCCAATGGTCATTAGCAGTCGGATATGATCCCTGGGGAGGGTCTTTATGCTCCGATGTTCCATGGTGAGCTTGTTATGCTTATCCATATGAGGCTTCGGAACTTTGACGAAAAAAGTATGTTCCTCACTATTGTATGTCCTAGCTCTAGCTTTGTAGTTTCCGTTTGTTATTCTAATCCACAACCTATGTGCAGATTGATAGATGTTTCTTACTGATTTGTGCTGATGGCTGTTGAAAATTAATCTTTGATGTTGATTTGTCTTTCATATCAACTGCTTTCTGATGGCTCCTTATGATGATTCGATTTGTTTGTTGATGCCTCTTTCTGATGATGGCCTGCTACCTGATGGCCCCTTTCTCTTCTACGATGTCCCTGCCTCTTCTCAATGGTGTCCCATGTGATTTCGACTGCTGTAGATGACACTGGACTCGTTATCTATTCATTTTGTCCTCTCTCGGACAGTGGCTTTGCCGTTTGTGATCTTGTCCATTATGTACTACGGATTTGCTGGCTAATACTGCCTTAGGCTACTAGTTTACTGATGAAGTAGCATTTCGTCGTGCCTGCTACCTCTATGCTCAGTGTAATGTTGTTGATACTTACTGAAATGCTCACTTTATCCTTTCTGGGTAGCCCGAGGGTAATGAAATACTAACTTTATGCAAACAAGTTAACTCACTATTTCTGTGTGTCGATATGTTGGGCAGACAACAACCTTTGTTATCCATGTTTTGGAGATGATACTCAGAAAGGCTAATTTTGTCCTTTATGGATCACTTGAGGATATTGAAATACCAACTTTGTTTGCAAGTAGTTTTATTTCTTTGTGTCAATGTACTAGAGTTTTCACAAGACCTTTTTAGTTTTCCTATTTTCGCTTGCAGAGTTATTTGAGCGCTGCTTGTTGCCACAATTGTCAGATGACTACGGCATCGGATGTATTTTATTGGCTCAAAATGGAGCATCAAGATCTGTGGCATCTCCTGCGTCATTCCAAAATATCACGATGGACGTCCCAATTGTTGATCTGCATCATTATTACAACGATATACTAGTCCATTCAGCTGATTTTCGTATAACCTGAGTTGTGTTGTTCATACTGATAAAAATTTATGACATGTCTACAAATATCCTTGCCCTCATTGAAAATATGATGCCTCCTTGTTTCACCCCCTACATCAGGCCTGGCCCTGAAATTATCTGGAAGGTAACCATCACAAATTCTGCATACCTGGCTTCCCAGGCTCACCGCATCACCCCCTACATCTAGGAGCTGCTCTGCACCCCCATGATCCCCTCATGTCATGTCGCGATCTAGTACGAGTGTCGCCGGAACTTGCCGCCACGATCCAGTGGAGTTCGTCCTCCTCGAGCTCCTGCTCGCGCCCGGATCTCGATCGCCTTGACGAGGAGCGCTCAACCTTCTCCCCTGCCGCCCGTGCCAGTGGTGCTGCTCTGCTGCGCGTCGCTAGTGGAGTTCTGCCTGTGCTGCTGCTGCTCCTCTGCCCATGCCCGTGATGTTGTTGCTCCTCTGCCTTGATTCTAGGGAAAATGTGCGAAGAAGATCAATATCAGTTCTAGGAATTTTTTTTGGCAGATTCTTAGTGTTCTTAGTTTATTCAGGAAACATGTCAAAGATCAATAGTTGAAGTTATCATGAGAAGAAGTCTCCCTTTATTCCCTTCCCTGAGATAAAATTCAAATTTACAACAAGAGAGAACAGATGCATGTGGAGTACTTTCATTCAGTACTGAAAATTTGCTGAGAACATGGTGAAACTCCAATTAAGTTTCCAAAAAAACAACATATACACCACTCAGTCTTGATTTTGTGTTAGGGTTTTAACCCGCCTGTAAACTGGCATAAACTTTCTTAAGGAAACGGGGTGCATATTCACATTTTTCCTTTGGAAACCATGACTGAGATGGAACAACCACTCCTAGCAATTGTCCACTCATACCATATTTAATTCAAACCTAAGAAGAATTATTTTCATGTAAATGGTCTAGGACAAAAAATACGAAGGTGCAAGGAAATTGGGAAGAGCTGACGTAATACTTTAGATCTGTCTAGTGCATTAATGGTGTATTGCCAAATTTCACCACCGAAGCACAAATATTGTGAAAATAATTTCTAGTCTAACATAGTTCATTTTTAATGTAGCATTACTTCAAACTCATTTATTTTAGCTTATTTCACCTGGCCGATGTAGGATCGAAAGTATGTCTAGAGGGGGGGGTCATTAGACTACTTGACAATATAAAAATTCTGCCTTTTGACAAAGAACAGTTTTTGACAGATTCACAATTATGATCAAGTCAAGTATCACCCTACACATGCAATTCTAGAGTATAGGCAGCGGAAAGTAAATTGCACATGTAGTAAAGAGAGGTGGAGAAGAGCAAACGCAATTTTGGAGACGCGGTGATTTTTCTCGTGGTTCCGATAGGTGGTGCTATCGTACTTCCACGTTGAAGGAGACTTCAACCCACGGAGGGTAACTGCGAGAGTCCACGGAGGGCTCCACCCACGAAGGGTCCACGAAGAAGCAACCTTGTCTATGCCATCATGGCCTCGCCCACGGAGGGCTAGCCTTACTCGGGGTAGATCTTCACGAAGTAGGCGATCTCCTTGCCCTTACAAACTTCTTGGTTCAACTCCACATCTCGACGGAGGCTCCCAAGCGACACCTAACCAATCTAGGAGGCACCACCCTCCAAAAGGTAATAGATGGTGTTGATGATGATGAACTCCTTGCTCTTGTGCTTCAAATGATAATCTCCCCAACACTCAACTCTCCTCACTGATTTGGCTGTGGTGGAAGAAAGGATTGAGTGGAAAGCAACTTGGGAAGGCTAGAGATCAAGCTTCATATGGTGGGAGTGGAGCAACTTGATCTCAACACAAGGGTAGGTAGTTCTCTTCTCGAAATGTAAGGTAGGAGTGGTAGTTCTTTCGATGGCTCTCTCCACGAATGAAGAGGGGTGGAGGGTATTTATAGCCTCCACACAAAATCCAACCGTACACACATTTGACCAATCTCGGTGGGACCGAAGTTGACAACTCGGTGAGACCGAAAGTTCAAATCATGTGAGCGTTGGGATTTTCGGTGGGACCGAAAATACAATCTCGGTTTGTCCGATTCGTGCAAAGACAAGAGCTTGCCAATCTCGGCGGGACCGACTTCATCATCTCGGTGACACCGATTTGATGACGAAGATTCTGAAGCTTGGCAACTCAAGTTTCGGTGAGACCGAGTTGAATCGGAAAATCCGAGATTTCTAGGGTTTGGCTTTATGGTTGAGGTGGTTCATCTCGGTGTGGTGAGTTTGGAAAATCGGTGGGACCGAGATTACTTATGAGTGTATATGGCGGTGAAAGTTGCTGATAGTTTAGGAGATGTATCACTAAGCACTTGAGCAACCAGATCATCATCATAACCTCATCCCCTTTTAATAGTATTGGCTTTCCTATGGACTCAATGTGATCTTGGATCACTAAACCAAAAATGGAGTCTTGAGCTTTTGCCAATGCTTGCCTTAGCATTTTGAGGGTCCACTTCTTGAGTCCTTGCCATACCCATATCACTGAACTTTCTGAAATGATTCTCAAGTAACTATTAGTTCAATGATATATATGTTGTTATTAATTACCAAAACCACCCGGGGATTAGTTGCACTTTCAATCTCCCCCTTTTTGGTAATTGATGACAACATATAGATCAAAGCTTCGACAAAGAATATAATCAATGAATAATATCGTCGCTTTGAGAAGTATGTGATAAGCAAGAGCTCCCCCTAAATTTGTGCATTATTTAAGATTTGCGTTTAAATGCAAATGCACAATCATTTAGGATCATGGGTCACTCTTCCATGTCACATACATCTTGGTGGAGCGCACAAAATGATAAGAATGAATAGCATGCACCCAATCACCAAGACATGAGTAAATGGTCATACAAGATAGGAATAGCATATGATAAGCATTGAGCACACATTAAAGCATAGAACGACCAAGCACTCATTAAGGTAAAATGAAACGTAGTATCAAACACACTGAATGTTTCGAAAACCAAAAGTATCTCAAAGAAACCGCAAATGAACGAAAGAGCAAAAGCGACAACAGCACTCTCTCTCTCGAAGTCCTATGATCTATACAATTTCTCCCCCTTTGGCAACAAGTTACCAAAAAGTTCGAAAAGGCATAGAGCTAAGCGTCACTGGGGACTCTGCTGGCGGCTCCTGTCTGGGTTGATGTTGGAGTTGATATGACAGCATCGGCGAAGACTTCAGCTGATGTCTGTGCTGGAGGAGTGGTCAGTGGAGCTGGAGCTGGAGTAGGAGTAATTCTTGGGCTGTGGGAGGTCTTTGAAGCTGTAGTCTGGTGTCGATCCTTTGGAATAGCAGTGATCGGGTCTGTGGGAACCGGAGCGATCTGTTGATAAGCATCTGGACTAAGTCATCCTGCATCTCACGCATAAGCTCTTCCTTCTCCTCTTTGCTTCCTCAATGTCGCCTCAAGCTTGTGTACATCACTTGCACTTGATCGACTTCACATCCAGAGCGTGGATCTTGTCTTCAACAATCCTCTCTAGGCTCTCCTGAGACTGTACAATGCTGGCCAGGCGTTGTTCAATCCTTTGGGTAGCTTCAAGAAGCTGCTCTCCGACACTCTTTGGTTTAGCTGCTGCTGCTGCTTCCTTGTCAGCTTTGGCTTTCTTGGCAGCTTCAATCTTGGCTTGACCTTCAACCGATGTTGGATCCTCCTCATCCATCACAACAACATTGTCCTCATGCTCAGGCTGCAGTGGTAAGTGTTCTCTATCCAACAAGAATGTGCCCGTGCCAAACTTGGCATTGATAAGCATCTGAATCTGCGGGGCAAATCCACACGACCTTTTCTGGTCAGCTGCAGTTCTCTTAATGGTCTCAACCATCAAGTCCATCACCTTGAAAGGTGCTTTCTCATCAAGTATATGCAGCATGTTGATAGAGTATCCTCGATCATGCGATGATCTCGAACTTGGGCATCAAGGTATGCCTCAATATGGTATTAGTGGTAGGTAGGCCTGCACGGAGATAGTAAATCGAGCCGAGCTTCCAGATTCCCAAATCCTTTGCTTGGAACCTCTTTGTACATGTTCTTCATGGATTCATGATTCTTCTTTGGAATACCATATACATCAATATCATCCTCTCTTTGCCTTTGGAGCATTGAAGTTCTGCCCATTCTTCAACGAAGAAGAAAATCTTTGGCCTTGATCATCCATGTAATCTTTCCATCGGGATAGAAATGAGTTGTGGCATAGAATTGCATAATCATCTCATCGTTCCAATTTGTCAACTTCGACCTACAAAGTCGCAACACCACAAGCGGTGAAACTTTCATGCACATGTGGAAAGAAATCTTTGTGCTCTTCACTGTCAATGTACTTCCAATCAACGTATCGGTGTCTGCGACTATGGGCTTCTTGTCCATCAGCCGCAGTCTCATAGAAGTCCTGCTGCTCTCGGTGTGAAATCTGGGATCTACAGCAGTTCTTCTCCTCACGGCATATGGGTCGATTGTCTCCATAGCCCGAGACCTCTATCTTTCCTTGCCTTCATATCCTCGGCTTGAGGATGAGCATCATTATGTAGTGGCAGTTTCGACAAAGTTTCAAAAAAACTGGTCCTTCATCATCGACACAGGTGGTGGCACATCATCCTTGTTCTTTTCGGATCTGGAATGTTCTGTTGTCTTCTTGGGCTTGGCAGCAGGCTTTGCTGGAGCTGCCTTGACTGGAGCAGATTGCTTGGGCTTTGAAGTGGCTCCAGCCTTAATGGCATCACCCATGAGCTTAGGCTTCTGAGGAGGCTGGGGTGCTTCCTCATCCTCATCTTCCTCTGCTGCATCATCATGCACTAATCTCTTCCTCTTGGAAGTTTTCTTCACTTTGCTTGCAGTTGCCTCTTCCAAATTCAGCTTCTTGGCAACAGTTGACTGCTTGACTTTTCTGGTGCCCTTCTTAGTTTGCTGACCTTGTGGCTCTTTGGCAACAACTTTCCTCTTGGGCTTTGAGGTGACCTCTTCCTCAACGACAAAATCTGAGTCTTCATCATCTGAGTTCCTCTTCTTTCTGGCTCTGGTGGCTGCAGGAGGTAAGCCACTTGGTGTACTCCTCTCACCATCATCTGATGAGCTGCTGGGATCAGGACTAGTGCCTACCTCTGGAATATCTGCAATGGGTGTCTCTGACCTGTTCTGACTGTCACTGGCATCTGACATGGCTGACAACCTGTGAATAGATAAGGTGTAGGCAGAGTAGAAGAGTCATCACAAACTGCACAAGATTTAAAAAAAATCAAAAATGAGTTCAAATTTTAGTATTAGGTTTTCACAGAAGACATTTCGGTCAGACCGAGTTTAAAATTCGGTGAATTCGAAGTGTTTTAACAGAAGCTTTCACACCACTTTCGGTTGGACCGAAGTGGGTTTCGGTCCTGCCGAAAACACTAGGGTTTCATAGAATCGTCATTTCGGTCACACCGATTTGCACAACTCGGTTGGACCGAAGGGTGCAGTGCAATGACCATAGGCCAAATCGGTCTTACCGAAAATCTAAAATCGGTCTCAGCGAGATGTGTTCGGCGGAAACCTAACCCTAAAACTTTTACTCGAATCTAGTCCAAACGAACTAATCTGGTGTACAGGAAGATTTCAATCGTGGCAAGATACTAGGCAAACCAAACGTGCATTGAATTGGAGATGGGAGCACGAGTGGGATCAAAACTCACCCTAACTTGGTGGAGTTTTTCTACGGCAGCAACGGTGCGGAGAAGATGTCCGTTGACGGCGACGGAGACCTGAGGCGAGGGCGCCTGAGCGGCAACGGCGGCGACGATCCGGAGACCAAGGCGGCGGCAAAAGGGTGGGGGGCGAAACGTTTGAAGGAGAAATCAACGCGCGCCCTCGAGTATATATACCCTTTGCTGTTGGTGGGACCGAGTTGTAAAACTTCGGTGGCACCGAGATGGATAACTGCAGGCGTTATGCATTTCGATCACGCCGAAAATCACAACTCGGTTTCACCGAGGTGAAAACCTAGATCGATCTAAATGCTTTCGGTTCGACCGAGTTTGAGTGAGTTGGTCGACCGAAATCACTTAGAAGGTTTTGGAAGTTAGCCTTTGACGGATCGGTGGCTCAAGTGCTCCTCACCCGAGGGTTCGAAAATGACTTGTTCAAAATTTGTGATGTAAGCATGAATAGAATTTGAGACAAGAAAGCATAGATAGCTAGGGGAGGTACTTAGGCATTCTTGTCCATCCATTTGGTCAGAAAAATCAAAACGACCAAAACAACAAATGGATGTCCTCGAATGGATAAAATCATGCATCCAACATGCTCACACAATAAGATAGCAAATGAAATATGTGTCAAACATGCACAATCAAAACTCTAGCTACTATCACACAATTTGTCGATGACTAGGTCATCTTTATATGAGTATATTGACTTAGGAGCCAAATGAGAACATTTGATCATAGGTCATACTCATCGTTTAAGCACAAGTGGAGTTACCACTTTTACATAAAGCATTGGTGTGTTCACATCATTTGAAGATGCTTTAGCTCAATTCTTTAGAGCAAAGCTCCCCCTAGATGTGAGAACCCCTTTTAAAGGGTCAAACTAACCTTGGGTTGTCGTAGAAGACTTCATGTAGATGTTGAAGATGTGGATGCTCAATGTTGATGGTGATCATCAAGAGTTTGGAGCAATCCTTTGGATTTGGGCACTTTCAATACCTACATGGGTTAGTCCCACAAGGAACAAACAAGGATATCCATGGACATAGATTGAAGTACACAATAGATGATGTCCATGAAAGCAATGATTACCTTGTCCCTTGACTTACCAACAAGAGGGTTTGTGACTCCATGAACTAGTGCACGATGTGGAAGTTGATTGCACAAGTTTTTGCCAAAATGAGTGTGAGTGAAGTATGTTGGCGGAGTCACCCTCAAGAACTCTCTAGTTCTTCTTCTTAGGGATCCACATCATCTTGATGGGAATCCTTGGGGTTGTAGTTGAGCTTGACGAAGTAGAACTTGACGTTTCCTTGGGAACCCACTTGACCATGGCTTGAGGTGCTTCAACAAATGCATCAATCTCCTCTTGAAGCTTGTCCTTGCCTTTTAGCTTGTGGTCTTGTGGTGGAAGATCATCTTGAGCTTGTTCCACATTGGAAGAAGTAGGATCATACTTCTCCTTTTGAAGAACAAACTGTGGAGTGGGATATTGACCTTCTTCCCATTCAACACCCTCGGCGTTGAACTTTCGCTCAAAACCAATTCCTTGATTCTTCCGTGCCTTCCTTGCTTGCGAACAATTTCCTCAAAGTTCTTGCTTCCGCAAGGCTCTTGTAGACACCTTTCTCTATAATCCCTTTCAATAAACTATTTTCTTGCTCAAGTGTAACTTGGCTTGAAACATTGTTAGTGGAATCAAGAGAACTACTAGAAGCAACAATATTGGATTTAGCATGGTTATTGTTACTACTAGAGAAAGAATTTTTCTTATGCTTGTCATGCTTAGTTTTAATGGGTGGCAAGAAATTAGACAAGAGAAGTCGTTTGGCAAGATATGAAGAACTCTTCTTTCAGAGATCGTCATTGATTGCTTTTAGAAACTCATGTTCTTGCTCTAGAGTGAGCTTCTCGAGCGTAGCTTCTCATGAGATCTTAGGAGCTCTCTATGATCTTCTTGAGTTGTTTCATGAGCTAACTTAAGAGTGTTTAGTTCTTTAGTTAAGCGCTCAATCTCCTTCATAGCATTGTCATTCGACTCTTCTCGACTATAAAGACTACTAGCATGTTCATCATTACTAGGTTCATTGGATTTATCATGTAAGAGCTCATCTTCACCAAGCAAGTCATCCTCATCACTATCAAAGTCAATGAATTCAGGGTGTGATACCTTGGGGCCTTTAGCCATGAAGCATCTTCCAATTCCCTCATTTGGTGAATCAAATAAGTCATAGGAGTTGGAGTTGGAGGATACGAGAGCAAGACCGGCAACACCTTCATCTTGGTGTGTAGTCGGAGTTGGAGTGATAGCTTCTTTCAGATTGATTGTCGGAGTCGGAGCCGGAGACCCATTCACCTACATGAGCTTGATGTTTTCTTCTTGTGTAGCTCCTTGATGACTTGTCTTTCCTCTCCAAATCCTTGCTTCTCCGAGAGGGTCTTCGTTCATAACGATCATCTCTACTCCTTCTCTCTTTCCGAGGTGACTCATCTCTTGAGCTTCTTCTTCTTGGAGATTCTTCTCTTCTCTTGTGGGGAGCCGAACACTCATTTGAGTAGTGTCCGGGTCTTCCACAATTGTAGCAGTTTCGATCACGACTAGAAGATCTCTTTTCATCATATGATCTAGACTTTGAGCTTCTCTCTTTGCTTCTACTCTTGTAGAATTTGTTGAAGTTCTTGACCATTAGGCTTATCTCTTCATTGGAAACTAACTTGTCACTTGAGGTTGTGGGAGCATCACTTGTAGCTTTGTAAGCACCACTTGACTTGTTGTGAAGCTCTTCCTTATCTTTAAGTGTCATCTCATGAGCAACAATTCTTCCAATGACTTGGTTGGCTTGAGATTCTTGTAGTTTGGCATCATTTGGATCAAAGTGCACACGGTGTCATACTTTCCATCCAAAGCTCGAGAATCTTCTTGATGATGAATCGGTCGGTCATTTCTTCGCTTCCTAAGCCGGCAATCTCATTTGTGATGAGAGCAAGCCTAGAGTACATTTCAGCGACTCCTTCACCTTCCTTCATCTTGAACTTGTCAAGTTGACCTTGAAGAACATCTAGCCTTGATTCCTTCACGGACTCGGTACCTTCGTGCATTTCAACCAAAGTATCCCAAATCTCTTTTGCATTCTAAAGACGGCTGATTTTGTTGAACTCCTCGGGACACAAAGCATTGAAGAGAATGTCACAAGCTTGAGCATTGTTTTGCAACATCCGCAATTCTTCCGTTGTAGCTTCGCGATCCGGAACTTTTCCTTCCTCGAAGAATTCACCTTGCATACCAACACAAATAATGCCCCATGCGGCTGGGTTATAGCCAACAATATGCATTTTCATTTTATGCTTCCAACTAGCAAAATTTGTACCATCAAAGTAAGGACCTCTACGAAAATTACCCTCACTAGACGCCATACTCTCCTAGGTTGTGAAACCAAGCTTATGGAGTCCAATGCAATGGAGACCAATACAATGGAGACCAAAGCTCGATACCACTTGTAGGATCGAAAGTATGTCTAGAGGGGGTGATTAGACTACTTGACAATATAAAATTCTGCCTTTTGACAAAGAACAGTTTTTGACAGATTCACAATTATGATCAAGTCAAGTATCACCCTACACATGCAATTCTAGAGTATAGGCAGCGGAAAGTAAATTGCACATGTAGTAAAGAGAGGTGGAGAAGAGCAAACGCAATTTTGGAGACGCGGTGATTTTTCTCGTGGTTCCGATAGGTGGTGCTATCGTACTTCCACGTTGATGGAGACTTCAACCCACGGAGGGTAACGGCTATGAGAGTCCACGGAGGGCTCCACCCACGAAGGGTCCACGAAGAAGCAACCTTGTCTATGCCATCATGGCCTCACGCCCACGGAGGGCTAGCCTTACTCGGGTAGATCTTCACGAGTAGGCGATCTCCTTGCCCTTACAAACTTCTTGGTTCAACTCCACATCTCGACGGAGGCTCCCAAGCGACACCTAACCAATCTAGGAGGCACCACCCTCCAAAAGGTAATAGATTGTGTTGATGATGATGAACTCCTTGCTCTTGTGCTTCAAATGATAATCTCCCCAACACTCAACTCTCCTCACTGATTTGGCTGTGGTGGAAGAAAGGATTGAGTGGAAAGCAACTTGGGAAGGCTAGAGATCAAGCTTCATATGGTGGGAGTGGAGCAACTTGATCTCAACACAAGGGTAGGTAGTTCTCTTCTCGAAAATGTAAGGTAGGAGTGGTAGTTCTTTCGATGGCTCTCTCCACGAATGAAGAGGGGTGGAGGGGTATTTATAGCCTCCACACAAAATCCAACCGTTACACACATTTGACCAATCTCGGTGGGACCGAAGTTGACAACTCGGTGAGACCGAAAGTTCAAATCATGTGAGCGTTGGGATTTTCGTGGGACCGAAAATACAATCTCGGTTTGTCCGATTCGTGCAAAGACAAGAGCTTGCCAATCTCGGTGGGACCGACTTCATCATCTCGGTGACACGGATTTGATGACGAAGGTTCTGAAGCTTGGCAACTCAAGTTTCGTGAGACCGAGTTCGAATCGGAAAATCCGAGATTTCTAGGGTTTGGCTTTATGGCTGAGGTGGTTCATCTTGGTGTGGTGAGTTTGGAAAATCGGTGGGACCGAGATTACTTATGAGTGTATATGGCGGTGAAAGTTCTGATAGTTTAGGAGATGTATCACTAAGCACTTGAGCAACCAGATCATCATCATAACCTCATCCCCTTTTAATAGTATTGGCTTTCCTATGGACTCAATGTGATCTTGGATCACTAAACCAAAAATGGAGTCTTGAGCTTTTGCCAATGCTTGCCTTAGCATTTTGAGGGGTCCACTTCTTCAGTCCTTGCCATACCCATATCACTGAACTTTCTGAAATGATTCTCAAGTAACTATTAGTTCAATGATATATATGTTGTTATTAATTACCAAAACCACCCGGGGATTAGTTGCACTTTCAGGCCGATTATTAAGATACCAATCCAGGTGCACAAATATTTGATTTGACCATATTTCCAATCTCACCTCGAGGCAACCCAGCAGAATTAGTTCCATCTTATAATTCGTTTATGTTAGGACTTCAAACAAACAATTAAAATATGATGTAAGATTGGCAACAATTTTGTTATGCAACACGACACATCAAGATTACTAAAAATAGTTGCTTTTTGTTATGCATGTAACCTTTCTTGAGACTCTCTCTAAATAGAGCTCATATATGGATTCCTAAAAGATCAACTTCCTCCATAAAATCCAAAATCTTTCATGTAGTAAAAACTAAAAGTAGAGAATGAGAGATGACATGCAATTTATGGTAACCACCTTGTATTATTTGTGTGCATCGGTGTCTTTCTGATTTCTGAAGAATCTAGAAGGTGAGTGTGTGGCATGCGCATGCCCATGTGATGTCTGCACCATAACAAGTCTCTCGTGTATAATAGCCTATGTGGCATCCTTGTTATGACAATAGCTCCAACCCTCTTTCTACCCGGCACCCCCTTGTTCTTCTTCTCGTCCCTTTAAGAAAATTGATCATTCTTCTCTTTACATGCAGCTCAAGTGTTGGAAAAAAATGAACGTATATGCTCCAACAATGTGTAGTTAATCATCACTACACAACTTCATTAATCGTTTTTATGCGTGAATTCTTATCTTGCACTGTTGTTGTGGCTACAACCGCCTTTTCATTGGTTTTGAATTCTTCCAAACATACCTAGCTGCCTTCTCATGGGTCATCTGAGATAATTGTGTTGATACATCACTACTAGGTGATTACTTCTGACTGTGGATATTTTGTGTGTTTTCTGTTGCTTTAGCATATAACATAACAACAGATGATTTGACAAGTAAATAGATTTTTATGATGTACTTTCTCATGCAGATCGCACTTGTGTTAATGGAAATGCGGAGAAACCCTTGTCCGAAATAATGTTTAGGTATGTCAGCCCTTTTTAGGCTAGATGAAGTTAGAACAATGTAAAGGAACAACAAAAATCACTAACAAGTGAGATCGGAAATAAGTATCAAGGATAACCTATTGGTTGACACTTCATACAGTCTAGAAATCTCTACAACAGAAGGATCACCAATAACAAAGCATGAAAAATGTATTTAAGGGTGACCAACTAGTTGATTAAGTTACACCTAGATATTATAGTCTTGTATTATAGAATCATTTCAAGTTATATTATAATTTCTTAATTCAAAATATTAATATTTGTAGGTATATAACAATAATATGGGAAAAAATATTTATAGCCAAATAATGTGGTGTGTTCGTTTGTTTTGATTTAAAGTAAAATATATTGTAATAAAATAAATTTTAACTAAATAGCTCCACAATAATGTAACTTAATAGCATTACAAGATGTATATATTAGAAGATGCACATCAATAAAAAATAACACATGGAAATATAAGTAAGTTTTATACACTTATGGACAAGATAATTTGGGATGAAGTAAAAATGTTTGGTATAAATAACAATTGTCGTACCAGTTTTAAGGCCTAAACTCGGGTACATTGCCAATTTTCTGCCAAGCATCATGGTTCAGCCTTCATGGTTGTATGCATTTTCTGCCTATCATCATTGTTCCGTCTATGCATCATTAAAGACATTGTTGATATTGCTGTTTGAGCTAGAAGAGAAATTGAGCGTGGCTGAGAGAGCACGTTACAAGACTGAAGGTCAACTAACAGTTGCACTAGTTGGATTCCATCGTTATGCTCCGCATGTGAATCTCAGGGGACCCAATGGTCATTATCAGTCGGATAAGATCCCTGGGGAGGGTCTTTATGCTCCGATATTCTATAGTAAGCTTGTTAGGCTTATCCATATGAGGCTTCGGAATTTTGACAAAAAATCCTCAAGTAAGTCCCTCACTGTTGTATGTCCTAGCTCTAGCTTTGTAGTTTCCGTTTGTTGTTCTAACCTACAATCTATGTGCAGATTGACAGATGTTTCTTACTGATTGGTGTTGATGGCTCTTGAAATTTAATCTTTGATGTTGATTTGTCTTTCATATCAACTGCTTTCTGATGGCTCCTTATGATGATTCGATCTGTTTGGTATTGGCTCTTTCTGATGATGACCTGCTACCTGATTGCCCCTTTCTCTTCTATGATGTCCCTGCCTCTTCCGATGGTGGCCCATGTGATTTCGGCTGCTGTAGATGACACTGGCCTCGTTATCTGTTCATTTTGTCCTTTATCAGACAGTGGCCTTGCCGTCTATGAGCTTGTCCATTATGTACTACGGAGTTGCTGCTGATACTGCCTTGGGCTGCTAGTTTACTGATGAAGTAGCATTTCGTCGTGCCTGCTACATCTATGCTTGGGAAGATCAATATCAATTCTAGGATATTTTTTTTCAGATTCTCGGTGTTCTTAGTTTATTCAGGAAACATATCCAAGGATCAGTAGTTTAAGTAATCATGAGAAGAAGTCTCCCTTTAATCCCTTCCCTGAGATAAAATTCAAATTTACAACAAGAGAGAACAGATGCCAAAGTTTGGAGTACTTTCATTTAGTACTGAAAATTTGCTGAGAACACAACTTGGAACACCATTCTTGTCCTACCAACATGAACACAGCTTGTTAAAAAAGCATAGTTACCAAAATGTCACAAAAGGGATAGGCTAGAGTTCAGGGCCTCGAGGGCGCGTTAAGAAATAAACATTAATGTGTTCAGGACCTGAATCATGTTGGGTAGACTTCACCATATATTCCATTTGCTACTGAGCCAAATGCAATGCAATTCCTTGCTAAAATGTCTGATTCTATTCTAAAAGATGTTTGGTGCATCCACCGCTGAATTTTGGAGCATGTATCAGTGGTATAGTACTAGGAATATGTATCAGTGGAGTACTCAAGGAGCAGTCACAAACAAAGATTTGCAAGCGACAACACTGTTTTGCAGCACACCTTTCTTCTTCTTTCTAGGAATTAACAACACAAAGCAAACCAAGAAAGAAAGCAAACTACACGACCTCGTCCCATGATGATTGATTTTACCTGAAAAAAGGAGCAAGAATTGTTGTTCCTACTGGCAGAAATTTAGAGCTGACCTAACCTAACCAGCTGAAGCTCCAATCACAGCCGAACTGAACTGACAAGAGACTAAGAGCAAAGCAAGCTCAATTTGCAATTTTAACTGACGGTTGATTCATGCACACTATTTTTAAGCACTCCATCACGGAAACCTTTCATGTTTGTTGCTGGAGGGCCAATTCAAGAACCCTAGAAACTAATTCAACCCAAAAGGAACCATTGTATGGAGGCGGTATTAAGAAAATTCAGTGTTACAATACAATTGTATGGCTACTTACACTGCTAGAGAAGATGGCAGGAAATTACCAATTGCATTGCTCCTTACACTGCTAGAGAAGATAGCAGAAAATTTGTGGTAACTACTGAAGACAAAATGCAATTCAAGACAAATTGAAGATTAATCAGACTTGACACTACCACTTCAAGTCTGACAATTCAAACTAAATCAAAATTCAGTAGTTACCACAAACTTACAGTTTTGTCATAATTATCATAATGCAGTGCCAGCTCCTTTGCCTCATTTGCCTCCAGTTTGCACTGGTGTGACAAAGGTATATTATCATGGAGTACTCCTAGCTACTCCTAGACACTGAAGTTTCATGACACTTACAAGACAACAATACTTTGTGTGGGAGTAGTAAAAGCATTGGCGTAAAATATAGGAAGATCGTATTCAGGTTCAGAGAAAGCAGCAAAGTCAACAAAACTTTCACGTGTCAGGACAACAAGAACTAAAGATTTTAGACTAACTAAACCGAGCAAACAAACACGGAGTATGTAAGAGACCAACTAATTTCAGTCACCTGATTGCAACTGAAGAATAAAGGGCTTGTGGCTGCCTGATGTGTTGCAGAGTGTGTAGTTTTTTCAGAGCTTTTGTAATCTATGCCATACTTCTGCTGGCTGTTGGTACTTCGCTTTCTTCGCGTGTTTAACGCTCATGTGCTGAATGCTGTGGCTTCATTTCTAATGGAACCACGGCGATGCCCTCTTCTCCTAAAAATAAGGCTTCTGCTCGAGGTCATTGTTTACAGGAGATTCGTTCAGACTGCAGACACCACATGCACCAAAATTCAGCAGGCAGCAGTGAGACCATTAAATTTAGCTAGGCAAGATTCAGTGGTGCTGCAAGATTCAGCATCTTCTCTCAACAGTTTTTTGTTACTTCTGTTATTTTTTTTTTGTACTACCTTCACAGCAATGAATTCATGAATATATCGATATTCCGGAAAAAAAAAACCCGGAAATGTAAGGGTCAAACTTGTCTAGTACTCCCTCCGTCCCAAAATTCTTGTCTTAGATTTGTATAAATACGGATGTATCAAGTCACGTTTTAGTATTAGATACATCCGTATCTAGACAAATCTAAGACAATAATTTTGGGACGGGGGAAGTATTAAAGTTTTAGCCAAAAAATAAGTAGTTGAAGGGGGTGCGGTTTCTGTTATATGCGGCGACGTTGACATGCCTGCCTTTCTTGCAACAACCTTGTCATTAGTTGTCTATAGTATTCTGTTATATATATACTAGCAAAAATGCTTGTGTGTTGCAACGGGAAAAAAGTCACAAAACCTACTCCAACGGGAGATGAATTTTTCTCAACAAAATCTACAGAACTTGCTCCGACATTCGTTTTGCGACACCTGGCAAGTACTGCACGACACTTCTTATATCGATCTCTGACAAGTGTCGAAGATAAGGTTGCCCTCATCTTTAGTAATTATGATTATAATCTACAAAACTTGCCAGTCCTACCAAAGAAAAAACTTCAATTTTGTTAGGGACACATGATGGCGCTACATCTGATATCCAGCTATTCATTTGAGATGGGCTCAACAGCCAATCCGTGAAAACCCTAGGCAGTATAGATGGATAACAAATAGGCAGCACAACGTTCATGAGTATGTGTGCTTGACTTCTGAAAATCCGTACCAGCAAAACTATCATCACAATCATGTCAATCAGGGTTACCACACCGCACTCTGAACCATGAGTATAAGAAAAAAACTTTTAAATTTCTAAAGAAATATGAGTTACACGTTCAGGTGCCATCACTAAATAACGTATTGGCATGAAGGATATGTCCAGGTCCCAGGAGCACAACGAATGAAGCTATTGGTTGATGCTTCAAACCATGCCATGTTATGAGCTCTGATGAAATAATTATAGACTAACTTGACACATCTTCAATGGAAAAAAATCAAGGAATAAAAGCGTGCAAGAATATTAAAGTACATATGTGCCAAAAGTTCTAAATTTATGTCTTGTGAACATATATTATACACGAAATGAGAATCACAAATGACGGCAAGCACAATCAAATCTGATACTATTCTAACCTAAATAATACATGAGTACCAATCAAAAGATACTTATTTAGCTTCAAAGTTAAAGCCAGAAAGAAGTAACCTGTTAGTGTGTGTTATGAACTGAGGACACCAATCAAATATGATACTATTCTGACCTAAATAATACATGAGTACACATAGTAAAAAACTTATCAAGCCACTTGAGTTGAAGTGGCCTCTGCGGCTTGTCAGTGTGGATCGAGGCTATTACATGAAAAATGCCATGCTCTATTTTTCCAGTAATTAACCATCTGCTTGACAGGACAAAAGATCATCAGCATGACATGACAAAAGACCATCTTCTTGACAGGACAAAATGATATGATAATTGTATCAGGCTAGCATTACTATGAACTGATTTGGGTCAGAAAAATACCACCAATTCAATCAAAAGGTCTCTGGTGTTGCACATGCAAACTACACTGGTTAATTGTACCTGTGATTGATTGATAAAGCAATTTAATTACAATCTTGCAGTGATTTAGGAGTTGTGGTAGACGTGGTTGGTCCTTGGAATTGTTCTCCTCTTAGAGCTGAGCTGCGCCGCCACAGCGGATAGGCCTTCCACATGCTTCGACACCCCACTGCAACAGCATGCAGGTGGTGCAGTGGATGCATGGGAGATCTGCACACGCACATGCATCTGCGGTGTTAAGTGCCAAGGAAGCTAAAGACGTTCTAGAATCAACCAAGAATTCGCCAAAGACGTTCTAGAATCAACCAAGAAATCTACCCTGCAATGAAGTCTGCAGTTCACCAAAAAAAGTCAAACCAAAGGAAAAAAAACCAAATAAGAGTAAACAATTAAACATGAAATCCAATTTCTACATCAGAAAGGGCAAACGCATTGAACAACATCACTTTGACATAGAATAATGAAGAGAGAACATGAGACAAGTAAACAATTAAACATGAACTTATGTTTGTTTGGCATGCAATAATCAAAACTTACATGATAAAAATCAGTAAAGATTTATCTACAGAACCTCTGAACAGCAATACATATACTTTACACCGCTGATGTTCTATAGCTAGGATCTCCAGTTTAACCATATATCACTCACAACCATGAGATCAGTAAAAGATTCCTAGACCATGTATGCGCAATCGTCCTCTGATGTAGAGACGCAACTTGCATTTTTTTTCCCTAGTTCGTGTACCACATAAGCAATTCGTGGTCATAGACACTCACAATGGCCCGAAGCACGATATAATCTCAAGCACCAATGGTCCACAATAGTTTTCAAAAAGACGGCATGCTTCATCTGTCATTCTTCAAATGTGAGTAATTGCTTAAGAATATGAAGAAAATAGAAAGACTGTGCTGGATCATGAAACTGTAAGTAAATGCGTAGGACATGTTAAGGTATGAGAATATAAGACCAACCGATAGCATAGAAGATAATCCATATACTCTAGCTCATATTCAGCTCACGTATCAAACCACTCAAAGCAACCCACAGTAGAAATAATCATGGGCGAATCCATTGTGATTTTTACGAGTGCAGGCTGAGTCTCTCAGTACTGCAAATCCTTGTAGTCTACTGGCTTCACTCAAATGGGACAGCGTGCCTTGCACTCACCCTGTATACGCACCAGCCGATGTATTTATACTTGCACATGCATAGCCGCCTGGTCGAACTTTGCAGAACTATCACTTATTAGTCACTCCACCATAAGAAATACATTACGAGCTTAACACCTTGGCATGTTCAGAATTTCAATGAAGGAAGATTGAATAGCAATACAAATCTGGAAACAATTAGGACCGTGTCTTGTGATGTTGTTAGCTAAATAACTCAAGAAAAAGATGATCTTGTCACTAAGCCAGATCTGGAATTGCCTCCAAAAGCCAAATCGTGCAACTTGAAAATCACGAGGAAATAAGTAGTACACCAAATCATTAGCTTAACAGAGTGTTAGATCGGATAGTATTAGTTCATAAAAGATACCCTAATTGATATAAACTCAATATTCATCGATCTGATTCTCCAACAAATATGAAAAAGCAACTCTGAATTGCTCAAAAATAATAATGAAACTCCTATTTGCTTGAGACAAACAGAAAATACCTTAAGAGGGAGGTGGCAAAGATCGGAATTTAGTAGAGGACAGCGATGACAGTAGTTGCTTCCTCTTCGTCAAATATCCCCCCATGTCTTCCTTGGGACCGTCAAAAGAATGCAATAGTGGAGCGTTACAAATCGATCGGTTCGATCTAACTCAAACAACAGCTCAAGGATCCCTTCAATGTAGGGCAAATAAGCCTCGGCCAGGCTTCGGGCACGGCGAGCGCGTGCATGCGCGCGGTGGACGTGTCGGGCTCAAGCCGGAGCGAGCCTAGGTGCGTGCGTCCGCGTCCAGGTGTAGGTGTGCGGGTCAGCGCGTGTGTGCGCGTGGCTGCGTGGGTCTTAGCGAGGTTTGGGGGGAGTGGACTGCGTCGGGTGCCCAGCGTGGCCTATATATATATATATATATATATATATATATATATATATATATATATATATATATATATATATATATAGGTAAAACTGTGTCTATCATAGCTTGCCACAGAACTAGTTAAGGCAAGCTATTGTAGAAAATCCTACTCCTATATATACAACAACCTTGTCAGTAGTTCAGGAGCAAGTTGACATGCCTCCGTACTGTGTACAACCATTTCACCCATGATAATCGAGCGCACTACCATATTTCTGCCGACTAGGCAGAGGTTTTAAGCAAGACAAAATGAAAACTAAGCATTTTGCTGCAGCTCAAGTTCCCCGCAGACCACATCCATGTGATTCTAGTTGTAACAGAATGAAAACAAATATTATTCTAGAGAGATAAACATGCATATATTAACAAAAAATTCAGACACTATGCATAGTGTGGCTGCTTAACGGTCAGACCAGAAATACTTCCAAGGATCACTTGCAAGTTATAGCAGTAATGTAAGTATAAATACACCATCTAGACTTGGCCTATAAAACAGAGCCGATACACACAGTCAAACATCTTACACAGCTGATCGATACAGCAATAGGTTCACAATAACCAGATGTATCTTACCACCATCACAATAACCAGAATCAAGCAACACAACTTGGGTGGGAGTGTCAGGTGGTGAGGAGCAACACAACTCTGCCTATTACAACAAACCGATGGATCAACAAATTAAGATACATGCATGCAACAAAGAGGAGATAAAAGGAAAGTTAACAGAATATGGGAGGCGCTTACTTCTTTGGTAATCTCTTGGAAGTTGCCCCTTTGCCGGTGGAAGAGAACGTTGCGCTTGCGATCCACACTGTCTCGTGCGGCGATGACGCCGTACACTTTGAGTGGCCATTGCAGGAGTGGCCATTCCAGGTCTAAACTGATCTTGGCAATCTTGAAGGAGAAGATCTGCAAGGTGATCCCACGAGTAGTATAATCGGATGGGATCTGTCTGGGCGTGTAGTGTGTAAAGTGCATGGGGCTCACTAGGGCTGCACGCACAATTTTGTTAAGAAAAATAGTCAACATGCGATCGATCCTAATAAACCATGAATTAGTACTTGCTACAAGGAAGGAATGAGCTGCATTGATAGGAATCATACGAAGCAATTAACAAGAAAAATAGTTAACATGCGATCGATCCTAATAAACCATGAATGGGTACTTGCTACAAGGAAGGAATCTGCATTTATAGGAATCATACAAAGCAATTAACAGTAATGAACTGGTGTTGGCCAAAAAAGTATCTTACTTGCGTATCCAAAGTGTCCAACTTTAGATTCAAGGCCTTGACGGTAGGAATCATAGACCTCCTGATCATCCTCCATCTGCTTCCTTGCCTTCTCCTTGGGATCCTTCTCCTCCTCCGGCGCCACATAGTCCTCCTCATACGGGTACTTGTGCCAGAAAGGCTTCAGTTGCGATTTGAGCTTGGACATGCTGCCCTGCAGATGAGCCAACTCTTTTCGGATGCCGTCGATCACGGGCTGATCTTCAGTCTCATTGCTGCTGCAGAGTGGGGCTGATGGTTTGATCCTGTATCTCATTAAAGACGCCATCTCGTCCATCTGCACACAGAGCCGCTCGATGTCCTGCTCAGAGATGATGGGGTTTGATTTGCCTGGGGTCGTCTTGTTCTTGATCTGCTGATTTGATTTGCCTCCGTTCATCTTGGTCGTCTTGTCATCATGAAGCTCATCATCCGCAACCTCGCCGCGCTTGAATTGGGTCATCTCTGTATCCACATGTCGGACTCTGGCAGCCATCGACCCAATGGAAATTTTCTCCTCCTCCACCTCGTGCTCACCCGAATCCATCCTATCACCGATCTTGCGACCACTGGCAGCCATGGCCTCACTCTGATCCTGAGCGTCAATTGAACTCGTACCCAGCTTGCGGATTTTGAACGGCAGAGGGCTCACCAGACAAGGCCTCCCCTCCACCACGTCTTCCCCGCCGCCATCCGCCGCTGGGTTGTCCAGATCGCTATACTCGCCGCCGCCATCCGCCATCGCAGTTCTCGTGGTGGTGGGATGGGGGCGTTGACTGTCTCTCTGAGATTGCTTTTTTTTTTTAGCAACAAAACTAGGCATTTATTCAGAAGTTGGTATTGCTACCGGTATTACAGAGGTATCATGTGATTGCCCCAACCAAATGTGGCGGCCATGATCTAACTTAACAGCATGCCTAGCTAGTTTATGAGGCTCGAAGTTCGAGGCTCTAAATTCAAACTTAAAGTAGCAAGAATTAAAAGAAGATTGCCATGAAATAATCTCTTTTACAACTGCACCATAATTTCCTCCCGACTTATCTTTGATATGCTTCACCACCTCTTGACAATCAGACGCAATCACGATTTTCTGGAGCCCCAGGTCTTCCGCTAGCGATAGACCTTCTCTGCATGCCATTGCTTCCAAAGTAGCCGGATCGACCAACCCTCTAGTCACAAGCACCGATGACCCCAGATAATGGCCGTCATTATTCCTGCAAACTGCAGCAGCGGCACCAACTCCACAGAAGACAGCAGCGTCAACATTGATTTTAGCATGATCCTCAGTGGCCGGAATCCATCTTCTTGGTGCAGAGGTAACTGGGATGTTCATGCTGGGATTTATTGGCTTCTTTTCCTCCTCCAACTCTGATAAGAAATGAGTGATAAACATGTAAGTGGATAAAGGGCTTTGATGCAACCCTTCATGGATCAGCTTCCGCCTCGCCCACCAAATCGCCCATAGGGTAACGGCTACCTTAGTGAACTTGTCGTGTGATAGTTGTTCGATTATTGTGAATAACCACTTCTTCGCGTCATTTTCAGTGTTGCTTCGCAGAACATCAATAAGCTCCTGATCCACCAATGACCATACACAGCGGGCAGCAGTACACTCAATCAAGCTATGCTTCCAAGAGTCTGTAGTTCCGCAGATGGCACACGAGCTACTTGTGGTCATGTTCCTATGCATTCTGACGTCTTCCGTTGGGATCGATTGACGTGCAAGTCTCCACAAAAAGACCCTGATTTTAGCAGGGACCATAGTTTTCCATAACCCCTTCCAAGCCGAATTCTCCTCCTGTCGGGTAGACGCACCTGGACGAGAATCCAGCCATTCTTCACGCCTCCTCTTGGTTTCAACAATCATACGATAACAGGACCGAACGCTGAAAACACCAGATTTCTCGAACATCCAAGACCAATAGTCCTCCACATTCCTCTGACAGATCGGGATTTGAAAGATTGCTTGTGCATCAAAAGGGAGGAAAACCTGTTTCACTAACTCCAAATTCCAGCGTGCATTACCTGAATCAATAAGCTCAGCAACTAGCTGCGGCGGATCAGGCACTCTGGCAACCAAAGGCCTCATAAGTTCAGGCCGAGGGATCCAGTTAGTATTCCATATCTCCGTCGCTGAACCATCACCGATTCTCCTGATTAGACCCTGTTTCATGATATCCCTTCCTTCCACTATAGATCTCCAAATCTGAGACGGATGACTTCCAATAGTGGCTTCTAGTATCGAGCAACTTGGGAAATACACAAATTTTAAAATACGAGCACTAAGGGACTCTGGGGAGACCAAGATCCTCCATGATTGTCGAGCCAGTAGAGCCAAATTAAAGAGCTCGAAGTCACGAAACCCCAGCCCTCCCATATATCTCGGCATTGTCATACTGTCCCACGACACCCAATAGGGTTTCCTCTTCCCTTGCTCACTTCCCCACCAGAAAGCCCGTATGGCTGAGGTTAATTTTTCACATAACCCTCTTGGCAATTTGAAGCATGACATTGAAAAGACCGGGATGGCCTGTGCTACGGACTTGATGAGCACATCCTTCCCCGCAGCCGATAGGGTTTTCTCCATCCAACCTCTTATTTTGTTCCATAACCAATCAATCAGGTACTTGAAAGCTCCGTTTTTGGATGAGCCCACATCCGTTGGAAGACCCAAGTATTTCTCGCTGAGTTGTTCATTGGGAACTTGCAAAATTTGTTTTACCTGTTCTCGAACCTGTTCTGGACATCCCTTACTGAAGAAGCATGAAGATTTTTCACGGTTCACTCTTTGGCCCGAAGCCCTAGCATAGGTTTCCAATAAGAGAGACACTTCTTCCGCCCCCTCCGAATTTGCTCTAAAAAACAGCAGGCTGTCATTTGCAAACAACAAGTGGTTTATCGGCGGTGCCGTTGAAGCCACTTTGATTCCTCCTAGATTAGATGACTGAACTCGAGATTTTAAAAGGCACGAAAGGCCCTCTGCTGCCAGCAAAAACAAATAGGGTGAAATAGGATCCCCTTGGCGGATACCACGGGTAGGGTTGAACTCCTCTAATTTTTCTCCATTAAACATGACCGAGAAGGAGACAGATGAGACCATCCCCATAACAATATCAACCCAGTTCCGACTGAACCCAAGCTTCAACATGATAGCTCTTAGGTAGTCCCACTCAACACGGTCATATGCCTTCATCATACACTACTAGGGAAAAGGCTAGCAGCAGCGCGGGTTTTCAGGCTAGCAGCAGCGCGGGTGACCGCGCTACTAATAAGGCGCTACAGCTAACTCATAGTAGTAGCGCGGCCCGAACCAGCGCTACTACTGTTGAACGATATCAGCAGCGCTTTTTAGGAACGCGCTACTATTAGCTAGCAGTAGCGATTTCCTCATCCAACGCTACTGCTATCTCTTTCATCATTTTCCATTCCAACTCTCCCTTCAGATGCTAGAAACTAGGTACTATCTTTCATCAAATTCATAAACCATTACTAGGTACGGTAGTACTCCCTTCGTTCCAAATTACTCGTCGTGGTTTTAGTTCAAACCACGACGAGTAATTTGGAAACGAAAAAGTACTAAGATAACAATTTCATGCACAGCCAAAATGTATCCTCAAGCAGTACATGCATGGTCATATCAACGGCCATCATCATATGTAGTTTTAGATGATATCGACGATGATCATCATATGTAGTTCTAGATGATATAGCCACACACATATGTAGTTCTAGATGATATAGCCACACACACATGTAGTTCTAGATGATATCAAAGACAATCATCATCCTCAAGCCTGGGCGGTTCGTGTTCCTGATAGTAATTAGGATAGCCTGTCCAACACGAAGATTCTTGCCATCGAGGAATTTCTTCCACCCAACCGAGCTTAAATGTGTGCGACCGTCCGTGTCCACGCGGTAAGTACAGGTTGTGACGGAGCCCCTTGCAGTAAGGCGTAGTCCAGCTGAGCCTTCTTCATCAGGCTCGATACCATAACTCACAGATATGCTCTTTGCCAATTTCTGAATAAGAAAAACATATCAATTAATAAGCATGTGATCGAACTCTACACTAAAACATATATATCATCGACTAGATTCCACACAACATATACCATATCATTGGACTGTACACTAAGTAATTCACACTATTAATTTGCATTTGTAAGTATAACATATCATATCATGTCGATCAACCATGGTATTTGTCAAGCGGGTCACGAATGGCACCCCGACAAAGTCAGCACGTGGCGGAATTATGTCCCACAGGTTGGACACCTCCTCCTCACTCAGCCTTGTTCTTTGAGCTACGATGGCTTCATGAAGTGGGTCCTCATCATCTTCATCATCTTCATCATCTTCATCATCTTCATCATCTTCGTCATCTTCATCATCTTCCAGCAGGTTGAGATAAATGACAGCTAGTTTGGGTCTTTCTACTCGGAAGTTGAAGCTGATCAACTCACCACCAGTAAGATGCATGCGAGCAACGAAACGGGCCCATCCATCTCCTCCAATCTGCGACATATTGCGTCCTTTCTCGACCTCCATAGTGTACGCCCCCCCCAGGAGCCTCAAATGTCACAGTGTCTCCTGTCAGCTTGTTGAATTTCAACCTCACATTGCATGGGACGATCTGTGTAAACTAAGCAAAATGACACAATGCAGTAATGCCAACACTAAAAATAAAATAGTTATTACATTTCATCTAATTTCTTACCGCCGCATGACGAAAACTCGGCCGGAAGTAGATGCCGAACAGCTTGCCAGTTGCAAGGCTGCTGGCGCGTCTTGACTTGCACAGTTGACATAGTGGTGGTGGTGGCGCCATTCTTCGTAAAGCAATATGAGCAAAGGATTACTAAATCAACTAAATCAAAATGTTCTAAGTCAACTAAATCAACTAGCCTACTAAATCAACTAAATCAAAATGTTCTAAGTCAACTAAATAAACTAACCTACTAAATAAACTAAAGCAATATGTTCTAAGTCAACTAAATCAACTAAATCAAAATGTTCTAAGTCAACTAAATCAACTAGCCTACTAAATCAACTAAATCAAAATGTTCTAAGTCAACTAATAAATCAACTAGCCTACTACATCAACTAAATCAAAATGTTCTAAGTCAACTAAATCAACTAGCCTACTAAGTCAACTAAAGCAATATGTTCTAAGTCAACTAAATCAACTAAATCAAAATGTTTTAAGTCAACTAAATTAACTAAATGAATTAGCCTACTAAACCAACTAAATCAAAATGTTCTAAGTCAACTAAATAAACTAACCTACTAAGTCAACTAAATCAAAATATTCTAAGGCAACTAAATCAACTAGCCTACTAAATCAACTAAATCAAAATGTTCTACTAAGTCAACTAAATCAACTAAATCAAAATGTTCTAAGTCAACTAAATTAACTAAATGAATTAGCCTACTAAATCAACTAAATCAAAATGTTCTAAGTCAACTAAATAAACTAACCTACTAAGTCAACTAAATCAAAATATTCTAAGGCAACTAAATCAACTAGCCTACTAAATCAACTAAATCAAAATGTTCTACTAAGTCAACTAAATCAACTAAATCAAATGTTGCATATGAGCAGGAGGGAGAAGGAGGGCGACTCGAGGAGGGAGAAGAGAGTAGGATGGAGGAGGAAGGCGGAGCGCGGAGGGGCCAGCCGGCGCGGCCAGTTGAGGGAGAACGGAGGAGGAAGGCGGAGCGAGGAGGGGCCGGCCAGCGGCGAGTGGAGAGGGAGGACGGAGGAGGAGGCCGGTACCGAATCCAGCAAGGAGGAGGAGGTGACGGCGCACGGCGCAGACAGAGGAGCGGCGACGGGGGCGCGCGACGCAGACGCGCGGAGGAGAGGGGCGACGGCCGGGGGCGCGCGGCGCAGATAGGATTTGTGGCTGTGTGTGTGAGTGTGGATGGGGAGGGAGGAGATAGATGGCTTAGCAGTAGCGCTCTTCGGAAAAACACGCTACTGTTAGGCTACCTAGCAGCAGCACTTTTCAATATAAAGCGCTACTGATATATGTCAGCATGCAAAAATACACATTGATCATCAACGATCTTTTTGTGTACAATCTGATTCGACAATATGAGTCCTCACCGGTTTAGGAACAGGTGAAGACTCATATTGCAGCCACAAATTCTACACATAGAGTTCAATGAAGATCAAGTGCTTGTCAAAGTGTGGGAAGTAACATATTTAAGGTGGTATAAACTCTCTTCACGGAGAGAGGTGGGACTAAATTTTGTAGGAAACTTAGCGATGGCGCTTGTGCAGGAAAAGGCGCTGCTACTATGCTAAGTAGCAGTAGCGCGTCGTGCTAACGCGTTGCTGCTATAACTAGCCTCGCGGCGGCCTCGTAGAATTATAGCAGCAGCGCGTCTTTAGTTGGACGCGCTATCGCTATGTTTTTACCAGCAGCGGGTTCTTTGTGGACCGCGCTACTGCTAGTTAGCAGCAGCGAGTTATTTTGAGGCGCGCTGCTGATAAGATTCTGTGTATAGGCTTTTCCCTAGTAGTGATATCCAGTTTCAGTGCGCACGACCTGTGGATCTGAGCTTTATTTCTCTTCATAAAATGAAGGCATTCGTAAGCTGCAATGATATTGTCAGTAATCAATCTACCCGGAACAAAGGCAGACTGCTCCTCGGAGATGATCTCCGGCAATATTAGCTTCAAACGATTGGCTATCACCTTTGATGCAATCTTATACAGTACATTACACAAACTAATCGGCCGGAATTGTGTAAGCAAGGTAGGGTTTTTTACCTTCGGGATTAGAACTAGCACTGTATTGTTTATATCTTTAGCACTCTCCTTGCCCGAGACAATACCCAGCACCACTCGAGTTACCTCTTCACCGCAAATCTCCCGATGTTGAAAAAAGTGAGCAGGGAACCCGTCGGGACCAGGGGCCTTTGTCGGTGCCATTTGAAACAACGCAGTTTTAACCTCTTCTGCAGTGTACGGTGCATTCAGTTGTTCATTCATCTGGACGGTTACCGTAACTGGTACTGTATCCAGCACCTCCTCCATATGATGTACCCCTTCCGAAGTGTAAAGATTACCATAAAAAGAGTTGACCATATCTTTCATGGTTTGTATATCCTCCGTTGAATTGCCATCCTCTTGCACCAGCAGTTTAATCAGATTTTTCCTCCTACGCATACTTGCCCGTAAATGAAAAAAACGGGTATTCTTATCTCCCGCACATAGCCAGTCAACTCTAGCCCGCTGCCTCCACATTAGTTCTTCTCTGTGGTATAGCTCAATAAGACTTTCCTTGATCTTCAACTCTCTGTGAGAAGGACCGACCCTCCCTGGTACACCTTGCAAGATCTCCAGCTCGCGCTTTAGGGTTCGGATTTGCTTACGGACGCTCCCGAACATCGTCTTGTCCCATGCAGATAGCGATAAGGCTAACGCCGCCAGCTTTTCTTTGATTTCCGTAACGGAGCTGCATGCAGGCACTCCTCCCCAATCATTAGCTACCTTCAGGTGCAGTTGGTCATGTGATTCCCACATCGTCTCATACCGAAAAACATGCTGACATTGTCTTACCCTGGCCTCGCCTTGCGGGTGTAAAATTATTGGCACATGATCCGATGATCCTGCTGTCAGGTGGTGTACTTGAGCCCTGGGAAACTGTGCAGTCCAAGCACTACATGCGAGTGCTCTATCCAGCCGGACCCGAGTATATGAGCCTCCTGCAACCTTATGCTCAAAAGTCCATGGAATACCTGTGTACCCTAGATCCAGCAAAGCACAGTCATCAACAACTAATCTGAAGGAAGCAATCTAGCTTTGACTTCTCTGCCCCACACCATCATGCTCTCCCGCGTACAATACTTCGTTAAAATCTCCTATGAGGAGCCATGGTAAAGGAGACATCCCTGCGATATTTCGGATAGTATCCCACGTATTTTGCCTTGATGCCACCTGTGCTTCTCCATAGACACATGTTAGTCTCCAAGGATTTGGGCCTGATTCATGAATTAATGCATCAATGTGATACCGAGAGTAACCATCAACTTTCAGCTTTATTTCATTATTCCAAAACACGCCTAGACCTCCACTTCTACCAGCACTGCTTACAGCAAAACTATTATCATAACCAAAAGAAGATTTCAAATTTTCGACACGCACCCTGTCTAGTTGAGTTTCCACTATACAAAGTACTGCCGGGGTAAACTGCTTTGCAAGGTCGCAAAGCTCACGAACTGTCGCAGGTCTACCCACCCCATGACAGTTCCAACACAATATACTCATTGTGCCCCGCGGAGGCCGCTCTGGGTCTCCGCGATGGGCGCTTCCTTAGTCTTGTCGGTGAGATTTTTCTTTGGCAAACCCTTCTCATTGCTGGCAACTTTGGCTCTCTTCTGATCTTGGCGTGATGTAGGGCTTGGGGGGACTACTGGAGGCACCGGCAGCATAAGAGCATCGTTCCTACCTCCTGTTTTGCCCCCCAGCGACCTCTTCCTAGCTGCATCATCCTCCTCCATGAGATCATCATCATCCTCTTGACCTTCATACTGCTATGGCTGCTGGGGCATGCCTCTGCCAGGGCCAAAACCAGCGCCGCCCCTCGCTGCACCATGGCCTAAGCCGCCTCTGCGAGCCCGACCTTCTCCTGGCCCTCTTCCAGCACCACGGAACCAGCTCGCTCGCAGCTCCTTGAAAACCAGGGCCTTTGGAGGATGAATCCCATCCCCATGCTCCTTGAATTGGTGACCTAGATGGCCACACACTGCACACCAGTCAGGAAGGCGTTCATACTTCACCAGAAAGATCTGTCTCTTGTTTTCTTTGACAATTGAAGTAGCGTTCTTCAGAGGCTTATTGACATCAATCTTGACTCGAACCCTATAGAAGTTTCCCTCAAAGTCGTGAGACTTAGGTTCCACTAAAATCACCTCGCCAATCTTCCCTGCCATGGCCTTCAACATGGGGCAAAACCCATCAGGAAGATCGTGAATCTGTGCCCATATCTCAATGGTGTCAAGCTTGATCTGGGACGGCTTTGTGAACCCATCATATGGTGCAATGATCACCGCAAAACCCTTGTAATTCCATGGTCCATCTTGCATTACTCTATCCCAGTCGCCCAAGCACGAGAACTGCATAGTGTATAGGTTATCTTCGAGGGGTCTAAACTTTACCTCCTGTGCCAGATCCCACGCTGCTCTCATTGTCTTGAAGAACCAGTATTGGCTGTAGGATTTTTCAGTATGAACCCTAGCCAATGCCATCCAACGGACCGACTCTGGTGGGGGGGTTCTTGTTCCTCGAAGACTACATCATCCAGATCGTTTTCTGCAAGGCCAAGCCTCTCCGTCAATTCTGCCACATCTTTGGAGTCTACAATCTTCGATCCCGAAGCTTTGTCTGCCATCTCTGAAAAACCCTAACCCGATGGAGAAAAGATCGGGATGTTGAGGAGTCCCTAGATCGCCTCGCGCATCCAGCACCGTGGATACCGCAGGGATGCCCCTGAGCACCACACCGGCGATGAGGACGGAGAAGACCTCTGAGATTGCTATACTCGCCGCCGCCGGTTATGGACGAGCACGGCCGGGTTATGGCTTCCGCTTTATATATGTTCGCTCACCCTTTCACAGTCGGACAGCCCAGCTACGTTGTTGTGTCACGTTCATGGTTGGACTGTAACTAGAACCATCTTGGCCCATATTGTTGCAGTTTTTAATCAAATATTCTCTTCCTTATTGCTATTTTTTCCTACTCTCCTTTTCGCTATTTTAAGAAATATTTTTAAAACATATTTAGAAATAATTAAAATTGTTCACGTAACTTGAAAAACATCCATGTATTTTAATAAAAAAAACTTATGACCTTTTTACGAAATAACATTACAAAGAGTGTACAATTCAAAGTAAATGTACACACATTTAAATAAAATTCATGATATTTTTATAAAAAATCACACGTTTAAATAATGTTTGAGCATTTTAAAAAATATGACACTTTAAGAAAAGTTAAAATTTCTCTGCGCAATTTTGTAAAATTAATCATAACATACTAAAAGAATATTTGTGATATTTATTAAAAAATGTTCCTATCACTTAAAATTTATGTCACATACTTTAAAAAAATCAGGAAAAGTGAATTTTTTTACTCTTTACAGGAACATAAATAAATAAAGATTCTCTTCATATCTTCATTTTCATTCAAAATTTCTAATGTTTCTGCTTTTCCACCTGGTAGCATCCACTAGTAGAAAACCACCCATTAGTCCCGGTTCGTAAGGGCCTTTAGTTCCGGTTCATGAACCGGGACTAATGGGTCGTTACTAATGCCACCACACATTAGTCCCGGTTCTAACACGAACCGGGACCAATGTGGCTCCACGTGGCCCTATGCACCGAGCCCAGTCAGAGGGTCTTTGGTCCCGGTTGGTGGCTCCAACCGGGACCAAAAGTCAATTTTTTTAAGAAAGTGGCTGCTTTAGGGGTTTTGGGGTTTATTTTTAGGTTGTTATTTATAGCTAGCTAATAGAGAGAAGTGTCCTCTCTTATCTTCGTCCTTGGTTTATCAACGCTGCTGCTATATGTTCATTGCACCCGTAGATATGACATGGCTCATGCATGTTTTGCATCATACATCATCATATATATGTATATAATAAAGTCCTACTAATCATGCATCGTCATACTACTTCTACTCGTTATTAATAATAAGTCATACGATCATCATCCTCATATATAGTCATCGAACCCAACCCTACATAATTGTTCTTAGCACATGATCATCAAGATTACCGGTATAGGACCTAAACACCCTTAAGGTAAAATAGCATAAAACAATATAGACCCTGACTCTCCATTATGAAGAATGGCGATCATCCTGTCTCCAATTCTTGCCTTTCGCTGCTTATTGCTTCCAAGAAGCTCCTTACGACTGTCCATACATTTTTTCCATTCTTTGATTGTTATGTCTCCACTTCTTTTAGAAACCCGATATGGACAGTTGAGATTCAGTAGGACGACCTGGTAGTATGTGCAAAACATGAAGGCTACCACGCGTATACATCGATGAGGCACACACTCATTCGGGATTATCTGTTGAAAAACATAGTAATAACCGTAGTTAGCAATGATGTACTAGTTTTAGAAGTGTGCAAAAGATGCACGGATGTTGTAATAGTAAAAAATAATCTTACCAAGGTATCTCCATGGTAGTTACCGTAGTTCAACACGTGCACTAGTGGCACGTATTGACCATAATGTTGAGGAGTTTGATTGTAGATATTGTAATTCTCAAGATCTCTACAAAATCCGACCAGATGTCGTTCTCTCCCGATAAGTTAATTCGCAGCCTTCGTGTAGTACGTTCATCTACCATCTTCCGCACATTCTTTGAAGAATGAAAATAAGCTGTCAATGGAGATAAGTTGTCAACTATATATTTTGAAATAAACAATATAAATTACTTAATAACTATGTTTAGCTCACATGAGGGAAGAACTGGAGGTGTATGCACAAAGACCCAAATCGTAGGTGTCTCTTGCTCGATTGTAGGATCACCAAGATCCATGGTGATAATCATACCCTCATCAAGACCATACATCTTGCAAAATGCATCCCAATTTTGCAACCAAAATGGGTTACACTCTGAGCATTGTACAGCTTTACTTGAAAATCCACATCATGTTCGGTACTTAGGACAATTTTTTGGTTTGAAATTTTCATGGTCTTCAAAATCCATCCTCTCCAAGACATAGCGTCTTGCAAAGCATGGGATAAGCTAGTCGAATTGAAAAAGATGAAAATACACGTTAAAATAGTTGAAGTCGTGCAATTACGAAAAAAACTATTGTCGCTGCTTGCGCACCGTATGAACATCGCAAGTCTCCTCGAGCTTAATGTTGAAGCACCGATCTTCCTCCAGCTCAATGAATCATCGCACATACCTCGGTCATCGTGGCACCATCGCACTCCCAGGCGATTTTCGTCGTCAGATGAGTACGACATTTCCGGCCTACGTTCATACTTCAAATATTAAACTAGATCATTATTATTAATCACGGGTTGACTATCGATGATCGATGTACGTACGGGTTGAATATTATACCCAATTGTCTAGCACACAGGAATGAAGGAGAACTTATCCAATATGAGCATTCAATAAGCAAAACCAAATCACAAAATAAAGTATAGTATTCAAATTAGCATGCATTCAATAATTATAAGCAAAAGTACATCATCTCTTGGTGTCCGTACATCATCGAATATTATCACTAATAAAACTAGAACCGTAGCGCCCGATGGGTATCGACGCGGGCGGTGGACACCAAAGATAAGGAACCATCACAGATCATAGCTCGGTGAGATCCTCAAGAACATACCGGTATTGTCGAACCTCCCTCCAATGCAACCATGTAGCGACGGACGTGCTCGTCCTCCTCGCCGACACGATGACGTACCACCTCCGCGGTGTCCGGATGCCTCACCACCGCCACTCGCCCACGCGACCGCCACCAAACAAGGATCGGGTCAACAACGGGCTGCCTCCTCACCAACCTCGTCCCCGAAAGGTAGCACCTCCCAATACCAACCCGGCGGAGCCCAGTCCCAACATGACCCGATCAAGCAGGCCTCCATCGCCGACTCGACGACGAGGAGGATGCGGATAAACATCGCCGCCTTGACGCTGAACTACTTCTATATATAGTTAAATAAAAGTAGTCTTATTAATTAAATCTATCTAGCTCAACTACTAAACACTTACTATAAATAAATAAGTAGTACTTACTAAAACAAACTACTTCATATATAAACTACTTCTTATTTTTTCCTTTTTCTAAATTACTACACATCTAATCCTACATAAAGATCTAAATTACTACACATCTAATATAATTTAACAAATTTTACAGAAAAAAGATCTAAATTACACAATATGAACAAATTTTACAGAAAAAAATCTAACATAAAAAACTAACATAAAAATCTTTTTACAGAAAAATATCTAACATAAAAAACTAACATAAAAATCTTACATAATATGAACAAATTTTACAGAAAAAAATCTAACATAAAAAATCTAACATAAAAAATCTTTTACAGAAAAAAACTAATATAATATAATACATATCTAAATTACTACACATCTAATCCTACATAAAGATCTAAATTACACAATATGAACAAATTTTTCATTAAAAAATCTAACATAAAAATTAACATAAAAATCTTTTTACAGAAAAAAATCTAACATAAAAAACTAACATAAAAATCTTACATAATATGAACAAATTTTACAGAAAAAATCTAACATAAAAAATCTAACATAAAAAGTCTTTTACAGAAAAAAACTAACATAATATAATACATATCTAAATTACTACACATCTAATCTTACATAAAGATCTAAATTACACAATATGAACAAATTTTACAGAAAAAAATCTAACATAAAAAAGCTAACATAAAAATCTTTTTACATAAAAAACTAACATAAAAAACTAACATAAAAATATTTTTACATAAAAAACTAACATAAAAACTAAGATAATTTTACAGAAAAATCTAACATAAAAATCTTTTACAGAAAAAAAATCTAACAGAACAAATTAATTACACAATCTACATTAACTACGTATCTAAATTACACAATCTAATCTAACAAAAAAATCTATGAACTACAAAAAATCTAAAACAAATCTAACAAAATTAAAAAGAGGCGACCTGCCGCGACGGCGACGGCGAGGTGGGCGCTGGGCGGCGACGGCGTCGAGGCGGCGCGCAGGGCGGCTGCAGCGTTAGGCGGCGGCGGCGACGGCAAGGCAAGGCGGCCGGGCGGCGACGGGCGAGGCGGCGGGCGTGGCGGGCGTGGGCGGACGACGAGCTTGGCGGGCGGCGGCGGCGGCGCGGGCGGGCGGGCGGCGACGGGCGGCGGGCGGGCGGCACGCGCGCGTCGGTCGCGAAGCGGCGTCGGTGTCGGGGAGGAGTATAGAGGCCGGAGAGATCGAAACAGATGCCAAGTCCAGTATATATAGCAATAGCATTAGTCCCGGTTGGTGGCACCAACCGGGACTAATGACCCCTTTAGTCCCGGTTGGAGCCACCAACCGGGACCAAAGGCCTCTTTTCAGCAGCCCAAAGGGCGGGAAACGAAGACCTTTGGTCCCGGTTGGTGGCTCCAACCGGGACAACAGAGCGGCATTGGTCCCGGTTGGAGCCACGAACCGGGACCAAAGAGGTGCATTGGTCCCGGTTGGAGCCTCCAACCGGACCAATGGACCCGCCTAACTACTTCTCTGCAGCTGTTTTTTGTTGATTCTTCCAGCAGCTTTCGTTTTAGTCCCACCTCGCTAGCGAGAGGCACTTTCGCAGCTGTTTATAAGCCCCGAGTGCGAGATACAATGACGAAGAGGCTCAATGCTCCTGCGTTGGCTGGCTTCAACCCTTGCGGATACGGTAGAGCGCAGAGCTATGTGCGGTCAGATTGACACTATCCCGAAAGGGTTGAAGCAGATTAACGAGCATTATGTCTCTTTTTATTTTAATGACTTATTATAACTCGAAAAAATAATATAGCAGAAAAAGAAAAAAAACTATATAAAAACTACTCGAAATGAATAGAAGCATAAAATAGTTGTGATTAACTATACTAAAAAGGAGCATATATGCTTATTTTTAATGGCTTATTACAACACAGAAATTAAAAGAAAAAATAATATAGCAGAAAAAAAACTATATAAAAACTACTCGAGAAATGAATAGAAGCAAAAAATAGTTGTGATTAACTATACTAAAAAGGAGCATATATGCTTATTTTTAATGGCTTATTACAACTCAGAAATAAAAAGAAAAAATAAATATAGCAGAAAAAGAAAAAACAATATAAAAACTACTCAGAAATGAATAGAAGCAAAAAATAGTTGTGATTAATAATACTAAAAAGGATCATATATGCTTATTTTTAATGGCTTATTACAACTCAGAAATAAAAAGAAAAAATAAATATAGCAGAAAAGAAAAAAAACTACTCGAAATGAGTGCAGATAAACATAGAGGAATTCAACTTAAATTCATAACAATTTCAAGAGAAATCCGTATGAATTTATGCTAAATTACCTATATAAGCGCATCTATTTTCATTATCGGAGGAGCTCAATAAAGTAGAGAGGAGGGCTTATAAACCAGTCCGTTCCCCTTGATTGGCGAGGTGGGACTAAACTCGTCGCAACGGCACCAACCATTTTGTCCCGTTGAAGGCTCGAACCGGGACTAATGAAACCCATTGGTCCCGTTCAGCCACCAACCGGACCAATGGGTTTGGGCCAGAGCGAGACCATTGGTCCCGGTTCGTCCCACAAACCGGGACCAATGGGTCCAGATGAACCGGGACCAATGGCCCACGTGGCCCGGCCGGCCACCGAGGCTCACGAACCGGGTCCGATGCCCCCATTGGTCCCGGTTCTGGATTGAACCGGGACTAATGGGCTTGACCGGCCTGGACCATTGGCCCCTTTTCTACTAGTGATCTCAGCAGTCGTGCGGCTTTAAATAGGGCGAGGGGCCAAGTATTGGAATGTAAGGGTCGGGAAATGAGATACAACGCATCCTACCCTTTTGTCTCGCTCGCCAAGCGAGCATGCAATTAAGGTTCCCTGCCTTCCGTTGGCACTGTCGCAGGTCTACCTCGTCTTCTATGCCCTTAGGGCAATGGAGGCGTGTTTTAGGTGTGTTTTTAGTTGGTAAGTTATGGGTCCTTCTTAGGAAGACGAGGCGGCGTGTGGAAATGAGTATCGGGTGGATCTCGTGAAATTCGGTTGATGTTTTTCTTCGGTGGATCTTCTTAGATCGGGTTTTCCCTGGAGAGGCCGCGATGGCCGGATCCATGTAGGAGGGGTGCAGCAGCAAAGCAGCGATGCCTTCAGGAAGGTAAAGGTGGCCACAGCCGCTGCCATCACTGGTCGTGACACAAGCCGAGACAGTGTCTTCACCCAAGCTACCACACCACCACGTCCACACAGCATCCCACACCAACACCGTCAAGCCCACCAACGTCCACCACATCGTCGCCGCCCGTCCATGCAGAGGCATCGAGCCGGCATAGCCAACCGCAATACACGGAGACCACCGGCAGTCCACCTCCAGCACAAGCACCCACCAATCACCACAACCACCACCACCGTACATGCAACCTCGCAGCCACCCGCACCTCATGGATGCAACCGTCAACCCTCGCACCAAAGAGAATAGCAGATCCGCTGACGATAGACCGGAGGACCGGAAAACACAACATGAGCCCCCACGCCAAAGCTAGCACCATGCCAGCAGGGCCCGAAGAAGTGCCCCGAGGCCACGGACCACCATGGCCCCTAGCCGGAGTCCACGCGCACCTACCGGCGACGACAGATCGGCCACCATCTCGCGATGCAGCCACCTCTCCGCGCCGTCCCGATCGTACCCCTTATCTTTGCCATCCATTTATGCATCGCGATCCGTGCAGATGCATTTGTCTTTTTTGTTTCTCTCAAATGACACAACATATAAACTTCAAATTTTGCAGAACAACAATACATTCTAACTACAATCTGGGAAAAAACTTTCAGTTTTTTTCATGCATTTTAAATACTTAAAATAATATTTTTAGTCAAACAAAATCTCATTTTGTATATTTATATCGGACTAAAAAATCTGAAAGTTTTTTCACACATTGATGTTCTAATGTTTGTTCGATCTGCAAAGTTTGAAGTTCATATGTTGTTTCATTTTAGAGAAACAAAAAAGAGAAATCTGCTTGTTATAAGTTAGTTGGAGAGTACGGATCTCAAAGCAAGGCTGGAGGGTCGAGGATAAGAGGTTCCATGTAGCCTGAGCTACAAAGGAACTTTGTGCTCCAAGCCACGCCACTCAAGCTCCACCGAGGAAGCTCCAACTTACCGATCCACACAGTCTAGAGACCCACCATGCCCACGTCGCGCCCAACACGCGCACGCCACACATCCCCGCACAACCACACCAGGCGCACGACGTAGCCGTGAATGCACGCGACCATCCCACGTCGTGCCAGATCTGCGCCAGGACCGCGCGCCTTCCCGTCCCTGCACATGGACGCCGCACGCGCCATGTCCGCCCTGCGCCGCCTGATGCAGAGGGCACCATCACCGCCCGTGTTTCACGTCCCAAGCCGTCGCCACCCCGACGCAGACCCGTCGAGCAGCCAAGCCGCACTCCACCACAAGATAGGGGCGTCACGCGCCACCCGAATGCCCTGTGGGGGATGGCCCCGTCGTCTGATACATCTCCAACGTATCTATAATGTTTGATTGTTTCATGCTATTATATTACCTGTTTTGGATGTTTATGGGCTTTACTATACAATTTAATATTATTTTCGGACTAACGTATTAACCGGAGGCCCAGCCCAAATTGTTGTTTTCTTGCCTATTTCAGTGTTTCGAAGAAAAGGAATACCAAACAGAGTCCAAAGGGAATGAAACCTTCGGGAGAGTTATTTTTGGAATGGAAGCAATCCAGGAGACTTGGAGTGGACGTCAGGGAAGCTTCGAGGTGGCCACGAGGCAGGGAGGCATGCCCTATCCCCCTGGGCGCGCCCCCCACCCTCGTGGGCCCCTCATGGCTCCTATGACCGACTTCTTTTGCCTATATATGTCCATATACCCTAAAAACATCGGGGAACATAAATAGATCGAGAGTTCCGCCGCCGCAAGCCTCTGTAGCCACCAAAAACCAATCGGGACCCTGTTCCGGCACCCTGCCGGAGGGGGGATCCCTCACCGGTGGCCATCTTCATCATCCCGGCGCTCTCCATGACGAGGAAGGAGTAGTTCGCCCTCGGGGCTGAGGGTATGTACCAGTAGCTATGTGTTTGATCTCTCTCTCTCTCTCTCTCTCTCTCCCTCTCTCTCTCTCGTGTTCTTGATTTGGCACGATCTTGATGTATCGCGAGCTTTGCTATTATAGTTGGATCTTATGATGTTTCTCCCCCTCTACTCTCTTGTAATGGATTGAGGTTTTCCTTTGAAGTTATCTTATCAGATTGAGTCTTTAAGGATTTGATAACACTAGATGTATGTCTTGCATGTGCTTATCTGTGGTGACAATGGGATATTCACTTAATCTACTTGATGTATGTTTTGGTGAACAACTTGGGGGTTCAGTGACCTTGTGAACTTATGCATAGGGGTTGGCATGCGTTTTCGTCTTAACACTCCGGTAGAAACTTTGGGGCACTCTTTGAAGTTCTTTCTGTTGGTTGAATAGATGAATCTGAGATTGTCTGATGCACATCGTATAATCATACCCATGGATACTTGAGGTGACATTGGAGTATCTCGGTGACATTAGGGTTTTGGTTTATTTGTGTCTTAAGGTGTTATTCTAGTACGAACTCTATGATGGATCGAACGGAAAGAATAGCTTCATGTTATTTTTACTACGAAATCTTGAATAGATCGATCAGAAAGGATAACTTTGAGGTGGTTTCGTACCCTACAATAATCTCTTCATTTGTTCTCCGTTATTAGTGACTTTGGAGTGACTCTTTGTTGCATGTTGAGGGATAGTTATATGATCCAGTTATGTTATTATTGTTGAGAGAACTTGCACTAGTGAAAGTATGAACCTCAGGCCTTGTTTCCTAGCATTGCAATACCGTTTACACTCACTTTAATCATTAGTTACCTTGTTGTTTTTATAATTTCAGATTACAAAAACTTATATCTATCATCCATATTGCACTTGTATCACCATCTCTTCGCCGAACTAGTGCACCTATACAATTTACCATTGTATTGGGTGTGTTGGGGACACAAGAGACTCTTTGTTATTTGGTTGCAGGGTTGTTTAAGAGAGGCCATCTTCATCCTACGCCTCCCACGGATTGATAAACCTTAGGTCATCCACTTGATGGAAATTTGCTACTGTCCTACAAACCTCTGCACTTGGAGGCTCAACAACGTCTACAAGAAGAAGGTTGTGTAGTAGACGTCAAGCTCTTTTCTGGCGCCGTTGCCGGGGAGGTGATTGCTTGAAGGTATATCTTTAGATCTTGCAATCATATCTTTTTGTTTCTTGTTTTATCACTAGTTTAGTTTATAGAAGAAATCTACAAAAAAAATGGAATTGAGTTTGCCCCATGCGCTTCATCTTTTTAATATCTTTCGTGACAATGATGGAAAGGAAAATTGTGCTCAAGTGCTAGAAGAAGAAGTCTATAAAATGTTTGGCACTAAATTTTTGTATGATGAGCATGATTGCAATGTTGTTAGTATGTATTCCTTGAATATCCATGATGCTAATAATATGCAAAGCCACAAGTTTGGGAAGTTATGTTTGCTGAAGATGATATTTTTTGTCCCCAAAGTTTTGATGAGAAAATTTATTATGATGAAAGCATGCCTCCTATTTATGATGATTATTGTGATGGTACGTATGCCATAAAGAATAAACATAACCATGAAATTTGTCATCATGATTTTAATTTTCAATTGGATTATGCTTCACATGATAGTTATTTTGTTGAGTTTGCTCCCACTACTATTGATGAGAATAAATTTGCTTATGTGGAGAGTAGTAAAATTTCTATGCAAGTAGATCATGAAAAGAATGCTTTATGTGCTGGTTATATTGTTGAATTCATTCATGATGCTACTGAAAATCATTATGAGAGAGGATCATATGCTTCTACATATTGCAATAATATCAAGTTTCCTCTCTATGTGCTTAAAATCTTGAAGTTATGCTTGTTTTGCCTTCCTATGCTAGTTGATTATTGTTCCCATAAGTTGTTTGCTCACAAAATCCCTATGCATAGGAAGTGGGTTAGACTTAAATGTGTTAGTCATATTCTTCATGATGCTCTCTTTATGTTTCAATTCTTATCTTTTATGTGAGCATCATTGAAATCATCATGCCTAGCTAGAAAGGCATTAAAGAAAAGCGCTTGTTGGGAGACAACCCAATATTTACCCTTACTGTTTTTGTGTGCACACATGATTATGCTAATGTAGTAATCATGTTTTATAGCTTTTGTTTCAATAAAGTGCCAAGTAAGACCTTTAGGATTGCTTACGGTGATAGTTGTGTTGATCCTGCTGAAAATCAGAAACTTTTGCACCCTGTAAATTAGTTTTTATAATTCACAGAAACGTGATTTTGATCTGATTCATTTTGCTATGGATTGGTACACAAATTTCTCAGGTTTTCCTAGTTTGGTAGGATTTTTAGAGTTCCAGAAGTATACGTTTGATACAGACTACTACAGACTGTTCTGTTTTTGACAGATTCTGTTTTCTATGTGTTGTTTGCTTATTTTGATGAATCTATGAGTAGTATCGGAGGCTATGAACCATAGAAAAGTTGGAACACAGTAGATATTACACCAATATGAATTTATAATGAGTTGACAACATTACCTAAGTGGTGATTTATTTTCTTATACTGACGGAGATTACGAGTTTTCTGTTGAGTTTTGTGTTGTGAAGTTTTCAAGTTTTGGGTAAAGATTCGATGGACTATGGAATAAGGAGTGGCAAGAGCCTAAGATTGGGGATTCCCAAGGCACCCCAAGGTAATATTCAAGGACAACCAAGATCCTAAGCTTGGGGATGCCCCGGATGGCATCCCCTCTTTCGTCTTCGTTCATCAGTAACTTTACTTGGAGCTATATTTTTATTCACCACATGATATGTGTTTTGCTTGGAGCGTCACTTTATTTCGTTTTGTTTTTCTTGTTGTTTGAATAATATCCCAAGATCTGAAATTCTTAAATGTTAGAGAGTCTTCACATAGTTGCATAATTATTCGACTACTCATTGATCTTCACTTATATCATTCGGAGTGGTTTGTCATTTGCTCTAGTGCTTCACTTATATCTTTTTAGAGCACGGCGGTGGTTTTATTTTGTAGAAATTATTGATCTCTCTTGCTTCACTTATATTATTTTGAGAGTCTTTTAGAACAGCATGGTATTTTCTATGGTTGTAAAATTGGTCCTAATATGATGGGCATCCAAGTTGGGTGTAATAAAAACTATCATAGAAAGTGAATTGGATGCTATGACCAATTTGATGCGTGATAATTGTTTTGAGATATAAAGGTGGTAATATTAGAGTCATGCTAGTTGGGTAATTATGAAACTGAGAAATACTTGTGTTGAAGTTGGCAAGTCCCGTAGCATGCATGTATGGTAAAAGTTGTGTAACAAATTTGTTGCATGGGGTGCTCTGTTGATTGCCTTCCTTATGTGTGGAGGTCGGGGGCACGCGATGGTTAACTCCTACCAACCCCCCCCCCCTAGGAGCATGCAAAGTAGAACTTTGCTTCGAGGGCCAATAAAACTTTTGCAATAATTATATGAGTTCTTTATGACTAATGTGAGTCCATGGATTATACGCACTCTTACCGTTCCATCATTGCTAGCCTCTTCGGTACCATGCATTGCCCTTTCTCACCTTGAGAGTTGGTGCAAACTTCGCCGGTGCATCCAAACCCCGTGATACGATATGCTCTATCACACATAAACCTCCATATATCTTCCTCAAAACAGCCACCATACCTACCTATTATGGCATTCCCATAGCCATTGCGAGATATATTGCCATGCAACTTTCCACCGTTCCGTTTATCATGACACGCATCATCATTGTCATATTGCCTTGCATGATCATGTAGTTGGCATCGTATTTGTGGCAAAGCCACCATGCATAATTTTTCATACATGTCACTCTTGATTCATTGCATATCCCGGTACACCGTGGAGGCATTCATATAGAGTCATATCTTATTCTAGTATCGAGTTGTAATTCTTGAGTTGTAAATAAATATAAGTGTGATGATCATCATTATTAGAGCATTGTCCCTTATAAAAATAAAAAAAGGCCAAATAAAAAAATAAGAAAGGCCAATAAAAAAAGGCCAAATAAAAAAAAGAGAAAGGCCCAAAAAAAGAAGAAAATAATAAAAAAAGGGGGACAATGTTACTATCTTTTTCCACACTTGTGCTTGAAAGTAGCACCATGTTCTTCATATAGAGAGTCTCTTATGTTGTCACTTTCATATACTAGTGGGAATTTTTCATTATAGAACTTGGCTTGTATATTCTAATGACGGGCTTCCTCAAAATGCCCTAGGTCTTCATGAGCAAGCAAGTTGGATGCACACCCACTTAGTTTCTTTTGTTGAGCTTTCATACATTTATAGCTCTAGTGCATCTATTGCATGGCAATCCCTACTCCTCATGTTGACATCAATTGATGGGCATCTCCATAGCCCGTTGATTAGCCTCATCAACGTGAGACTTTCTCCTTTTTTGTCTTCTCCACACAACCTCCATCATCATATTCTATTCCACCCATAGTGCTATATCCATGGCTCACGCTCATGTATTGCGTGAGAGTTGAAAAAAGCTGAAGCGCGTTAAAAAGTATGAACCAATTGCTTGGCTGAAACCGGGGTTGTGCATGATGGGAGTATTTTCTGTAATGAAAATGAAGCATAGACTAACTATATGATTTTGTAGGGATGAACTTCCTTTAGCCATGTTATTTTGAGAAGACATGATTGCTTTGTTAGTATGCTTGAAGTATTATTATCTCTTATGTCAATATGAACTTTTATTTTGAATCATTTGGATCTGAACATTCATGCCACATTAAAGAAAATTACATTGAGAAAAATGCAGGTAGCATTCCACATCAAAAATTCTGTTTTTATCATTTACCTACTCGAGGACGAGTAGGAATTAAGCTTGGGGATGCTTGATACGTACGTATCAATAATTTTTGATAGTTCCATGCTATTATATTACCTTTTTTGGATGTTTATGGGCTTTACTATACACTTTTATATTATTTTTGGGACTAACCTATTAACCAGAGGCCCAACCCAAATTGTTGTTTTCTTGCCTATTTCAATGTTTCGAAGAAAAGGAATATCAAACGGAGTCCAAACGGAAAGAAACCTTCATGAGAGTTATTTTTGGAACGGAAGCAATCCAGGAGACTTGGAGTGGACGTCAGGGAAGCTTCGAGGTGGCCACGAGGCAGGGAGGTGCGCCCTACCCCTGAGGCGCCCCCCCACCCCGTGGGCCCCTCGTGGCTCCCCTGGCCGACTTCTTTCGCCTATATATGTCCATATACCCTAAAAACATCGGGGAACACAATAGATCAGGAGTTCCGCCGCCGCAAGCCTCTGTAGCCACCAAAATCCAATCGGGACCCTGTTCTGGCACCCTGCCGGAGGGGGGGATCCCTCACCGGTGTCCATCTTCATCATCCCGGTGCTCTCCATGACGAGGAAGGAGTAGTTCACCCTCGGGGCTGAGGGTATGTACCAGTAGCTATGTGTTTGATCTCTCTCTCTCTCTCTCTCTCTCTCTCTCTCTCTCTCGTGTTCTTGATTTGGCACGATCTTGATGTATCGCGAGCTTTGCTATTATAGTTGGATCTTTATGATGTTTCTCCCCCTCTACTCTCTTGTAATGGATTGAGTTTTCCCTTTGAAGTTATCTTATCGGATTGAGTCTTCAGGGATTTGAGAACACTTGATGTATGTCTTGCATGTGCTTATCTATGGTGACAATGGGATATTCACGTGATCTACTTGATGTATGTTTTGGTGATCAACTTGCGGGTTCAGTGACGTTGTGAACTTATGCATAGGGGTTGGCACACGTTTTCGTCTTGACTCTCCGGTAGAAACTTTGGGGCACTCTTTGAAGTTCTTTGTGTTGGTTGAATAGATGAATCTGAGATTGTGTGATGCACATCATATAATCATACCCACAGATACTTGAGGTGACACTACTAGGGAAAAGCCTAGCAACAGTGTGGGTTTTAGGCCTATCAGTAGCGCGGGAAGGAGCGCTTTTGATAAGGCGCTACAGCTAAAGCTTAGCAATAGCACGCCTAGATCCACGCTACTGCTAGATTGACTTAGTAGTAGCACTTCTTCAGAACGGCGCTACTGGTAATTAGTAGTAGCGCTTCTCCTTTCCCGCGCTACTACTATTCTTTAGTATTTTATTTCTTTTTTACTTCATGTTGTATTCATACACCTTTACACAAGTTTTCATACAACCGGAATTTAGAGATTGTTTTTACATCATAATGAGTTATTACATCACGGGGTGAAAGAACCGTGGACTAGTTTCAAGTGGATGTCCATCCACTTGAAACTAATCATGATTCTTTCACCCAATGATATAATAATATCATCATCATCATCATCATATCATTAACAACTTATCATCATAATACATCATTGTCATATAACACCTCCTCAAGATCATCGTTTTCATCAATGAAATCACATAGCAAATTGGTCACTAGTCGTAATCACAAGTACTCCTCATTATCAACTCTAACACATTACCACATAATAAACATATTGTACCTCATAGGACCTACTACATTCGATTAAGACCTACTACATTTTTAAGGTAAAATAGCAAAAACAAGATAGCCCCGACTCTCCATTATGGAGAATGGAGATTAGCCTGTCTCCAATTCTTGCCTTTAGCTGAATGTTACTTCCAAGAACCTCCTTGCGAATGTCCATACATTTCTTCCATTCTTTGATGAACATGTGTTCACCGGTTTTAGAAATCCAATATGCACAGTGAGCTCCTAGATTTACTCCGGCAGTATGTTCGAATCGAGAGGCGACCATTCGAGACATCGGATGAGGCACACAATCCATCGGGAGTGTCTGTTGAAAAACATAATAATAACTTCGTAGTTAGCAATGATGTATTAGTTTTAGAAGTATGCAAAAGATGCACGGATGTCGTAATAGTAAAAATCTTACCAGGTATCTCGGAGAAGTTACCGTGGTTCAACACGTGCACTAGTGGCACGTATTCACCATAATTTGGAGGAGTTCGATAATAGTTATTGTAATTCTCAAGAAGAGTACAAAATGCGATCAGATGATTTTTCTCCTTATACGTTAATTCGGTGCCATCGGTGTAGTGGGTTTTATCTACCATCTTCCGCACAGTCTTTGAAGAATCAAAATAAGCTGTCAATGGAAATAAGCTATCAACTATTTTGAAATAAACAATATAAATTAGTGAATAACTATGTTTGAGAAACTCACATAGCGGTACAATCGGAAGCGTATCAACAAGGACCCAAATGTCCATATTGTCTTGCTCGATGTCAGGATCACCAAGATCCATGGTGACAATCATACCCTCATAGAAACCATACATTTTGCAATGTGCTTCCCAATTTTGGCAACCAAAATGGATTACGCTCTGAGCATTGCACAGATTTACTTCAAAATCCATATCATGATGGGTCCTTAGGTGTATTTTCTTTGTTTCAAAATTTTCATGGTCTTCAAAACCCATCCTCTCCAAGACATAGCGTCTTGCATGGCATGGGATAAGCTAGTCGAATTGTAAAATATGAAAATTAGACGTTGAAATAGTTGAAGTCATGCTTAATTACGAAAAAAACACTTGTCGTTGTTGCGTACCATTTCAACATCGAAGGTCTCCTCGAGCTTAATGCTGAAGCGCCGATCTTCGTCCAGCTCAACGAACCTGTCGCACATACCTCGATCGTCGTGGCACCAGCTGCACTCCCGAGATCGTAAATCCGAAAGTACGACATTTCCTACGTTCATAATTCAAAGATTAAACTTGTACATATTCTAGCACAAGTCATGCCAGAATTCTCGAAAAAATCCGGCATGACCTTTGCTAAAAAAGGACATATCAAGCGCCTGAAATTTGCCGAAACGGAAATTAATCAACACTCTGGCAAAACAAGGCCACTCGGAGATGTAAACTGAACATGAACGGCCACTTGGGCAACCACATATCCTATTTGAGCAACAACACAAGATATACAACGATATTTGGCTGGTCTTACCTCGATGTCGGAGGGGGAAGGTGACTGGGATGACGGCGGGGATGTCGGAGGGGGTCAGTGACGGGGACGACGGTGGTCACCTGAAACCGTATAAGTTATCACTAATACATCCCGAATAATTGCTTAAACTAAAAAATAACAACAAATATGACATGTTCAACTAGTTTTATTAATTCAACTAGTTCTTACTAAATATAAACTTACTATAAATAGAAAAAAACTAGTTCTTTCTAAAAATAAAGTAGTTCAACTAGTTATATTAATTATCTTACTAAAAATACATTAGTTCTATTAATTCTAGTAGTTCAACTAGTTTATTAATTTACTTACTAAACTAGTTCAACTACAACTAAAGTAGTTCAACTACAACTACTATTAATCATATTGCCCTAGTTAACTAGTACCATCACTACTAGTAATTAACATCTACTACTACTAAAAATCTAGTACTAACTAAGCAACATCTAGTACTAGCTATGAACCCTAAATTAACATCTACTACTACTAAATCTAGTACTAACTAGTGGCAGGGGGTGGGGGTGATGGAGCGGTAGCTAGGGGTGAAGGAAATATGCCCTAGAGGCAATAATAAAGTTATTATTTATTTCCTTATTTCATGATAAATGTTTATCATTCATGCTAGAATTGTATTAACCGGAAACATGATACATGTGTGAATGCATAGACAAACAATATGTCACTAGTATGCCTCTACTAGACTAGCTTGTTAATCAAAGATGGTTATGTTTCCTAACCATAAACAAAGAGTTGTTATTTGATTAACAAGGTCACATCATTAGTAGAATGATCTGATTGACATGACCCATTAGCTTAGCACACGATCGTTTAGTATGTTGCTACTGCTTTTATCCATGACATATACATGTTCCTGTAACTATGAGATTATGCAACTCCCATTTACCGGAGGAACACTTTGGGTGCTACCAAACGTCACAACGTAACTGGGTGATTAAAAAGGAGTACTACAGGTGTCTCCAAAGGCAGATGTTGGGTTGGCGTATTTCGAGATTAGGTTTTGTCACTCCGATTGTCGGAGAGGTATCTCTGGGCCCTCTCGGTAATACACATCATCAAGCCTTGCAAGCATTCCAGCTAATGAGTTAGCTGTGAGATGATGTATTACGGAATGAGTAAAGAGACTTGCGGTAACGAGATTGAACTAGGTATTGGATACCGACGATCGAATCTCGGGCAAGTAACATACCAATGACAAAGGGAACAACGTATGTTGTTATGCGGTCTGACCGATAAAGATCTTCGTAGAATATGTAGGAACCAATATGGGCATCCAGGTCCCGCTGTTGGTTATTGACCGGAGACGTGTCTCGGTCATGTCTACATTGTTCTCGAACCGTAGGGTCCGCACGCTTAAGGTTTCGATGGCGATGCTTATATTATGAGTTTATGTATTTTGATGTACCGAAGAAGTTCGAGTCCGGATGTGATCACGGACATGACGAGGAGTCTCGAAATGGTCGAGACATAAAGATTGATATATTGGAAGCCTATATTTGGAGTTCGGAATGGTTCCGAGTGAAATTGGGAATTTACCGGAGTACCGGGAGGTTACCGGAACCCCCCGGGAACTAAATGGGCCATAGTGGGCCTTGGTGGAAAGGAGAAAGGGCAAGCCCTAGGTGGCCGCGCGCCTCCCCCCCTTCCCCTAGTCCTACTAGGACTAGGAAAGGTGGGCCGGCCCCCTCTCTCTCTTTCCCCCTCCGGTGAATCCTATTCCAACTAGGATTGGAGGGGGAATCCTACTCCCAGAGGGAGTAGGACTTCCTGGCGCGCCTCCTCTTGGCCGGCCGGGCCCCTCCCCCTTGCTCCTTTATATACGGGGGCAGGGGGGCACCCTAGAACACACAAGTTTGATCTACGGATCGTTCCTTAGCCGTGTGCGGTGCCCCTTTCCACCATATTCCACCTCGGTCATATCGTCGCGAAGCTTAGGCGAAGCTCTGCGCCGGTAGAACATCAAAATCGTCACCACGCCGTCGTGCTGACGGAACTCTCCCTCGACACTCGGCTGGATCGGAGTACGAGGGACGTCATCGAGCTGTACGTGTGTCAAGAACTCGGGGGCGCCGGAGTAACGGCGCCGGGATCGGTCGGATCGCGAGGAGAACGTACGACTACTTCCTCTACGTTGTGATCGCTTCCGCTTCAGGTCTACGAGGGTACGTAGACAACACTCTCCCCTCTCGTTGCTATGCATCACCATGATCTTGCGTGTGCGTAGGAAATTTTTGAAATTACTACGTTCCCCAACAGTGGCATCCGAGCCTAGGTTTTTATGGTTTGATGTTTTGCACGAGTAGAACACAAGTGAGTTGTGGGCGATACAAGTCATACTACCTACCAGCATGTCATACTTTGGTTCAGCGGTATTGTGAGATGAAGCGGCCGGACCGACATTACGATACGCTTACGCGAGACTGGTTTCACCGCCACGAGCACTCGTTGCTTAAAGGTGACTGGCGGGTGTCTGCTCTCTCTCACTTTAGTTGAACCGAGTGTGCTACGCCCGGTCCTTGAGAAGGTTAAAACGGAGTCTATTTGACGAAGTATCGTTGTGTTTTTGATGCGTAGGTGAGACTGGTTCTTGCTTAAGCCCGTAGCAGCCACGTAAAATTTGCAACAACAAAGTAGAGGACGTCTAACTTGTTTTTGCAGGGCATGTTGTGATGTGATATGGTCAAGACGTGATGCTATATTTTATTGTATGAGATGATCATGTTTTGTAACCGGTTATCGGCAATCGGCAGGAGCCATATGGTTGTCGCTTTATTGTATGCAATGCAATCGCTTCAGTAATGCTTTACTTTATCACTAAGAGGTAGCGATAGTCGTAGAAGCATAAGTTTGGCGAGACGACAACGATGCTACGATGGAGATCAAGGTGTCGCGCCGGTGACGATGGTGATCATGGTGGTGCTGCAGAGATGGAGATCACGAAGCACAAGATGATGATGACCATATCATATCACTTATATTGATTTGCATGTGATGTTTATCCTTTATGCATCTTATCTTGCTTTGATTGACGGTAGCATTATAAGATGATCTCTCACTAAATTATCAAGAAGTGTTCTCCCCGAGTATGCACCGTTGCCAAAGTTTGTCGTGCCCAGACACCACGTGATGATCGGGTGTGATAAGCTCTACGTCCATCTACAACGGGTGCAAGCCAGTTTTGCACACGCAGAATACTCGGGTTATACTTGACGAGCCTAGCATATGCAGATATGGCCTCGGAACACGGAGACCGAAAGGTCGAGCGTGAATCATATAGTAGATATGATCAACATAAGATGTTCACCATTGAAAACTACTCCATTTCACGTGATGATCGGTTATGGTTTAGTTGATTTGGATCACGTGATCACTTAGATGACTAGAGAGATGTCTGCTAAGTGGGAGTTCTTAAGTAATATGATTAATTGAACTTAAATTTATCATGAACTTAGTACCGATAGTATCTTGCTTGTTTATGTTTGTTTGTAGATAGATGGCTCGTCTTTGCTGTTCCGTTGAATTTTAATGCGTTCCTTGAGAAAGCAAAGTTGAAAGATGATGGTAGCAATTACACGGATCGGGTCCGTAACGAGGATTATCCTCATTGCTGCATGTAAGAGTTACGCCCCGGATGCACCGCTGGGTGCGAACCTCTTCTTTGGAGCAACACCGATGTTATGAGCGTCTGGCGAGCAAAGCGATGACTACTCTATAGTTCAATGTGCCATGCTTTATGGCTTAGAACCGGGACTTCAACGACGTTTTGAACGTCATGGAGCATATGAGATGTTCCAGAGTTGAAGTTAATATTCCAACATGTAATGCCCGGATTGAGAGATATGAAGTCTCTAATAAGTTCTATAGCTGCAAGATGGAGGAGAATAGTTACATTAGTGAGCACATACTCGTAATGTCCGGTACTACAATCACTTGACACAATTGGGAGTTAATCTTCCGGATGATTGTGTCATTGATGTAATTCTTCAATCACCGCCACCAAGCTACAAAGGCTTCGTGATGAACTATAATATGCAAGGGTTAGTAAAGACTATACCGAGCTCTTCGCAATGCTAAAGGCTGCGGAGGTAGAAATCAAGAAGGAGCATCAAGTGTTGATGGTCAATAAGACCACTAGTTTCAAGAAGAAAGGCAAAGGGAAGAAGAAGGAAACTTCAAGAAGAACAGCAAGCAAGTTGCTGCTCAGAGAAGAAACCCAAGTCTGACCTAAGCCTGGCGAGTGCTTCTACCGCAAGCGACTGGTCATTTGGAAGCGGAACTGCCCCAAGTATTTGGCGGATAAGAAGGATGGCAAGGTGAACAAAGGTATATGTGATATACATGTTATTGATGTGTACCTTACTAGAGCTCGCAGAGCACACTGGTATTTGATATCGGTTACATTGCTAATATTTGCAACTCAAAGCAGGGACTACGGATTAAGCAAACACCGCAAAGGACGAGGTGACGATGCGCGTGGGAAATGGTTCCAAAGTCGATGTGATCGCGGTCGGCACGCTACCTCTACATCTACCTTCGGGATTAGTTTTAGACCTAAATAATTGTTATTTGGTGCTGCGTTGAGCATGAACATTATATCTGGATCTTGTTTGATGCGAGACGGTTATTCATTTAAATCGAGAATAATGGTTGTTCTATTTATATGAGTAATATCTTTTATGGTCATGCACCCTTGAAGAGTGGTCTATTTTGATGAATCTCGATAGTAGTGATACACATATTCATAATGTTGAAACCAAAAGATGCAGAGTTGATAATGATAGTGCAACTTATTTGTGGCAATTGCTGTTTAGGTCATATCGATTAAAGCGCATGAAGAAACTCCATCTTGATGGACTTTTGGAGTCACTTGATTATGAATCACTTGGCACTTATGAACCGTGCCTCATGGGCAAGATGACTAAAACCCGTTCTCGGTACTATGGAGAGAGCAACAGATTTGTTGGAAATCATACATACAGATGTATGTGGTCCGATGAATGTTGAGGCTCGTGGCGGATATCGTTATTTTCTCACCTTCACAGATGACTTAAGCGAGATATGGGTATATCTACTTAATGAAACATAAGTCTGAAACATTTGAAAAGTTCAAAGAATTTCAGAGTGAAGTTGAAAATCATCGTAACAAGAAAATTAAATTTCTACGATCTGATCGTGGAGGTGAATATTTGAGTTACGAGTTTGGTCTACATTTGAAACAATGCGAATAGTTTAGCAACTCACGCCACCCGAACACCACAGCGTAATGGTGTGTCCGAACGTCAGAATCGTGCTTTACTAGATATGGTGCGATCTATGATGTCTCTTACAGATTTACCGCTATCGTTTTGGGGTTATGCTCTAGAGACGGCCGCATTCACACTGAATAGAACACCGTCAAAATCCGCTGAGACGACACCTTATGAACTATGGTTTAGCAAGAAACCAAAGTTGTCGTTTCTTAAAGTTTGGGGATGCGATGCTTATGTGAAAAAGCTTCACCGATAAGCTCGAACCCAAATCGAGAAATGTGTCTTCATAGGATACCCAAAGGAAACAGTTGGGTACACCTTCTATCACAGATCCGAAGGCAAGACATTCGTTGCTAAGAATGGATCCTTTCTAGAGAAGGAGTTTCTCTCGAAAGAAGTGAGTGGGAGGAAAGTAGAACTTGATGAGGTAATTGTACCTTCTCCCTTACTTGAAAGTAGTTTGTCGCAGAAACCGGTTTCTGAGACATCTACACCAAGTAGTGAGGAAGTTGATGATGTTGATCATGAAACTTCAGATCAAGTTACTGCAGAACCTCGTAGATCAACCAGAGTAAGATCCGCACCAGAGTGGTACGGTAATCCAGTTCTGGAAATCATGCTACTAGATCATGATGAACCTACGAACTATGAAGAAGCGATGGTGAGCCCAGATTCCGCAAAATGGCTTGAGGCCATGAAATCTGAGATGGGATCCATGTATGAAAACAAAGTATGGACTTTGGTTGACTTGCCCGAGGGTAGGCAAGCAATAGAAAACAAATGGATCTTCAAGAAGAAGACTAACGCTGACGGTAATGTTACTGTCTACAAAGCTCGACTTGTCGCAAAGGGTTTTCGACAAGTTCAAGGGATTGACTACGATGAGACCTTCTCACCCGTAGCGATGCTTAAGTCTGTCCGAATCATGTTAGCAATTGCCGCATTTTATGATTATGAAATTTGGCAAATGGATGTAAAGACTGCATTCTGAATGGATTTACGGAAGAAGAGTTGTATATGATGCAACCGAAGGTTTTATCGATCCAAAGGAGCTAACAAAGTGTGCAAGCTCCAAATGATCCATCTATGGACTGGTGCAAGCATCTCGAGTTGGAATAAACGCTTTGATAGTGTGATCAAAGCATTTGGGTTCATCTGCACTTTTGGAGAAGCCTGTATTTACAAGAAAGTGAGTGGGAGCTCAGAGCATTTCGATATTATATGTAGATGACATATTGCTGATCGGAAATGATATAGAATTCTGGATAGCATAAAGGGATACTTGAATGAGAGTTTTTCAATGAAAGACCTCGGTGAAGCTGCTTACATATTGGGCATTAAGATCTATAGAGATAGATCAAGACGCTTAATTGGACTTTCACAAAGCACATACCTTGACAAAATTTTGAAGAAGTTCAAAATGGATCAAGCAAAGAAAGGGTTCTTGCCTGTGTTACAAGGTGTGAAGTTGAGTAAGACTCAATGCCCGACCACTGCAGAAGATAGAGAGAAAATGAAAGATGTTCCTATGCTTCAGCCATAGGCTCTATCATGTATGCAATGCTGTGTACCGACCTGATGTGTGCCTTGCTATAAGCCTAGCAGGAGGTACCAAAGTAATCCAGAGTGGATCATCGACAGCGGTCAAGAACATCCCAAATACCGAAAAGGACTAAGGATATGTTTCTCGATATGGAGGTGACAAAGAGCTCATCGAACGCAGTTACGTTGATGCAAGCTTTGACACCGATCCGGACAATTCTAAATCGCAGACCGGATACGATTTACACTAAACGGAGGAGCTGTCGGTTGGTGCAGTTCTAAACAAAGCGTCGTGGCGGGATCTACATGTGAAGCGGAATACATAGCAGCTTCGAAGCGGCTAATGAAGGAGTCTGGATGAAGGAGTTCATATCCGATCTAGGTGTCATACCTAGTGCATCGGGTCCAATGAAAATCTTCGTGACAATACCGAGCAATTGCCTTAGCGAAGGAATCCAGATTTCACAAGAGGACCAAGCACATCAAGAGACGCTTCAATTCCATCCGGGACTTAGTCGGTGGGAGACATAGAGATTTGCAAGATACATACGGATCTGAATGTAGCGAACCTGTTGACTAAGCCTCTTCCATGAGCAAAACATGATCAACACCAAGACTCCATGGGTGTTAGAATCATTACTATGTAATCTAGATTATTGACTCTAGTGCAAGTGGGAGACTGAAGGAAATATGCCCTAGAGGCAATAATAAAGTTATTATTTATTTCCTTATTTCATGATAAATGTTTATCATTCATGCTAGAATTGTATTAACCGGAAACATGATACATGTGTGAATGCATAGACAAACAATATGTCACTAGTATGCCTCTACTAGACTAGCTTGTTAATCAAAGATGGTTATGTTTCCTAACCATAAACAAAGAGTTGTTATTTGATTAACAAGGTCACATCATTAGTAGAATGATCTGATTGACATGACCCATTCCATTAGCTTAGCACACGATCGTTTAGTATGTTGCTACTGCTTTTATCCATGACATATACATGTTCCTGTAACTATGAGATTATGCAACTCCCATTTACCGGAGGAACACTTTGGGTGCTACCAAACGTCACAACGTAACTGGGTGATTATAAAGGAGTACTACAGGTGTCTCCAAAGGCAGATGTTGGGTTGGCGTATTTCGAGATTAGGTTTTATCACTCCGATTGTCGGAAAGGTATCTCTGGGCCCTCTCGGTAATACACATCACTGAAGCCTTGCAAGCATTCCAGCTAATGAGTTAGCTGTGAGATGATGTATTACGGAACGAGTAAAGAGACTTGCCGGTAACGAGATTGAACTAGGTATTGGATACCGACGATCGAATCTCGGGCAAGTAACATACCAATGACAAAGGGAACAACGTTTGTTGTTATGCGGTCTGACCGATAAAGATCTTCGTAGAATATGTAGGAACCAATATGGGCATCCAGATCCCGCTGTTGGTTATTGACCGGAGACGTGTCTCGGTCATGTCTACATTGTTCTCGAACCGTAGGGTCCGCACGCTTAAGGTTTCGATGACAGTTATATTATGAGTTTATGTATTTTGATGTACCAAGAAGTTCGAGTCCCGGATGTGATCACGGACATGACGAGGAGTCTCGAAATGGTCGAGACATAAAGATTGATATATTGGAAGCCTATATTTGGAGTTCGAATGGTTCCGAGTGAAATCGAATTTCTGGAGTACCGGAGGTTACCGGAACCCCCGGAACTAAATGGGCCATAGTGGGCCTTGGTGGAAAGGAGAAAGGGCCAGCCCTAGGTGGCGCGCCTCCCCTTCCCTAGTCCTACTAGGACTAGGAAAGGTGGGCGCCCCTCTCTCTCCCCTCCGGTGAATCCTATTCCAACTAGGATTGGAGGAATCCTACTCCCGGAGGAGTAGGACTCCTGGCGCGCCTCCTCTTGGCCGGCCGCCCCTCCCCTTGCTCCTTTATATACGGGGCAGGGGCACCCTAGAACACACAAGTTTGATCTACGGATCGTTCCTTAGCCGTGTCGGTGCCCCTTCCACCAAATTCCACCTCGGTCATATCGTCATGAAAGCTTAGGCGGCTCTGCGCGATAGAACATCAAGATCGTCCCACGCCGTCGTCTTGTGGAACTCTCCCTCGACACTCGGCTGGATCGAGTACGAGGGACGTCATCGAGCTGTACGTGTGTCAAGAACTCGGGCGCCGAAGTAACGGCGCCGGATCGGTCGGATCGCGAGGAGAACGTCGACTACTTCCTCTACGTTGTGATCGCTTCGCTTCAGGTCTACGAGGGTACGTAGACAACACTCTCCCCTCTCGTTGCTATGCATCACCATGATCTTGCGTGTGCGTAGGAAAATTTTTGAAATTACTACGTTCCCCAACAAGGGGCGGCGAGGGCGGGATCGGGATCGGGAGGCGGCGGTGCTGGGTGGGCTCGGGTGGCGGCGGTGAGGTCGAGGGCGGTGGGAGGAGGGCTGCCGGCGGAGGAGGGAGGAGGGGCGGCCGCAGGCGGAGGGAGGAGGGCGGCGGCGGAGGAGGGAGGGGCGGCCGCAGGCGGAGGGAGGATGTGCGAGGAGGAGGGAGGAGGGACGGAAGGAGGGGAGTACCTCGGCGGCGGACGGACGAAGGCGGCGGCGGTGGCGGCGCACGACGACGGTTATCGGCACGCGGGCGAGAGTGAGAGTGTGAGTGAGAGAGAGGGTCGGTCGTGCACGTGGGGATAAGGTACGGATAGTTGTAGTGCGTTTGCCAAAACGCGCTATAGCTAATCTGAATAGCAGTAGCGCTTTGCATATAAACCGCTACTGCTAAGTGTAACTATACAAAAAATATGTCAATGCAAAAATACATTGGCCATCAATGATCTTTTTGTGTACAATCTGAATTGTCAATATGAGTCCTCTCCGGTAGGAACCGGAGAGGACTCATATTGCGGCCATAAATTTTACACATCGAGTTCAGTGAAGACCAACTGGTTGTGATAGTTTCAGAAATAAAAAATTTAAGGTGGTAAACACCATGTTCACGGAGTGTGGTGGGACTAAACTGTTGGGGAACGTAATAATTTTAAAAAAAATTCTACACACACGCAAGATCATGGTCATGCATAGCAACGAGAGGGGAGAGTGTTGTCCACGTACCCTCGTAGACCGTAAGCGGAAGCATTATGACAACGCGGTTGATGTAGTCGTACGTCTTCACGATCCTACCGATCCAAGCACCGAACGTACGGCACCTCCGTGTTCTGCACACGTTCAGCTCAATGACGATCCCCGGACTCCGATCCAGCAGGGTGTCGGGGATGAGTTCCATCAGCACGACGGCGCGGTGACGATGATGATGTTCTACCGACGCAGGTCTTCGCCTAAACTCCACGACGATATGACCGAGATGGAATATGGTGGAGGGGGGCACCGCACACGGCTAAGGAACGATCACGATGATCAACTTGTGTGTTCTAGGGTGCCCCCTGCCCCCATATATAAAGGAGCAAGGGGGGAGGCCGGCCGGCCCTTGTGGGCGCGCCAGGGAGGAGGAGTCCTCCTCCTAGTAGGAGTAGGACTCCCTCTTTCCTACTCCTACTAGGAGGGGGAAAGGAAGGGGAGAGGAGAGGGAAAGAAGGGCGCCGCCCCCCTTCTCCTAGTCCAACTCGGACCAGAGGGGAAGGGGCGCGCGGCCCATGCTGGCTGCCCCTCTCTCTCTCCACTAAAGCCCATAAGGCCCATTACTTCTCCGAGGGGGGTTCCGGTAACCCTCCGGCACTCCGGTTTTCTCCGAAATCACCCGGAACATTTCCGGTGTCCGAATATAGTCGTCCAATATATTGATCTTTATGTCTTGACCATTTCGAGACTCCTCGTCATGTCTGTGATCACATCCGGGACTCCGAACAACCTTCGGTACATCAAAACTTATAAACTCATAATAAAACTGTCATGGTAACGTTAAGCGTGCGGACCCTACGGGTTCGAGAACTATGTAGACATGACATAGAACTGTTTCCGGTCAATAACCAATAGTGGAACCTAGATATTCATATTGGCTCCTACATATTCTACGAAGATCTTTATCGATCAAACCGCATAACAACATACATTGTTCCCTTTGTCATCGGTATGTTACTTGCCCGAGATTCGATCGTCGGTATCCAATACCTAGTTCAATCTCGTTACCGGCAAGTCTCTTTTCTCGTTCCGTAATACATCATCCCATAACTAACTCATTAGTTACAATGCTTGCAAGGCTTAAGTGATGTGTATTACCGAGAGGGCCCAGAGATACCTCTCCGACAATCGGAGTGACAAAACCTAATCTCGAATTACGCCAACCCAACATGTACCTTCCGAGACACCTGGAGAGCACCTTTATAGTCACCAAGTTACGTTGTGACGTTTGGTAGCACACAAAGTGTTCCTTCGGTAAACGGGAGTTGCATAATCTCATAGTTGTAGGAACTTTGTATAAGTCATGAAGAAAGCAATAGCAAGATACTAAACGATCAAGTGCTAGGCTAACGGAATGGGTCAAGTCAATCACATCATTCTCCTAATGATGTGATCCCATTAATCAAATGACAACACATGTCTATGGTTAGGAAACATAACCATCTTTGATTAATGAGCTAGTCAAGTAGAGGCATACTAGTGACATTATGTTTGTCTATATATTCACACATGTATCATGTTTCCGGGTAATACAATCCTAGCATGAATAATAAACATTTATCATGATCTGAGGAAATAAATAATAACTTTATTATTGCCTCTAGGGCATATTTCCTTCATTAACTTGTGGGCTGATCTTAGCAGTAACAATTTTCTTCGAAGCGTGCTGCTCCTAACTTCCATAGCAGTAGCGCGGTTCATTATAGGGCGCTACTGCTATAACTAGCGGGGGGGGACGAGGTCATGGCAATTAGAGCAGTAGCACGGTTTGTGGTGGACGCGCTACTCCTATTTTCCTTTCAGCAGCGCGTTTTGCTACCACGCGCTGCTGCTAAATAGCAGTAGCGTCGTATTTTGAGGAGCGTTGCTGGTAAGATACTGTGTATAGGCTTTTCCCTAGTAGTGTGAGAATTGAGTATCTAGGTGACATTAGGGTGTTGGTTTATTTGTGTCTTAAGGTGTTATTCCAGTACGAACTCTATGATGGATCGAATGGAAAGAATAGTTTCATGTTATTTTTACTAGGGACTCTTGAATAGATCGATCAGAAAGGATAACTTTGAGGTGGTTTCGTACCCTACAATAATCTCTTTGTTTGTTCTCCGCTATTAGTGACTTTAGAGTTACTCTTTGTTGCATGTTGAGGGATAGTTATATGATCCAGTTATGTTATTATAGTTGAGAGAACTTGCACTAGTGAAAGTATGAACCCTAGGCCTTGTTTCCTAGCATTGCAATACCGTTTACACTCACTTTAATCATTAGTTACCTTGCTGTTTTTATAATTTCAGATTACAAAAACCTATATCTATCATCCATATTGCACTTGTATCACCATCTCTTCACCGAACTAGTGCACCTATACAATTTACCATTGTATTGGGTGTGTTGGGGACACAAGAGTCTCTTTGTTATTTGGTTGCAGGGTTGTTTGAGAGAGACTGTCGGTGTCAAAACCGGCGGATCTCGGGTAGGGGGTCCCGAACTGTGCGTCTAGGCGGATGGTAACAGGAGACAAGGGACGTGATGTTTTACCCAGGTTCGGGCCCTCTTGATGGAGGTAAAACCCTACGTCCTGCTTGATTAATATTGATGATGTGTATTACAAGAGTGGATCTACCACGAGATCAAGGAGGCTAAACCCTAGAAGCTAGCCTATGGTATGATTGTTGTAATGGATGTTGTCCTACGGACTAAAACCCTCCGGTTTATATAGACACCAGAGAGGGCTAGGGTTACACAGAGTCGGTTACAATGGTAGGAGATCTACATATCCGTATCGCCAAGCTTGCCTTCCACGCCAAGGAAATTCCCATCCGGACACGGGACAGAGTCTTCAATCTTGTATCTTCGTAGTCTTGGAGTCCGGCGAACGATGATAGTCCGGCTGTCCGGACACCCCCTAGTCCAGGACTCCCTCAGTAGCCCCTGAACCTGGCTTCAATGACAATGAGTCCGGCGCGCATAATGTTCGGCATTGCAAGGCGGGTTCCTCCTTTGAATAATCCATAGAAGATTGTGAACACCTAGATAGTGTCCGGCTCTGCAAAATAAGTTCCACATTCCACCGTAGAGAGAATAATATGTGCACAAGTTCAATTTACTGACGTATTCTGCGGCGTGACGTCACACCACTACCAAGCCTTTACTTGAATCTTTTTTATTATACCACCTCAGCGCGTTTAGCGCAGCGGTTTCCTTGGCACGTCTTGTCGAAGCAGAGATCGTGTTCCACTTATTCCGGGATTCTCATCAATACGGACGTGGGTAACCCAACCGCGCCATTGATGGTGGCGCTTGGGAGATAAGCGAGTTTTACCAGGCAGGTGGGGACGTATAGTCTTCGTCCGCCTATATATAAGGGGATAAGGATCCACCTTTTCACCTACGCCTTCTTCCTCCTTTGCTTATCCATCTTTGCGCACTCTCGAGCTCCAGCGCCCAAGTCCGTGCGTCTCGCCTCAACCTTCTCCGACCATGTCCGGAGCGGGAGGTAAATGGTTGGCCTCCACCGTCAAGGAGGAGCACATCGCCAAACTGCGCAGCGTCGGATACCTTTCCGGCAACATTGCGCACCGGCTGCCCGACAAGGGGCAGCTCATCCCCACCCCCAGGCCCCATGAGAGGGTCGTATTTCTCCCCCACTTCCTCCGAGGACTGGGCTTTCCACTTCACCCCTTTGTCCGGGGGCTCATGTTCTACTACGGCCTGGATTTCCATGATCTGGCGCCGAACTTCATCCTCAACATCGCGGCGTTCATCGTCATGTGCGAGGCCTTCCTCTGCATCCAGCCCCACTTCGGCTTGTGGCTCAAGACCTTCAACGTCAAGCCGAAGGTAGTGAAGAAGCACGCAGCGGTAGTCTTGAGGCGCCATGTTGGGCAAGATTCCCAACGTCCTCTGGTTCAAAGGGGCCTTCGTGGAGTCCGTCAAGGGGTGGCAGTCGGGGTGGTTCTACATCACCGAGCCGCGTGACCCTAAGTGGGCGGCGGCCCCCGAGTTCAGATCTGGTATCCCTGTGCAACTCACCTCCTGGAAAGAGAAGGGCTTATTATGGGGTAGTTCGAAGGAGCTGACGGGACTCCAAGCCTGTATCCAGAAGCTGGTGAACAAGAAGCTCAGGCTTGTTAATGTGGTCCAAGTCATACTCGTCCGCCGGATTCTCCCATGCCAAGAACGGGCATTCAACCTGTGGGAGTTTGATCCGGCACAGCACCAGGCGCTGAGCGGGCTCTTCGACACGACGTACGAAGGCGCCTGGAGGGTGCTGTTTAAGGGCGCCGAAGCCCCCGCATCCGCGACAGAAGATCGTGGGTTTCACTCGCAGCGTCCAGCTGACAAGGTAAGTGATTCTACACCTTTACGGGACACTTGTTGTTAATAGTTCGACCCTAAGCGGGTTTCAATCTCCCTTTTCCTTTGACAGGAATGGATGAAGAAGGCCGAGCAGCTCATCTGCCCGGCTCCCATGCCAGAAGACCCAGTGGACGCGCGTCTAGCGGGGCTGCTGGTTCCGGCACCACACGTGGTGCCGGAGAAGAAGGCGAAGAAGGTGGCCACGGGTACTCGAAAGAGTTCCCGTTTCCAGGTGTCTGACGACTCCGAGGCGGATTCCTCCCCCGAAGATGAGGAGGAGGAAGATGTTGGAAATATGCCCTAGAGGCAATAATAAAAGTATTATTATATTTCATTGTTCATGATAATTGTCTTTTATTCATGCTATAACTGTATTATCCGGAAATCGTAATACACGTGTGAATACATAGACCACAATATGTCCCTAGTGAGCCTCTAGTTGACTAGCTCGTTGTGATCAACAGATAGTCATGGTTTCCCGGCTATGGACATTGGATGTTGTTGATAACGGGATCACATCATTAGGAGAATGATGTGATGGACAAGACCCAATCCTAAGGATAGCACAAAGATCGTGTAGTTCGTTTGCTAGAGCTTTGCCAATGTCAAGTATCTCTTCCTTCGACCATGAGATCGTGTAACTCCCAGATACCGTAGGAGTGCTTTGGGTGTATCAAACGTCACAACGTGGCGGGTGACTATAAAGGTGCACTACGGTATCTTGAAAGTGTCATTGGGTTGACACGGATCGAGGCTGGGATTTGTCACTCCGTATGACGGAGAGGTATCTCTGGGCCCACTCATTAATGCATCATCATAATGAGCTCAAGGTGACCAAGGTGTTGTACGGGATCATGCATTACAAGATGCGAGTAAAGTGACTTGCCGTAACGAGACCGAACAAGGTATTGGGATACCGACGATCGAGTCTCGGGCAAATAACGCATCGATTGACAAAGGGAATTGTATACGGGTTTTGATCGAATCCTCGACATCGTGGTTCAACCGATGAAATCATCGAGGAGCATGTAGGAGCCAACATGGGTATCCAGATCCCGCTGTTGGTTATTGCCGAGAGTGGTCTCGGTCATGTGCATGTCTCCCGAACCCGTAGGGTCTACACATAAGTTTCGTGGCGCTAGGGTTATTAGGAAGACTAGTATGTGACTACGAATGTTGTTGAGTCCGGATGAGATCTCGGACGTCACGAGGAGTTCGGAATGGTCGGAGGTGAAGTTTTATATATGGGAAGTTGTCATACGGACACCGGAAAGTTTGAGGGCTTATCGGTATTGTCTGGGGCCACCGGAGAGGTTCGAGGTCCACCGGGAGGGGCAACCTCCCGGAGGGCCACATGGGCATAAGGGAGGAGCCAGCCCCTGGAGGGCTGGGCGCGCCCCCCACCTTGGGCCCATGCGCCTAGGGTTGGGGGGGAACCCTAAGGGGGGCGCCCCCCTTGCTTGGGGGGCAAGTCCCCCCTCCTGCCGCCCCCTCTAGATCCCATCTAGAGGGGTCGGCCCCCCTTGCCCCTTCCCCTATAAATAGAGGGGTGAGGGGAGGGCTGCTGTACACATCTTCCAGGCGCAGCCCCTCCCCTCCCCAACACATCTCCTCCTCCGTTACGTGCTTGCGAAGCCCTATCGGAGCACTGCTGCACCAACACCACCACGCCGTCGTGCTGCCGTTGGAGCGATCTTCCTCAACCTCTCCTTCCCCCTTGCTGGATCAAGAAGGAGGAGATGTTTCCCGTCCCGTACGTGTGTTTAACGCGGAGGTGCTGTCCATTCAACACTTGGACATCGGTGATCCGAATCACGTCGAGTACGACTCCATCATCACCATCCTCTTGCAAGCTTTCGCACGCGATCTACAAGTGGTATGTAGATGCAAACTCACTCCCTTGACTCGTTTCTTAGATGAACTCATAGATGGATCTTGGTGAAACCGTCGAAATTTTTTAATTTTCTGCAACGTTCCCCAACAGTGGCATCATGAGCTAGGTCTATGCGTAGTTCTCTAATGCACGAGTAGAACACAATTTTGTTGTGGGCGTGGATCTTGCCAACTTGCTTGCCACTACTAGTCTTTTCTTGCTTCAGCGGTATTGTGGGATGAAGCGGCCCGGACCAACCTTACACGTACGCTTACGTGAGACCGGTTCCACCGATTGACATGCACTAGTTGCATAAGGTGGCTGGCGGGTGTCTGTCTCTCCCACTTTAGTTGAAGCGGATTCGATGAAAAGGGTCCTTATGAAGGGTAAATAGAAGTTGACAAAATCAACGTGTGGTTATTCCGTAGGTAAGAAAACGTTCTTGCTAGAACCCAATTGCAGCCACGTAAAAGATGCAACAACAATTAGAGGACGTCTAACTTGTTTTTGCAGCGATTGTTCATGTGATGTGATATGGCCAGAAGTTGTGATGAATGATGAATTGTGATGTATGAGATCATGTTCTTGTAATAGGATTCACCACTTGCATGTCGATGAGTATGACAACCGGAAGGAGCCATAGGAGTTGTCTTTATTTTTTGTATGACCTGCGTGTCATTGAAGAACGCCATGTAAACTACTTTACTTTATTGCTAAACGCGTTAGCCATAGAAGTAGAAGTAGTCGTTGGCGTGACAACTTCATGAAGACACGATGATGGAGATCATGATGATGGAGATCATGGTGTCAAGCTGGTGACAAGATGATCATGGAGCCCCGAAGATGGAGATCAATGGAGCTATATGATATTGGCCATATCATGTCATAACTATATAATTGCATGTGATGTTTATTATGTTTATGCATCTTGTTTACTTAGGACGACGGTAGTAAATAAGATGATACCTTACAACAATTTCAAGAAGTGTTCTCCCTAAGCGTGCACCGTTGCTACAGTTAAATGTCGTTTCAAGCACCACGTGATGATCGGGTGTGATAGATCCTTACGTTCACATACAACGGGTGTAAGACAGTTTTACACAGCAAAACACTTAGGGTTAACTTGACGAGCCTAGCATGTGCAGACATGGCCTCGGAACACGGAGACCGAAAGGTCGAACACGAGTCGTATGGAAGATACGATCAACATGAAGATGTTCACCGACGATGACTAGTCCGTCTCACGTGATGATCGGACACGGCCTAGTCGACTCGGATCGTGTAACACTTAGATGACTAGAGGGATGTCTAATCTAAGTGGGTGTTCATAATTTGATTAAATGAACTTAATTATCATGAACTTAGTCTAAAACCTTTGCAAATATGTCTTGTAGATCAAATGGCCAACGCTCATGTCAACATGAACTTCAACGCTTCCTAGAAAACCAAGCTGAAAGATGATGGCAGCAACTATACGGATCGGGTCCGAACACGAGATCATCCTCATAGCTGCCAGAAGCAATATGTCCTAGAAGGACCGCTAGGTGACGCTCCGTCCCGAGAGAACCAAGGCGTTATGAGCGCTTGGCAGTCTCATCTGATGATTACTCCTCGTTCATGCGGCATGCTTTACAGCTTAGAACCGGGCTCCAAAAGCGTTTTGAGCATCACGGAGCATATGAGATGTTCAAGAGCTGAAACTAGTTTTCCAAGCTCATGCCCGGTCGAGAGATATGATGTCTCCGACAAGTTCTACATTGTAAGATGGAGGAAACAGTTACAAGGTGAGCACATCCTCAAGATATCCAGGTTGCACAACCGCATGACCCAGCTGAACATTAACCTCCTAGATGAGGCGGTCATTGATGAATCCTCCGATCGCTCCCACCAAGCTACAAGAGCTTTGTGATGAACTACAACATGCGGGGATGGTGAAGACCATTCTGAAGTGTTCTCGATGCTGAAGTCAGCAGAGGCTGAAATCAAGAAAGAACATCAAGTGTTGATGGTCTATAAGACCACTAAGTTCAAGAAGGGCAAGGGCAAGAAGAACTTCAAGAAGGACGGCAAGGATGTTGTAACTCACAGCAGGAGCTGCGGAATAAACGGAGATTGGCGAAGGACGAGGTGACGATGCGCGTCGGGAATGGTTCCAGAGTCGATGTGACCACCGTCGGCACGCTGCCTCTACATTTACCTACGGGATTAGTTTTGAACCTTAATAATTGTTATTTAGTGCCAAGTTTGAGCATGAACATTGTATCTGGATCTCATTTAATACGAGATGGCTACTCATTTAAGTCCGAGAATAATGGTTGTTCGATTTATATGAGAGATATGTTTTATGGTCATGCTCCGATGGTCAATGGTTTATTCTTAATGAATCTCGAGCGTAATATTACACATGTTCATAGTTTGGATGCCAAAAGATGTAAAGTTGATAACGATAGTCCCACATACTTGTGGCACTACCGCCTTGGTCACATTGGTGTCAAGCGCATGAAGAAGCTCCATGCTGATGGACTTTTAGAGTCTCTTGATTATGAATCGTTTGACACATGCGAACCATGCCTCATGGGAAAAATGACCAAGACTCCGTTCTCCGGAACAATGGAGCGAGCAACCAACTTGTTGGAAATCATACATACCGATGTGTGCGGTCCAATGAGCGTTGAGGCTCGCGGAGGATATCGTTATGTTCTCACTCTCCCTGATGACTTGAGTAGATATGGGTATGTCTACTTAATGAAACACAAGTCTGAGACCTTCGAAAAGTTCAAGGAATTTCAGAATGAGGTAGAGAATCAACGTGACCGAAAGATAAAGTTCCTACGATCAGATCATGGAGGAGAATACTTAAGTCACGAATTTGGTACACACTTAAAGAAATGTGGAATTATTTCACAACTCACGCCGCCTGGAACACCTCAGGGAAACGGCGTGTCCGAACGTCGTAATCGCACTCTATTGGATATGGTGCGGTCTATGATGTCTCTTACCGATTTACCGCTATCATTTTGGGGATACGCTCTAGAGACAGCTACATTCACTTTAAATAGGGCACCGTCTAAATCCGTTGAGATGCCACCGTATGAATTATGGTTTGGGAAGAAACATAAGCTGTCGTTTCTAAAAGTTTGGGGATGCGATGCTTATGTCAAGAAACTTCAACCTGAAAAGCTCGAACCCAAATCGGAAAAATGCGTCTTCATAGGATACCCTAAGGAAACTGTCGGGTATACCTTCTACTTAAGATCCGAGGGCAAGATCTTTGTTGCCAAGAATGGATGCTTTCTGGAAAAAGAGTTTCTCTCGAAAGAAGTAAGTGGGAGGAAAGTAGAACTCGATGAAGTACTACCTCTCGAACGGGAAAGTGGTGCAGCTCAGGAAAATGTTCCTGTGATGCCCACACCAACTGAAGAGGAAAACAATGATGATGATCAAGGTACTTCGGATCAAGTTGCTACTGAACTTCGTAGGTCCACAAGGACACGTTCCGCACCAGAGTGGTACGGCAACCCTGTCCTGGAAATCATGTTGTTAGACAACGGTAAACCTTCAAACTATGAAGAAGCGATGGCGGGCCCAGATTCCAACAAATTGCTTGAAGCCATGAAATCCGAGATAGAATCCATGTATGAAAACAAAGTATGGACTTTGACAGACTTGCCCGATGATCGGCGAGTGATAGAAAACAAATGGATTTTTAAGAAGAAGATGGACGCGGATGGTATTGTTACCATTTATAAGGCTCGACTTGTCGCTAAGGGTTATCGACAAGTTCAAGGGATTGACTACGACGAGACATTTTCTCCCGTAGCGAAGCTGAAGTCCGTCCGAATCATGTTAGCAATTGCCGCATACTATGATTATGAGATATGGAAGATGGACGTCAAAACGGCATTCCTTAATGGACATCTTAAGGAAGAGTTGTATATGATGCAGCCGGAAGGTTTTGTCGATCCTAAGAACTCTAACAAAGTATGCAAGCTCCAGCGATCCATTTATGGGCTGGTGCAAGCATCTCGGAGTTGGAACATTCGCTTTGATGAGATGATCAAAGTGTTTGGGTTTATGAAGACTTATGGAGAAGCCTGCGTTTACAAGAAAGTGAGTGAGAGCTCTGTAGCATTTCTCATATTATATGTAGATGACATACTCTTGATGGGAAATGTCTGAGAACTTCGGACAACATTAAGGCCTACTTGAATAAGTGTTTTTCAATGAAGGACCTTGGAGAAGCTGCTTATATATTAGGCATCAAGATCTATAGAGATAGATCGAGAAGCCTCATAGGTCTTTCACAAAGCACATACCTTGATAAGATTTTGAAAAGGTTCAAAATGGATCAGTCCAAGAAAGGGTTCTTGCCTATGTTACGAGGTGTGAGATTGAGCTCGGCTCAGTCACCAACCACGGCAAAAGATAAAGAAGAGATGAGTGTCATCCCCTATGCTTCAGCCATAGGATCTATTATGTATGCCATGCTGTGTACCAGACCTGATGTAAACCTTGCCATAAGTTTGGTAGCAAGATACCAAAGTAATCCCGGCAAGGAACACTGGACAGCGGTCAAGAATATCCTGAAGTACCTGAAAAGGACAAAGGACATGTTTCTCGTTTATGGAGGAGACGAAGAGCTCGTCGTAAAGGGTTACGTTGACGCTAGCTTCGACTCAGATCTGGATGACTCTAAGTCACAAATCGGATACACCCATTGTTGGGGAACGTAAGAATTTCAAAAAATTTCCTACGCACACGCAAGATCATGGTGATGCATAGCAACGAGAGGGGAGAGTGTTGTCTACGTACCCTCGTAGACCGAAGCGGAAGCGTTGACACAACGTAGAGGAAGTAGTCGTATGTCCTCCCGGTCCAACCAATCCAAGCACCGTTACTCCGGCACCTCCGAGTTCTTGACACGCGTACAGCTCGATGACGCTCCCTCGATCTCCAATCCAGTAGAGGTTCCGAGGGGGAGTTCCGTCAGCACGACGGCGTAGTGACAATCTTGATGTTCTCCTGTCGCGGGGCTTCACCTAAGCACCACTACAATATGATCGAGGTGTAATATCGTGGAGGGGGGCACCGCACACGGCTAAGGAACGATCTCAAGGATCAACTTGTGTGTCCATGGGGTGCCCCCTGCCCCCGTATATAAAGGAGTGGAGGAGGGGAGGGCCGGCCCTCTACTATGGCGCGCCCTGGGGAGTCCTACTCCCACCGGGAGTAGGATTCCCCCTTTCCTAGTCCAACTAGGAGACCTTCCATGTATTAGGAGTAGGAGACTAGGAAAGGGAGGAGAAGGGAAGGAAGGAGGGGTGCGGCCCTCCCTTAGTCAATTCGGACTAGGGCAAGGGGCGCAGCCTGCCTAGGGCAGCCCTCTCTCTTTCCCGTATGGCCCATAAGGCCCAATACTTCTCCCCGGCGAATTCCCGTAACTCTCCGGTACTCCGATAAATACCCGAATGACTCGGAACCTTTCCGAACTCCGAATATAGTCGTCCAATATATCGATCTTTACGTCTCGACCATTTCGAGACTCCTCGTCATGTCCCCAATCTCATCCGGGACTCCGAACTCCTTCGGTACATCAAAACTCATAAACTCATAATATAAGCATCGCCGAAACCTTAAGCGTGCGGACCCTACGGTTCGAGAATAATGTAGACATGACCGAGACGTCTCTCGGTCAATAACCAATAGCGGGACCTGGATGCCCATATTGGTTCCTACATATTCTCGAAGATCTTTATCGGTCAAACCGCATAACAACATACTTTGTTCCCTTTGTCATCGGTATGTTACTTGCCCGAGATTCGATCGTCGGTATCCAATACCTAGTTCAATCTCGTTACCGGCAAGTCTCTTTACTCGTTCCGTAATACATCATCTCGCAACTAACTCATTAGTTGCAATGCTTGCAAGGCTTAAGTGATGTGCATTACCGAGAGGGCCCAGAGATACTTCTCCGACATTCGGAGTGACAAATCCTAATCTCGAAATACGCCAACCAACAAGTACCTTCGGAGACACCTGTAGAGCACCTTTATAATCACCCAGTTACGTTGTGACGTTTGGTAGCACACAAAGTGTTCCTCCGGTAAACGGGAGTTGCATAATCTCATAGTCATAGGAACATGTATAAGTCATGAAGGAAGCAATAGCAACATACTAAACGATCGTGTGCTAAGCTAACGGAATGGGTCATGTCAATCAGATCATTCAACTAATGATGTGACCTTGTTAATCAAATAACAACTCCTTGTTCATGGTTAGGAAACATAACCATCTTTGATTAACAAGCTAGTCAAGTAGAGGCATACTAGTGACACTCTGTTTGTCTATATATTCACACATGTATTATGTTTCCGGTTAATACAATTCTAGCATGAATAATAAATATTTATCATGATATGAGGAAATAAATAATAACTTTATTATTGCCTCTAGGGCATATTTCCTTCAGTCTCCCACTTGCACTAGAGTCAATAATCTAGATCAGATCACCATGTGATTAACATCGATAGTTCACATCATCATGTGATTAATACCCATAGTTCACATCGCCATGTGACCAACACCCAAAGGGTTTACTAGATTCAGTAATCTAGTTCACATCGCTATGTGATTAACACCCAAAGAGTACTAAGGTGTGATCATGTTTTGCTTGTGAGAGAATCTTAGTCAACGGGTCTTTCACATTCAGATCCGTTATGTATTTTGCAATTTTCTATGTCTACAATGCTCTGCACGGAGCTACTCTAGCTAATTGCTCCCACTTTCAATATGTATCTAGATCGAGACTTAGAGTCATCCAGATCGGTGTTAAAACTTGCATCGGCGTAACCCTTTACGGCGAACCTTTTTCACTTCCATAATCGAGAAACATATCCTTATTCCACTAAGGATAATTTTGACCGCTGTCGATGATCTACTCCTAGATCACTATTGTACTCCCTTGCCAAACTCAGAGCAGGGTATACAATAGATCTGGTACACAGCATGGCATACTTTATAGAACCTATGGCCAAGGCATAGGGAATGACTTTCATTCTCTTTCTATCTTCTGTCGTGGTCGGGTTTTGAGTCTTACTCAATTTCACACCTTGTAACACAGGCAAGAACTCTTTCTTTGACTGTTCCATTTTGAACTACTTCAAAATCTTGTCAAGGTATGTACTCATTGAAAAAACTTATCAAGCGTCTTGAACTATCTCTATAGATCTTGATGCTCAATATGTAAGCAACTTCACCGAGGTCTTTCTTTGAAAAACTCCTTTCAAACACTCCTTTATGCTTTGCAGAATAATTCTACATTATTTCCGATCTACAATATGTCATTCACATATACTTATCAGAAATGCTGTAGTGCTCCCACTCACTTTCTAGTAAATACAGGCTTCACTGCAAGTCTGTATAAACTATATGCTTTGATCAACTTATCAAAGCGTATATTCCAACTCCGAGATGCTTGCACCAGTCCATAGATGCACATTTTGTTAACACCTTTAGGATCGACAAAACCTCTTGGTTGCATCACATACAACTCTTCTTTAATAACTCCATTAAGGAATGCAGTTTTGTTTATCCATTTGCCAGATTTCATAAAATGCGGCAATTGCTAACATGATTCGGACAGACTTTTAAGCATCGATACGAGTGAGAAAATCTCATTGTATTCAACATCTTGAACTTTGTCAAAAACCTTTTTTGACAAGTCTAGCTTTGTAGATAGTAACACTACTATCAGCGTCCGTCTTCCTCTTGAAGATCCATTTATTTTCTATGGTTTGCCGATCATCGGGCAAATCCATCAAAGTCCATACTTTGTTCTCATACATGGATCATATCTCAGATTTCATGGCCTCAAACCATTTTGCGGAATCTGGGCTCATCATCGCTTCCTCATAGTTCGTAGGTTTGTCATGGTCAAGTAACACGACCTCCAGAACAGGATTACCGTACCACTCTGGTGCGGATCTCACTCTGTTTTACCTACAAGGTTCGGTAGTAACTTGATCTGAAGTTACATGATCATCATCATTAGCTTCCTCACTAATTGGTATAGTAGTCACAAGAACAGATTTCTGTGATGAACTACTTTCAATAAGGGAACAGTATAGTTACCTCATCAAGTTCTACTTTCCTCCCACTCACTTCTTTCGAGAGAAACTCCTTCTCTAGAAAGGATCCATCTTAAACAACGAATATCTTGCCTTGGATCTGTGATAGAAGATGTACCCAACAATTTCCTTTGGGTATTCTATGAAGACACACTTCTCGATTTGGGTTCGAGCTTATCGGGATGAAACTTTTTCACATAAGCATCGCAACTCCAAACTTTAAGAAACGACAACTTGGGTTTCTTGCTAAACCACATTTCATATAGTGTCGTCTCAACGGATTTAGATGGTGCCCAATTTAACGTGAATGCAACTGTCTCTAATGCATGATCCCAAAACGATATTGGTAAATCAGTAAGAAACATCATAGATTGCACTACATCCAATAAAGTGCGGTTACGATGTTTGGACACACCATAACATTGTGGTGTTCCAGGTGGCGTGAGCTGTGAAACTATTCCACATTGTTTTAATTGAAGACCAAACTCGTAACTCAAATATTTGTCTCTGCGATCAGATCGTAGAAACTTTATTTTCTTGTTACGATGATTTTTCCACTTCACTCTGAAATTCTTTGAACCTTTCAACTATTTCAGACTTATGTTTCATCTAGTAGATATACCCATATCTGCTCAAATCATCTTGTGAAAGTCAGAAAATAACGATACTTGCCACGAGCATCAACACTCATTGGATCGCATACATCGGTATGTATTTTTTTCAATAAGTCAGTTGCTTGTTCCATTGTTCCGGAGAACGAAGTTTTAGTCATCTTGCCCAAAAGGCACGGTTCGCAAGCATCAAGTGATTCATAATCAAGTGATTCCAAAATCCCATCAGCATGGAGTTTCTTCATGCGCTTTACACCAATATGACCTAAGCGGCGATTGCCACAAATAAGTTGCACTATCATTATTAACTTTGCATCTTTTGGTTTCAATATTATGAATATGTGTATCACTACGATCGAGATCCAATGAACCATTTTCATTGGGTGTGTAACCATATAAGGTTTTATTCATGTAAATGTAGAACAACAGTTTATTCTCTTACTTAAATGAATAACCGTATTGCAATAAACACGATCAAATCATATTCATGCTCAACGCAAACACTAAATAACATTTATTTAGGTTCAACACTAATCCCGAAAGTATAGGGAGTGTGCGATGATGATCATATCAATCTTGAAATTACTTTCAACACACATCGTCACTTCACCCTTAACTAGTTTCTGTTTATTCTGCAACTCCCGTTTCTAGTTACTACTCTTAGCAACTGAACCAGTACCAAATACCGAGGGGTTGCTATAAACACTAGTAAAGTACACATCAATAACATGTATATCAAATATACCTTTGTTTACTTTGCCATCCTTCTTATCCGCCAAATACTTGGGGTAGTTTTGCTTCGATGAACAGTCCCTTTGCGGTAGAAGCACTTAGTCTCAGGCTTAGGTCCAGACTTGGGCTTCTTCACTTGAGCAGCAACTTGCTTGCCGTTCTTCTTGAAGTTCCCTTCTATCCCTTTGCCCTTTTCTTGAAACTAGTGGTCTTGTCAATCATCAACACTTGATGCTCTTTCTTGATTTCTACCTTCGTCGATTTCAACATCACGAAGAGCTCGGGAATCATTTTCGTCATCCCTTGCATACTATAGTTCATCACGAAGTTCTACTAACTTGGTGATGGTGACTAGAGAATTCTGTCAATCACTATCTTATCTGGAAGATTAACTCCCACTTGATTCAAGCGATTGTAGTACCCAGACAATCTGAGCACATGCTCACTAGTTGAGCGATTCTCCTCCATTTTTAGCTATAGAACTTGTTGGAGACTTCATATCTCTCAACTCGGGTATTTGCTTAAAATACTAACTTCAACTCCTGGAACATCTCATATGGTCCATGACGTTCAAAACGTCTTTGAAGTCCCGATTCTAAGCTGTTAAGCATGGTGCACTTAAACTATCAAGTAGTCATCATATTGAGCTAGCCAAACGTTCATAACGTGCGCATCTGCTCCTGCAATAGGTGTGTCACCTAGCGGTGCATTAAGGACATAATTCTTACATGCAGCAATGAGGATAAACCTCGATCACGGATCCAATCCGCATCATTGCTACTAACATTTTTCAACACAATTTTCTCTAGGAACATATCAAAATAAACATATGAAAGCAACAATGCAAGCTATTGATCTTACAACATAATTTGCAAAATACTACCAGGACTAAGTTCATGATAAATTAAAGTTCAATTAATCATATTACTTAAGAACTCCCACTTAGACAGACATCTCTCTAGTCATCTAAGTGATCACGTGATCCAAATCAACTAAACCATAACCGATCATCACGTGAGATGGAGTAGTTTTCAATGGTGAACATCTTATGTTGATCATATCTACTATATGATTCACGCTCGACCTTTCGGTCTCCGTGTTCCGAGGCCATATCTGCATATGCTAGGCTCGTCAAGTATAACCTGAGTATTCTGCGTGTGCAAAACTGGCTTGCACCCGTTGTAGATGGACGTAGAGCTTATCACACCGATCATCACGTGGTGTCCGGCACGACGAACTTTGGCAACGGTGCATACTCAGGGAGAACACTACTTGATAATTTTAGTGAGAGATCATCTTAAAATGCTACCGTCAATCAAAGCAAGATAAGATGCATAAAAGATAAACATCACATGCAATCAATATAAGTGATATGATATGGCCATCATCTTCTAGTGCTTGTGATCTCCATCTCCGAAGCACCATCATGATCACCATCGTCACCGGCGTGACACCTTGATCTCCATCGTAGCATCGTTGTCGTTTACGCCATCTATTGCTTCTACGACTATCGCTACTGCTTAGTGATAAAATAAAGCAATTACAGGGCGTTTGCATTTCATACAATAAAGCGACAACCATATGGCTCCTGCCGATTGCCGATAACCGGTTACAAAACATGATCATCTCATACAATAAAATATAGCATCATGTCTTGGCCATATCACATCACAACATGCCCTGCAAAAACAAGTTAGGCGTCCTCTACTTTGTTGTTGCAAGTTTTACGTGGCTGCTACGGGCTTAAGCAAGAACCAATCTCACCTCGCATCAAAACCACAGCGATAGTTTGTCAAGTTGATGCTGTTTTAACCTTCGCAAGGACCGGGCGTAGCCATACTCGGTTCAACTAAAGTTGGAGAAACCGACACCGCTAGTCACCGTGTGCAAAGCACGGCGGTAAAACCAGTCTCGCGTAAGCGTCTGGCGTAATGTCGGTCCGGCGCTTCATCCAACAATACCGCCAACCAAAGTATGACATGCTTTGGTAAGCGGTATGACTTATATCGCCCACAACTCACTTGTGTTCTACTCGTGCATATAACATCAAACCATAAAACCTAGGCTCGATGCCCTTTGTTGGGGAGCGTAGTAATTTCAAAAAATTCCTACGCACACGCAAGATCATGGTGATGCATAGCAACGAGAGGGGAGAGTGTTGTCTACGTACCCTCGTAGACCGAAGCGGAAGCGTTGACACAACGTAGAGGAAGTAGTCGTATGTCCTCCTAGTCCAACCGATCCAAGCACCGATACTCCGGCACCTCCGAGTTCTTGACACGCGTATAGCTCGATGACGCTCCCTCGATCTCCAATCCAGTAGAGGTTCCGAGGGGGAGTTCCGTCAGCACGACGGCGTGGTGGCGATCTTGATGTTCTCTGTCGCGGGGCTTCGCCTAAGCACCGCTACAATATGATCGAGGTGTAATATCGTGGAGGGGGGCACCGCACACGGCTAAGGAACGATCTCAAGGATCAACTTGTGTGTCCATGGGGTGCCCCCTGCCCCCGTATATAAAGGAGTGGAGGAGGGGAGGGCCGGCCCGCTACTATGGCGCGCCCTGGGGAGTCCTACTCCCACCGGGAGTAGGATTCCCCCTTTCCTAGTCCAACTAGGAGACCTTCCATGTATTAGGAGTAGGAGACTAGGAAAGGGGAGGGAGAAGGGAAGGAAGGAGGGGGTGCGGCCCCTCCCTTTAGTCCAATTCGGACAAAGGCAAGGGGGGGCGCGCGGCCTGCCTAGGGCAGCCCCTCTCTCTTTCCCGTATGGCCCATAAGGCCCAATACTTCTCCCCGGCGAATTCCCGTAACTCTCCGGTACTCCGATAAATACCGAATGACTCGGAACCTTTCCGAACTCGAATATAGTCATCAATATATCGATCTTTACGTCTCGACCATTTCGAGACTCCTCGTCATGTCCCCGATCTCATCCGGGACTCGAACTCCTTCGGTACATCAAAACTCATAAACTCATAATATAAGCATCATCGAAACCTTAAGCGTGCGGACCCTACGGTTCGAGAATAATGTAGACATGACCGAGACACGTCTCGGTCAATAACCAATAGCGGGACCTGGATGCCCATATTGGTTCCTACATATTCTCTGAAGATCTTTATCGGTCAAACCGCATAACAACATACTTTGTTCCTTTGTCATCGGTATGTTACTTGCCCGAGATTCGATCGTCGGTATCAATACCTAGTTCAATCTCGTTACCGCAAGTCTCTTTACTCGTTCCGTAATACATCATCTCGCAACTAACTCATTAGTTGCAATGCTTGCAAGGCTTAAGTGATGTGCATTACCGAGAGGGCCAGAGATACCTCTCCGACATTGGGAGTGACAAATCCTAATCTCGAAATCGCCAACCCAACAAGTACCTTTGGAGACACCTATAGAGCACCTTTATAATCACCCGATTCGTTGTGACGTTTGGTAGCACACAAAGTGTTCCTCCGATGGCAGGAGTTGCATAATCTCATAGTCATAGGAACATGTATAAGTCATGAAGGAAGCAATAGCAACATACTAAGCGATCGTGTGCTAAGCTAACGGAATGGGTCATGTCAATCAGATCATTCAACTAATGATGTGACCTTGTTAATCAAATAACAACTCCTTGTTCATGGTTAGGAAACATAACCATCTTTGATTAACAAGCTAGTCAAGTAGAGGCATACTAGTGACACTCTATTTGTCTATATATTCACACATGTATTATGTTTCCGGTTAATACAATTCTAGCATGAATAATAAACATTTATCATGATATGAGGAAATAAATAATAACTTTATTATTGCCTCTAGGGCATATTTCCTTCACCCATATGTTGAATGGTGGAGCAGTAAGCTGGTGCAGCTGCAAGCAAAGCATCGTGGCGGGATCTACGTGTGAAGTGGAGTACATGGCAGCCTCGGAGGCAGCGCATGAAGCGATTTGGGTGAAGGAGTTCATCACCGACCTAGGAGTCATACCCAATGCGTCGGGGCCGATCAAACTCTTCTGTGACAACACTGGAGCTATTGCCCTTGCCAAGGAGCCCAGGTTTCACAAGAAGACCAGGCACATCAAGCGTCGTTTCAACTCCATCCATGAAAATGTTCAAGATGGAGACATAGATATTTGCAAAGTACATACGGATCTGAATGTCGCAGATCCGTTGACTAAACCTCTCTCGCATGCAAAACATGATCAACACCAGAACTCTATGGGTGTTCGATTCATCACAATGTAACTAGATTGGTGACTCTAGTGCAAGTGGGAGACTGTTGGAAATATGCCCTAGAGGCAATAATAAAAGTATTATTATATTTCATTGTTCATGATAATTGTCTTTTATTCATGCTATAATTGTATTATCCGGAAATCGTAATACACGTGTGAATACATAGACCACAATATGTCCCTAGTGAGCCTCTAGTTGACTAGCTCGTTGTGATCAACAGATAGTCATGGTTTCCTGGCTATGGACATTGGATGTCGTTGATAACGGGATCACATCATTAGGAGAATGATGTGATGGACAAGACCCCTAAGCATAACACAAAGATCGTGTAGTTCGTTTGCTAGAGCTTTGCCAATGTCAAGTATCTCTTCCTTCGACCATGAGATCGTGTAACTCCCGGATACCGTAGGAGTGCTTTGGGTGTATCAAACGTCTGGCGTGCTCGGGTGACTATAAAGGTGCACTACTGTATCTCCGAAAGTGTCTGTTGGGTTGACACGGATCGAGGCTGGGATTTGTCACTCCGTATGACGGAGAGGTATCCTGGGCCCACTCGGTAATGCATCATCATAATGAGCTCAAGGTGACCAAGGTGTTGGCCGGGATCATGCATTACAGTGCAGTAAAGTGACTTGCGATAGCAGACTGAACAAGGTATTGGGATACCGACGATCGAGTCTTGGGCAAGTAACGTACGATTGACAAAGGAATTGTATCTGGGGTTTTGATCGAATCCTCGACATCATGGTTCAACCGATGAAATCATCGAGGAGCATGTAGGAGCCAACATGGGTATCCAGATCCGCTGTTGGTTATTGCCCGAGAGTGGTCTCGGTCATGTATGCGCATGTCTCCCGAACCGGTAGGGTCTACACATAAGGTTCGGTGGCGCTAGGGTTATTAGGAAGACTAGTATGTGACTACCGAATGTTGTTGAGTCCGGATAAGATCCCAGACGTCACGAGGAGTTCGGAATGGTCCGGAGGTGAAGTTTATATATGGGAAGTTGTCATACGGACACGGAAAGTTTCGGGGCTTATCGGTATTGTCTGGGGCCACGGAGAGGTTCGAGGTCCACCGGAGGGGCCACCCCTCCTGGAGGGGCCACATGGGCATAAAGGGAGGAGCCAGCCCACGGAGGTCTGGGCGCGCCCCCACCTTGGGCCCATGCGCCTAGGGTTGGGGGGACCCTAAGGGGCCCCTTGCTTGGGGGGCAAGTCCCCCTCCTGCCCGCCGCCCCCCCCTCTAGATCCCATCTAGAGGGGTCGTGCCCCTTCCCTATAAATAGAGGGGTGAGGGAGGGCTGCTGTACACATCTTCCAGCGCAGCCCTCCCTCACCAACACATCTCCTCCTCCGTTCACGTGCTTGCGAAGCCACAGCCGAACAACTTCTTTGCACCAACACCACCACGCCGTCGTGCTTTGCCGTTGGAGCGATCTTCCTCAACCTCTCCTTCCCCCTTGCTGGATCAAGAAGGAGGAGACGTTTCTCGTCCCGTACGTGTGTTGAACGCGGAGGTGCTGTCCGTTCAGCACTTGGACATCGGTGATCCGAATCACGTCGAGTACAACTCCATCATCACCATCCTCTTGCAAGCTTCCGCACGCGATCTACAAGTGGTATGTAGATGCAAACTCACTCCCTTGACTCGTTGCTTAGATGAACTCATAGATGGATCTTGGTGAAACCGTAGGAAAAATTTTAATTTTCTGCAACGTTCCCCAACAGAAGAAGACTCTCTCCCAGAGGAGGGAGAGAGAAAGAGGAAGGCCTCCCCAACAGGGGAGGCCGAAGGGTCCAAGAGGGGAAGAACTATTCCCCCGGACAGCTCCGCCAACACCAACATTGGCGATGAAGAGTGGCCCTCAAGGGCCAGGCCTCAGGCGAGATCGTAAGTATCCGGATTCCTGAATGATCTGCAATTTCTTTTGTGTCACATAGTGTCCTTCTAATGCCGCATACTGCCTGTAGTCCGGCCGACGATGATCTCCCTGCTTCGTCGAGCGGGTCATTGGCTGCGTCGGATGTGGATTCCATTCTGACGCCTCCACCCCTCGCGCCACTGAGGACACCGAGGTGGGATCCCGGAAGGACCCATCGGGAGAGGCTCGGGCGCGCCGCAAGGCAGCCTCCGGACTTTGCGTTGGACTCTCACGCCGGAACCTGCGATGGTTCCAAAGTCCGGCAGCGGCCCTTCGCAAGAAGGGCAAGACCGTGGCGCCGGCGTCCCCGTCCAACGGGCGCCGGACAACTTGTTGGGCGCTCAAAGCGCTTCCATCAGGAAGAACACCGCACTATCATGAGTGCGGTGATTGAAAAGTTCAGCTTGCCAAGAGCGGGCTGACCGAAGCTCTGCGCAACCTTCTAACGAGCTTTGAGGTAAGCGATTAAAGTTATGTAATGTAATACCGCATAGACGGTAGCCCACGATGCTCAGTTCGGTGTTCGGAAAGAAAAGCCGTACTGAGGATCTAAAAAGATATACGCAGGGTTGCTAAAAATTATGTCAATATGGGTTTGCAGGCTGCGCTGCTGACCTCTGCCGCACTGACTGCGAAGGTCGATGCATTGAAGCGGGATCTCGAGCAGTCCGAGCAAGAGCTCGGCCGTGCAAAGAAGCAGCTCGAGGACAAAGAAGGTGAGTAACACCACTTTGAATAGTTACCTTACAGAAAAGGATTTAGGTTGCAATAAAAATAACAAGGATAACGTGGCACTAATAGGGAAAAGGCTAGCAGCAGCGCGGGTTTTAGATGTATCGATGTACGGTGCCAGCGCTACTAATCTGGCGCTACAACTAACTCATAGCGATGGCGGCGTGCCCACCGATGCTCTTGATATACAAGTGTAGCAACAGCCTTGTTGTGGGAAGCTTCGCTACCGCTAGTAGCGCTAAGCGCTCTTTGGCGAGACGCTCTTTGCTATTCTTGGCGCTTCTGCTAACTTTTGTACACTAAACTCTTGCTAATTTAAGTAGTTTTTTGGCATATTTGTTTTGTATTTGAACCGGCTTTGTAGAAGAATCTTTAGCACATAGAAATTTCATCATGATACACATACAAATGCCTGCAAGACCACAAATGTAATCATAGCATGTACATACAAATAGTCTCTTCATAATCATCATCCAACACAAAGTGATATCTTGTTATCATCTCGAAAATAGCAATACATGCAAGTCTCGAATACTTGCAACTACAACAACGTCATCCATCTAAACAAAGGCATACATAAGAAGTGCTATCACTATGAGTGAGGCGGAACCATCAGATACATGAGGTGGCGATTCTGAGTCCTCTCTCGCTAGCGTGAACCTCAAGTAACTAGCTTCTCCTTCTTATCTGCTTTTGAAGCCTTTATGGCTGGCGCCGTGAACCCATTCACTTGCGCTGACACTCATGGTTTCGGCGGTAGCATCGGCTCGCCGTGAGATGGAACATGACCGCACCTTTCACGGGTACCGCTCTTGGAATGCATCGTCTGGCTGCTGTGTGCTCTGGCTTGTTTGGAGCGATTACCTTCCCGATCTCTTCCTCTCCTTTTTCTTGGGCACACCTTCGGACCCTTCCTTAACCCCTGCCCAAGTGTTCCCGGGCTAAATCTTGTATCGACCCTCGCGCCCGGCTAGTTGAGCTGTGTTGGCGGCATCTTGAGCGTGTCTGTGAGGATTTCATGAAGAGACTTTTGCATTCCATGGTACGGCCCTGCCCGTATATCATCCATATCCTCATTAGCAAGTGATAGCCCGATTAGTCATATGGTTGACTCATCATATCTATGTCACGATCATCTGCGTTTGTATTGTGGTAATCCATAGGGTCGACCTCCGTCTCATCATCCATTCTCTGTTCTCTGGTACATCAGCGATACTATTGCACCCCTTCATCATGTCGTCGCCGCTCTCACCCGCACTACTACGAGAGCTGGTAATTGCGTGGGTGGGGTGGTGGTCTCCGCACATGCTTGTTGATGTGTGGTAGTTATTGGTGTGCTCTCGGCGGCTCGGACGAATAAGATTCTTGACCATAGCAGCACCCAACCCTTGCAGGCGTCAATCCGTGGCGGGGTCTCGTCGTCCGCTCCCACATGCTATCTTTGAGGAGGCAAATCCTTGTGCCCGATTTCACACTGGTCAAGCTAACCTGAAGTGCCCAGCGAGATCGTGTGGTTGTGGAATGTGCGTTGAGAGGGTCCATTATCATCCCCTTTCCCGTCCACCTTCGGCCTTTGATCAAGTAGAGTATGGTGCATGGGGTTTCTTTAGCACGCAAACACATATATACGTGGTGTAAAACAACGAAAGGCAACAAAATGGAATATTATCTATATATATATATATATATATATATATATGTTAGTGCGACATGTAATTACCGTGGCGGCGTCGAGCTCAGCCAAAGCGAAGGCCCACCTAGCGCGCTGAGGCCGAGGGCGGGCTGCTATGGCGGAGGCGGCTGCGAGAGGAGGCCGGTTGCTTGAGCAAGTGATGGTGCAATGGTGTTGTTGTTCATGGAGTTGCTCGCGATTTGGCGGGCATCGAAATCATGTACCGTCTTATGCGGATTTTCCTTCGCATATTGATGATAAGCTGGAACCAAGTTAGTAGCGAAATCATTTCTGCAGCGATTCTGGCTGCATTGAGTGCTCGCTGTAGCAAATCATATTTGTCCTCGGCTGCTTTTTCTCGACCGCAAGCTTCACCTTTGCGTCGATGTCCGCTGACTAAACTTCTTTTACGCTTCTTGGCCTCTGGGCGTCGTTGTAAAACACCTTCCACGTGGCGCCGTCTCGGCGCCGTGCACGCGACCATATTGCGGCCGCTGGTCCAGCAGGAGTCCCTTAAGTTCGTTCAAGGCCGGTTGAGAGGGTGTCCCACTTGGGCCTCATCGGAGAAGTGGGGCTTTCGGCTGCAAGCGGTGTTGCTTCTCGATAGTGTAATCAATTTCCTCATGATCTTGTCCGTGTAAAAACCTTTTCTCCTTGTCCCACTTGTGGCGGGCCTGATGAAGTCATGCTCCAAGGGGTTGGTGAACTTCGCGAAGGTGCAGGAGACCAGCGGCTTCACGTTCGCGTCCTCCTTATCCCATATGGGCCTTTTACCGAGGTAGCCACGGCTTCGGCGATGCTTCCGTGTTCCTTTGCTGAAGGCTTTTGAATTTCGCAGCCTTAGCCTTGGCTGCCTCGGTAGCGCAAGTGTCCTTGAACTTTTGAACTCCTCTTCCGTAAGTGTCGGATTTTCCTCCGAATCTTGGACGGGGTTCATCAGCCTCAATAGCGCGTTTCACCCTCCCTTTCGGAGGCCAAATCATTGCTGAACATGCCCATGGCGTGATTGTTAATCTTTTTCATCTTGGATCATCCACGGTTGTTCTATGTTATCATCGGTCGGGAACTTGAATCTCTTGTGCAACCGTTAGGAGCAAGCTGCATCAAATGTTCTTTACTCCTTAAGTCATCGTCGTTGATGCTCGCGCATTCCCGTAGGATGCATCCTACTTGGTTCCCATAGCACTTGCGAGGTTCTTCCGGCTCTAACGGCTCAAATTTGCCAGGTGCCATCTTTGTGATCACAAGTCGTCCAATCCCTAGTTTGTTAGGTTTTCGTATCCTCTGCTTCTTATGCTTCCTCTTTTCGGTATCGGCATCGGGGCCGGTACCTTCCCCGCTGGTACCTTCCCCGCCGGTACCTTCCCCACGGTCTCGGCGCCGCCATCGGTGCCGCGCCCGTCGATGTCGATGTCGGCGTCCGTACCATCATCGAGGCCGACCTGCAAACCTTGCTTAGCGATCAAATAGTCGAGTACTCTTGTTCACCATCATAATCCATCTAAATCGCATCTTGGTGAAAGGCCCGTTTCTTCGTTGTTCGACATGTTTCCTATGATTAAGTGGCCTCATTTATTTCTAAAAGTATGAATAAATGAGAAATGACATAAAAAAAAATCTATGTGCCAGCACTTTCGATATACCAACTATGTAGCAAAAATCATGCCTTTATTCACGGAAATTTGGCATGACCATTGCTAAAAATGGACATATCGAGTGCTGAAATCACCAAACGAAATGAATCAACATTCAGCGTAACATAGGCCACTCGGATCATTTTCCAAACATGACATGTCCAAAACATGACATATGCACATATCACATGTCAGTTCAAATTTCCATATAAATTCAGCTCATTTTGAAACCTAGCTAAATTCATAACTAAATAGATAACCTAATTAATTAACATGAAGAACCCTAGCGAGAGGGGTTTACAAAGAGTGCAGGCGAGGAGGAGGCGAGGCCGACGGTCGGCAGCGAGGCCGAGGCGGCGAAGGCCGGCCGAGTCGAGACGAGCGGGGGTCGGGGCGAGCGTGGTGGAGGCGGCGCCGCGCCTTGGTCGAGGCGGCGGCTGGGTCGGGGCGGCGTGGTCGGGGCGAGCGCCGAGTCGGGTCGAGGCCGAGACGGGCGCGGCGCTTGGGCTAGCGCCGGCCGGGGGAGTCGAAGCGAACGGGGGGGCGGGTCGGGCGGCGGAGCGACGGGGCGGAGAGAGAGTGGGGATTTGGGGAAATGGCGGGATGAAGCTGGGCAAGTGAGAATTTTGGGTTAAGTGGGCGTAGCGATGGCGTTATGTCAAAAGCTGCTACTATATTCTATAGCTGCAGGCGGTTTGAGAAAGCGCGCTACTACTATGATCTGTAGCTGCAGCGCTTTATGGGAAACACGCTACTACTATGGTGCGTGGCGGCAGCGGTTTATGAGAAACACGCTACTACTATGATGCATAGCAGCAGCGGTTTTGTGAAGCAGCGCTGCTACTGCCGTCGCTTCTTGCCAGTTTTCCTTTTCTTTTCCTTTATTTTATCCACTTTTATTTCCGAGGCGTGAGCGAAGGGAGGCGATATATATTGCATCATTTGGCGGTTAAATATGTATGCAAAATAGGAACATATATATTACACATCATTGGACCCATGCATAATAATGGCTAAGTGTGTATACAAAATAGGAACATATATATATTACACATCATTGGACCCATAACATACGTTTCCTCGGTCTTTGGCGTTTTCGTTTTGAGTCAGCTTCTTTCCCTTCTTGTTCGTTGATGAATAATTGAGCCCCTCATTGTGACTTTGCCTTTTCCATGGAGTACGATTTTTCTTAGGTAATGTAGTATTGATTCTTCTTTTGGCGTATACTTCATCATCATCGTCATCTTCCCTCATTGGGTTGCCGTCTTGATCATAGTCTTCCTCGTTGGCGACTCCATCCATTCAATGATGTTCCTTTTGCCTCTCCTCCGACAACACGGCTGGGATTGCGGGTCGTTATGAAGAAGCATTGTGTCACTTGCTTAGCGTGTACCCATGGCTCGTTTTTGTGATAGCGTTCACGGTAGCGCTGTTGGCGTCGGGTATAGTCATGGTAGTGAACATCCGGCTTTCTCTTTCAACATTCTTAGCCCATCGACACGGAACATCGTCGTGTTGTGCGATTCGAGTAGTCAAGCTCCCGGATCTCCTCGACCCTTCCATAAAATCGTTCGATTGTCTTTGTTGTCGCTGCGGTCATGCATTCCATCGTCACCCCGAGTTACGATCATCACTTGTCCATATCTTTTGCCTCCGTGTAGAACGTGTATCCGTTGATATCATATGCACGATAGGTTCACGAGGTTGGGAGAGGGCCATGTGCTAAGGCGTATATGATCAATCCGTCCTTAGAGCCCTCCTCCGGGGATTAGCAATAATATGCTCTTTGAACCAATGCGGGAAAGTGGAGTTGTGCTCTCTAGTAACCCGGCGTCCGTCCTGCATACCCCCAGTCACGATACTTCTTTGCGATAATTTCTTTGTGCGATGCCACGAAAGGATCTACCTCGTCTAGGTGTTGTAGCACTACCAAGTTTGCTCTGTCAAAGTCGCTGCGTCGATCTGAGTATGCCACGTGCAGTTCCTGCGACCGTTCTGATGACCATCTCCTTGAGCCTCCCATCGTGCTTGTTAGCGGGCAAACCAACACTAACACCGGCGGCTGGTCTGCGCCATATAGAAAATTCTCACGAAAGAGATGCACTCTTGTGCCAAATAGCCTGGGCGATGCTTCCACCCGGACGGGACATATTCTGAACGAATCCTTTGATGATCCCATTCATCCTCTCAAATGGCATCATGTTGTGCAGGAATGGCGGCCCCAGGTCTATTATGTCATCCACAATATGGACACACAGATGCACCATCACGTCGAAGAACGCGGTAGGAAGTACATCTCAAGCTCATTCATATCTGTGATCTCTTCCTGTAGCCTTTGGAGCTGCTTCACAGCGATCGACTTTCGAGATGGCGTCAAAAAGTTGCGAGACCAATAAGCGTGTCACGGACGTGCTTGTCCATTATCCCTCTAAGGGCAACAGTAGTATCTGCGTCATCATCACATGACAGTCATGAGACTTCATGCGCTGAACCTTTTCTTGTCCGTGTCTAGATATCGCTTATCTTGCCACGATGAACGGAACTAACTTTCACTCGGTAAGGCACTTAAAGAATTGATTGATCTCAGCTGACTTAAGGTGAAGCAAGAGGGGGCAATAATCTTCTTTCTTTAATTTCTTGCCCTTCTTCTCCGTGCCTCTGTCTCCGTCTCTGTCTCGTCGACATTTTACGGGCGGCATGTGCAGATCTTCCCTGATTTTCAAATCTTGCAAGTCTTTTCTTGCCTTGGCCCATCCTTGGTCTTATCCGGCATGTTCATCGATGTTGCGAGCAAGCTCTCAAGGACATTCTTACAGATATGCATTTGATCAAGGCAATGAGGTGTATCGAGTTTGTGCGATACTCAAGTCCCGAACACAGACCTCGTCTTCCATACCTTCAGCGAGCCGCTCTGGCGCCTTTCTCATCGTCTTTCGGCGGCGGGCACTCATTCCAGTTTTTCAACAGCTCGCCGATTTTGGCACCGCTCCGCTTACGTGGAGGTCCTCGATGCTCAGCGTGACCATTGAATAGATCTCCACGGTTTCTCCACGGGTCGTCTGTTCAAGCCATCTTGATGCCCCATGTACATGATTTTCCCAGACCGCCATCTTTCCTTGGCGTTAGCTGCTGAGGCGTTGTATCATCCATGCACCGCGTGCATCCGCAATATCCATGGCACACTGGCCTGCCACATATCCGTAACCGAGATAGTCTGCCTTTGTCATGATCAGCGCGCTCTCATGTTGAAATACTCACCTTTCTTTGGCGTCCCATGTCTTGGCGGTGTTTTCCATAACGTGTCTAACTCCTCTTGAAGTAGCCCGGATACAAATTAATATTATTTCCTGGTTGTTTGGCCCTTGAATAAGCATGCTCATGTGAATGTACTTGATTTCATGCACAACCGGGGAGGTTGTACATCCATACAAACACGGGCCATGTACTATGGTTGGTGTTCGGTTGCCAAGCAGTTCATGCCATCGGTACGTGCCAAGCACAATGTTCCTTGCATCACATTCAAAATACCGATAGAAGCTGTTCAACGCTCTCCATTGGCTTCCATCCTTCACGTGTCTCACTTGGATCATCTCCATCGTCGGGCTTCTTCCTCTCCGCGTGCGGCGCATTAGCTTTGCTTCCTTGGGATCTACAAAAACCTCAGGAGGCGGGGAGTGATCGGTAAGTACCATACAACTTTACGGGACATTTCTTCCGGCCTTCTTGTATCGAGAAGCATTGCACACCGGACAGCTTGTTTTTCCGCGTGCTCCTTCCGATAAATTATGCAATCGTTGATGCATGCATGGTATCTAACGTGTGGCGGATCAAGAGGGCACCACGATCTTCTTGGCCTCATCAACACTAGTAGGACATAGATTACCCGGGAAGAACATCCTTTAGGTACTTGAGATGCTCATCGAGGCTAGTGTCGGTCCATTTGTTTTTAGCCCTCGTCTTGAGGAGTTGGGCGTGAAACTCAACGGGTCACCTCGGATTTCAACCATCATACAATGGAGTGTTGAGTCTACCACCGGTTGCTCCAGCTTAGCCTCCTCTCTAGAAGCAGCTCTCTCGTACTCGTCTACTTGCGAAGCAATGCTTGAACATGAGGTCCCGCACAATTGAACTTAGTACCGATTTAACTCTGCTGCGTGGATTCCATGTCGTTCTCTCCGCCACCATGTCGGCCCTTCTCCTCCGCCATGTCCGCCCTTCTCCGCCGCCATGTCCGGCCTCTTCCCCGCCGCCATTATCGATCATCTCTTCGTCTTGCCCCGTGTCATCATTGCCTGCCCCGTCGGCATCCTCAACATCGTCATCCTCATCTTCAATTATCCACCTAGTATAGCCATCCATGAAACCAGTCATGAGCAGGTGCGCTTCGACACGACCATCGTCATGGGGGTCGAGCCAAACTATTCCTTTGCATTTTTGACACGGACATAAAACCTCTGTCCGGTTATTTTCTTTCATGTCTTGCACCGCCGACCGCAACCACCTGTCCACCATCGTTCCACTGACCATCGTCAACTCTGCACGGTAATAATAAAAAAATTGATTGTAAAAATGCATGCATGCATCAAAGTCATAAAAATTTGGCATGACCTTCCTAAAAATAGGACATATATGGATCTAGAGTTTGCGAATTAGCGAAGCGAAATAAATCGACATTTCGACAAAACATAGGCAACTCAAAAGCACAATTTGGGCGTCAACTCATGCCACACACACATTTCCACAAACATATCACACACACATAAACACATTTCCATTTTGCAAAAGCATGAAATTTTCATCACCTCTATCTCGATGGCGGAGATGATGTTGTAGGGAGATCAAAAGTGCACAAAGCTCTTCTTGACAAAGATAGATCTAGTTAGGGGCAAATAGGTCCTTAACTAAATCCTACATCTACCTAGCTACCTAATTTGGAAGGAGACAACTTCAACTAGTGGAGGGAAGGAAAAGAGAAGGAGATGCATTAATGGAGGTGGTGTAGTTATGTAGGAGTAATGAAGAGAGAGAAGGTGGATAGAGAAGAGAGAGAGTAATGGGGAGAAGTATTGAGAAGAAGAAGAGTGAGAGTGGGAGCATGTGGTGGAGGGAAGAGAGGAGAGGGGAGGTAGGGGAAGGGAAAAAGGAAGGGGGGAGGGAGGGGCGGGTTGGGGGTTGGTGGGGTTAGCGATGGCGGGAGAAAAAAGCTGCTGCTAGTGCGCTTTTCGATGGCGCTACTGCTAATGGGACAAAAATTGTGGCAATTTGAAACTTACGATGGCGATCTCGAGAAAACGCTACTACTACGTGCTTAGCGATGGCGTTATTCTTGCGACAGCCATCTTGCTACTTAGAGTTGGGGGAACACCGCAGGTCGATATTTGTAGTAGCGTGCTACTGCTAAATATTTATCAGCAGCGAGTTTATGTAACCCGCGCTACAACTACTTAGCAGCAGCGCTCTATTTTGAACCGCGCTGCTGCTAAGATTCTGTGTATAGGCTTTTCCCTAGTAGTGTGGGTACTGCAGGGGCCACGAACGAGGTGGCGACCCTGAAGGAGGCTGTGTCCGCGGCCGAACGCAATGCGGCCGCGGAATGGGCAGAGCGAGAGAAACAGGAGGCGCGGGTGGCGGAAGTGCGACAAGAGCTCCAGGCTCTCATGGAAAAGCATGAGAGTTTGGAGCGTGACTCAAAGACTCGAGAGTCCGAGCTTGCCTCGGCTCTCGAAAGTGCCAAAGCCGCCAAGGCCGAGGCCCATAAGGCCCTTCAGGAGGTTGAGGATGTGAAGAAAATAGCAGCGGGTAAGGCATTTTTTATGCAAAGCAAGCATGTTAGTGTAAACTACCTGACACTTACCCGAATTTGGAGCTCTCCAGGGGCGTTTGCAAATCTGCCTTGCAGTGTATCCGATGCCGCCGCATTCTACCGTGGCGAGGAGGGGGCTCAACGAAGAAGGTCTTACGGTCTCGATCTGCTGAGGCGGCCATCCGGTGCCCCTAGCGACCAGTGAAGCAGCTGGTCGAGCTCCATAAGGTAGCCGAGCAGGCCATGAAGGGCCTCATAGTCCGGCGTGGGCTGGAGAGGCCATGCACAGGACCTACTTTCGACCTCGTCGGCGGCTGGTGGATGTGTGCCCCTTGTTGGAGGTCGTCAAGCGCTCCGCCTGTATTGAAGGCGCTCGTCGGGCCCTTGCCCTTGCAAAGGTGCACTGGGGCAAGCTGGATGCGGAGAAGCTTATCACTGACGCGCCGCCAGCGGGCAAGGAGTATCGTACGCCCGAGATGTACTATAAGACTGTCCTGAAGGGTGCCCGCAAGATTGTGGATGAGTACCCCAGAGATGTAATTATTGAGTAGACTCGCTATCTATTATCATGTGCGCTGAAAACTTTGTTCATATGCGCTAAGCAACGCTTGTTTGATTTAAAATATTACCTTCTGTGCGGCCCTTTATAAAATTTGAGAGATGGCAAGTCGTCGGCTTCAGCCCCCAAGCCATTAGTGCTGGGGTGTTCGGGATAAACTTGAGCACTCTTGTTCCCATTCTTGGGTCCATCTAGGGAGGCGCTCAACACAACGAACAAGGCAACCGGACTTATAATGCTTGAACACTCTCATCGAGCCATAGAATTCTATAATTTTAAATTTCCGCGAAGCCCCTGGTATTCGGAAGACCGAGTTGGGGGCGCTATCCACGCCTTGGCCGGACATTATCCGGTTCTTCGCTTGACGCGGCATAAGTCTTTAAGGACCGAAAAGACCTCTCAAACAGCGACCAGTCTCTCGCCTAATCATGACAGTCAGTTTTAGCTTTCTCCACTGAGGCGCTCGCCCAGCTCAACCGGGGCACAATCACAGTGGTTCTCCCAGTGCCACCTTAGCCGACAGAACGGGACGTAAGGTACCAAAACGTGGGGCCGGCAAACCAAACTATTGACCCAAGACATGATTCGAGCCGATTCATATAATGCTATAAGTTCGGGGTGCCGCACTTGTGAAAGTGTTCGGACTTATCACACCATAATGCGGGGAACATAAGCCCCTAGTGTATTCGGCCATACCAAAATATACGGGTGCAAGATGTCATTAGTGAACATATATGTAAAGTAATGCAATAACAGGCAAAAAGTGCTGCATTATTTATTCAAGGGATTACGCTATGAGTGCGGAATGATACAAATAGTCGGTAAGCAAGGGATTGGACTAATTAAACATGTCCCCCTCCAGGGGTGGGCTGCGGACTGGTGTATATAATCAAATTTAATGCTCGTAATGGAGACCACCTGAGTGTTCATCACAACCTTCTTTCTTCCCTGGCTGTTGCATCGTGAGTTTGGCGGGTTCACCGCCGGACAGGGCCTCTGATGAACGGAGTCCTGTGTATACAAAGAAAGAAAATAATAAAAAAGAGCGACACACTTGTGAGCCCCTGGTGTGGTCGAGCCGCACTCTGGGACTATTGTGGTCGTGCCCCTCCCCCTAGGCCCATGGTATCTCCAGAGCGTAATGATGTACGCGGAGGGTTGGTCTTGCAATTATGCAAGGGCTGGGGTTGGGGCCGCATTGCTACGCGTGCTCGGATCGTGCCAGGTGGTCTTGGTTGATGTTGCTTCGGGCGCGTTTGGTCGTGTCCGGCCGTTTAACAGCCGGACTCGAAAATTGCCTTAAAAGGGTGCTCTGTACTTCTGCCGCGAGAGCCGCTGTATGTTCCTCCGTTCGGAGGGAGCGTTCCGTATTTCCGTTGACCGTGATGACTCCACGAGGGCCTGGCATCTTGAGCTTTAGGTATGTGTAATGCGGCACTGCGTTGAACTTTGCAAACGCGGTTCGTCCGAGCAGAGCGTGATAGCCGCTGCGGAACTGGACTATGTCGAAGATTAACTCCTCGCTCTGAAAATTATCCGGGGATCCGAAGACCACTTCCAGTGTGACTGAGCCTGTACAATTGGCCTCAACACCTGGTACGACGCCTTTGAAGGTCGTCTTTGTAGGTTTAATCCTTGAGGGGTCTATACCCATCTTGCGCACTGTATCCTGATAAAGCAGGTTCAGGCTACTGCCGCCGCCCATCAGGACTCTTGTGAGGTGAAATCCATCGACGATTGGGTCTAAAACCAATGTGGCGAATCCGCCATGGCGGATACTAGTCGGATGGTCTCTTCGATCGAAAGTGATTGGACAAGAGGACCATGGATTGAACTTTGGGGCGACTGGCTCCATCGCATATACGGACTTAGTGCACGCTTCCGCTCCCTCTTGGGAATATGGGTTGCGTATATCATATTTATCGTCCGCACTTGTGGGGGAAGCCCTTCTGTCCTCTACTGTTCGGCGGTCGGGTCTCTTCCTCATCGTCGCTGTGCAGCCCCTTGTCATTGTTTTCGGCGATTAACTTGCCTGCCTGCTTGAATACCCAACAATCTCTGTTGGTGTGATTAGCTGGCTTTTCGGGGGTGCCATGTATCTGGCATGAGCGGTCGAGTATTCGGTCCAAATTGGACGGACCCGGAGTGGTTCTTTTGAATGGCTTCTTCCGCTGACCGGGTTTAGAGCCTCGGAATCCGGCGTTAACTGCCGTATCCTCCTTGTCGTCGCCGTTAACGTGGCGTTTATTTTTGCTTCGACGCGACCTGCCATTGTGGTCCTTAGTGTCCGGACTACCAGCATTTTTACTGAGGTTGTTGCTGCGAGCTAGCCAGCTATCCTCTCCCGTAGAGAAGCGGGTCATTAATGATGTGAGGGCTGCCATGGATTTCGGCTTTTCCTGTCCTAGGTTTCGGGCTAGCCACTCGTCGCAGATGTTATGTTTGAAGGCTGCGAGGGCCTCTGCATCCGTCTGATCGGCGATTTGATTTTTCTTTGTTAAGAACCGTGTCGAAATTATGTCGGCGATTAAATCGGCTGCTGGATTATGTGGCTTAGGTCATTGGCATCGGTGGCGCACATATGTGCCCCGGAAGTTGTCGAGGAATGCGGCTTCGTGTCCTCCCAACACCAATTGACTCTGCGGGCAGGCTGTTAAGCCAATGCCGAGCTGGTCCTTTAAGCTTGAGCGGGAGGTATTTGATGGCGTGGAGATGTGTCGCGCGGGCCATATGGATGTGAAGGAGATAATCTTCGATCCAAACCGCGGGGTCTGTCGTGCCATCGTAGGATTCAATGTTTACGGGTTTAAACCCTTCAGGGATTTGATGGTCCATTACTTCGTCAGTGAAGCATAGCGGGTGTGCGGCGCCTCTGTATTGATCAATATCACGACGTAGCTCAAGGGAGCGTTGTCTGCTGTGTTCGGCCCGGCCGGAGTTGTTGTATCCGGCTCGACGGTATTCGTTGTGGGTCGTGGGGCGCCCACGTGATCCATAGATAGATCTGGATTGTCTTGCCTTATCCTCCAATATGTCCCGCAAGTCCGGCGCGTTCCCTCATGGCTTCGTACTTTTCGAGCGATGCCGGGGTACGGTCTTGATGGAAGGCCTGGATGCCTCTCGCCGCGACCACGGGTGGTCGGTCGGCGTCGTATTGTCTTGCGCTGGTGATGAGGGTATGTATGCTTCCTCCTCTAATTGGGGAGCAACTTGCGTTTTAGGTAGCTTTTGGAGGCGTTGAGTTCGTACTCTTGACGCGAGGACCTCGGTCCATCGATTGGCGGCAGGTCTTGATCAGCTTGAAGCTGATGCTGCTTTTTCTTTAGGCTATTTGCCGTGGCCATTAGCCTGCGTTTGAAACGCTCTTGTTCGACGGGATCCTTGGGCACGACGAATTCGTCGTCGTCGAGGCTTGCCTCGTATCCGGAGGGAGGCATGTAATTATCATCCTCGACCTCTTCGTGTGCCGCTCTCTCACGAGGGCTTGCTTCTGCATCCTCCTGCGTTGAATCTTCTTTGGGGATTGTCTTCGGCACTTGCAGGGTGTTATTATCTCCTGTGCCGGAATCTCCATTCTTTTTGTGGCGGGATTTAGAGCGGCGCCGCTGACGTCGGCGCTTGGGCTGTTTCTTTAAGGAATCTGCCTCCGCTGCTTCTTCGCCGTCCCCATCTTTTGGGGTGTCCACCATGTATATGTCATATGACGAGGTGGTCTTCTAGTGCCCTGTAGGCGCTGGTTCTTGTTCGTCTCCGGCATCTTCGTCCATACCGTCGATGTCTTCGGAGTCATAGTCTAGCATGTCGGTAGATCGTCGACAGTGGCTACAAAGTGGGAGGTGGGTGGGCTTTGAATCTCTTCGTCGTCCGCATCCCAACCATCCTGGCCATAATCTGGCCAGGGCTCTCCGGATAGCGAGAGATGCTTTAGCGAATTTAGAATGTCGCCAAAGGGCGAGTGCTGAAAGATGTCCGCAGCGGTGAACTCCATGATCGGCGCCCAATCGGATTCGATTGGCAGGGGCGCAGGAGGTTCGGAGTCCGGCAGGGAGTCCGGCACCTCGGACTCACGAGTTTTATAGGGGACAAGGTCAGTGTTCGGCTCCATCACCGTGGAAGTTGCAGCCCCCGAGGCGGTGTCCAGCCACCGGTCCTCGATATGGGCGATCGGCTCCGGACTGAGGGCCGGAGCGGATTCGTGTGCGGCTACCAAGGCACTGTCCGGCGGCAGAGCTAAATCATGCCCATCGTGATAGTGCGGCACGCTCGGCTGTGGCTCGAGTCCGTCAAAGATCAAGTCCCTGCGGATGTCGGCCATGAAGTTTAGGCTTCCGAACCTGACCTGACGGCCAGGGGCGTAGCTTTCGATCTGCTCCAGATGGCCAAGTGAATTAGCCCGCAGTGCGAAGCCGCCGAATATGAAGATCTGTCCGGGGAAAAAAGTCTCACCCTGGACGGCGTTGTTGTTGATTGAAGAAGCCATCGAGCCTATCGGTGACGACACAGAGGAACTCTCAATGAAAGCACCAATGTGGGTGTCAAAACCTGCGGATCTCGGGTAGGGGGTCCCGAACTGTGCGTCTAGGCGGATGGTAACAGGAGACGAGGGACGCGATGTTTTACCTAGGTTCAGGCCCTCTTGATGGAGGTAAAACCCTACGTCCTGCTTGATTAATATTGATGATGTGTATTACAAGAGTGGATCTACCACGAGATCAAGGAGGCTAAACCCTAGAAGCTAGCCTATGGTATGATTGTTGTAATGGATGTTGTCCTACGGACTAAAACCCTCCGGTTTATATAGACACCGGAGAGGGCTAGGGTTACAGTCGGTTACAATGGTAGGAGATCTACATATCCGTATCGCCAAGCTTGCCTTCCACGCCAAGGAAAGTCCCATCCGGACACGGGACGGAGTCTTCAATCTTGTATCTTCGTAGTCTTGGAGTCCGGTGGACGATGATAGTCCGGCTGTCCGGACACCCCCTAGTCCAGGACTCCCTCAGAGACCATCTTCATCCTACGCCTCCCACGGATTGATAAACCTTAGGTCATCCACTTGAGGGAAATTTGCTACTGTCCTACAAACCTCTGCACTTGGAGGCCCAACAACGTCTACAAGAAGAAGGTTGTGTAGTATACATCACCGTCACCGACGCACGCACGGGGTTTGCCCGGCGACGTCCAGTGGCGGTGGCAAGGGAGGGGACAAACGGGGTTAAGCTGGCGGCGGCGGCGCCTAGGTTGCGCCCGGGTCACTCGCAGGAGCGGCACAGGGCTGAGATTTTAAGCAGTGAAAAATCCGTGCTATGAAACAAAGTTAAAAGAGGTTGTTTTCACTATGTTCATTAGCATGGTAGAGTGGCACCACCTAGTCTTGATTTTGTGTTAGGAGTTTTAACCCTTCAACTTGCATACTAAAGTTTCACAAAGAAATGTAGTGGAAATTAAAATATTCTTCGGAAACCATGACTGGGATGCAACATCCAATTCCAGCAATAACAACATAGAAAGGTAATTTACACCACTTTAGCAGACAATGAAGGGCAATCATAACATAAAAAATGGGGGAGGTATAGAGATGGAATAATATGAAACGTGCCATGGCTGCAAGGGGAGTTCGGTATGAAAATACCAAACATACAAAGTAGTGAAAAATTGGCGCAAACGAACTACAAAACAAAGCCCTAATGAAAAAGCTCATTTCACTCTATTCATCACTGTGATGGAACTCTAATTAAGTTTCCAATAAAACAACATATACAGCACACACTCTTGATTTTGTGTTAGGGTTTTAACCCACCTGTAAACTAGCATAGACTTTCTTAAAGAAAAGGAGTGCATATTCGCATTTTTCCTTTGGAAACCATGACTGAGATAGAACAACCAATCCTAACACTTGTGCACTCATAACATATTTAATTCAAACCTAAGAAGAATTATTGTCATGTAAATGGTCTAGGACAAAAAAATTCGAAGGTGCAAGGAAATTGGGAAGAGCTGACGTAATACTTTAGATTTGTCTAGTGCATTAATGGTGTGCTGCCAAATTTCGCCACCGAAGCACAAATATTGTGAAAAGAATTTCTAGTCTAACATAGTTCATTTTTAACATAGCATAACTTCTAACTCCTTTATTTTAGCTTATTTCACCTGGCCGATTATTAAGATACCAATCTAGGTGCACAAATATTTGATTTGACCATATTTCCCAATCTCACCTCGAGGCAACCCAGCAGAATTAGTTTCATCTTATAATTCATTTATGTTAGGACTTCAAACGAACAATTAAAATATGATGTAAGATTGGCAACAATTTTGTTATGCAACACGACACATCAAGATTACTAAAAATAGTTGCTTTTTGTTATGCATGTAAACTTTCTTGAGACTCTCTCTAAATAGAGCTCATATATGGATTCCTAAAAGATCAACTTCCTCCATAAAATCCAATGTCTTCTATGTACTAAAAATTAAAAGTAGAGAATGAGAGATGGCATGCAATTTATGGTAACCACCTTGTATTATTTGTGTGCATCGGCATCTTTCTGATTTCTGAAGAATCTAGAAGGTGAGTGTGTGGCATGCGCATGCCCATGAGATGTCCGCACCATAACAAGTCTCTCGTGTGTAATAGCCTATGTGGCATCCTTGTTATGACAATAGCTCCAACCCGCTTTCTACCTGGCACCCCCTTGTTCTTCTTCTCGCCCCTTTAAGAAAATTGATCGTTCTTCTAATTACATGCAGCTCAAGTGTTGAAAAAAATGAAAGTAATGTTGGGGAACGTAGTAATTTCAAAAAAATTTCCTACGCACACGCAAGATCATGGTGATGTATAGCAACGAGAGGGGAGAGTGTTGTCTACGTACCCTCGTGAGACCCGGCGAAGCGATCTGGCGTAGAGGAAGTAGTCGTCGTTCTCCTCGCGATCCGACCGATCCGCGCCGTTACTCCGGCGCCCGAGTTCTTGACACACGACAGCTCGATGGCGTCCCTCGTACTCGATCCAGCCGAGTGTCGAGGAGAGTTCGTCGGCCGACGGCGTGGTGGCGATCTTGATGTTTCACGGCGCAGGGCTTCGCCTAAGCTTCATGACGGTATAACCGAGGTGGAATATGGTGGAGGGGGCACCGCTGCACGGCTAAGGAACGATCCAAAGATCAAACTTGTGTGTCCTAGGGTGCCCCCTGCCCCCGTATATAAAGGAGGGAGGGGGGAGGCCGGCCGGCCTAGCTAGGGCGCGCCGGGATAGGGTGCCCCCCCTTTTCCTAGTTGGATTAGGTTTGGGGGAAGGGGGAAGAGGAGAGGCGCCCCCCCCTCCTTGTCCTATTCGGACTGGGGGAGGGCGCCACCACCTCTGGCCGGCCCTCCTCTTCTCCCTCGAGGCCCACCGAGGCCCATTTACCTCCGGGGTTCCGGTAACCTCCCGGTTTTCCGGTAAATTCCCGTTTTCGCCCGGAACCATTCCGAACTCCAAACATAGGCTTCCAATATATCAATCTTTATGTCTCGACCATTCCGAGACTCCTCGTCATGTCCGTGATCACATCCGGGACTCCGAACTTCTTCGGTACATCAAAATACATAAACTCATAATAACTGTCATCGAAACCTTAAGCGTGCGGACCCTACGGTTCGAGAACAATGTAGACATGACCTAGAACTATTCACGGTCAATAACCAATAGCGGGACCTGGATGCCCATATTGGTTCCTACATATTCTACGAAGATCTTTATCGGTCGACCGCATAACAACATCGTTGTTCCTTTGTCTTCGGTATGTTACTTGTCCGAGATTCGATCGTCGGTATCCAATACCTAGTTCAATCTCGTTACGGCAAGTCTCTTTACTCGTTCCGTAATACATCATCTCACAACTAACTCATTAGTTGTAGTGCTTGCAAGGCTTCAATGATGTGTATTACCGAGAGGGCCCAGAGATACCTCTCCGACAATCGGAGTGACAAAACCTAATCTCGAAATCGCCAACCCAACATCTACCTTTGGAGACACCTGTAGTACTCCTTTATAATCACCCGATTCGTTGTGACGTTTGGTAGCACCAAAGTGTTCCTCCGTAAACGGAGTTGCATAATCTCATAGTTACAGGAACATGTATATGTCATGGATAAAAGCAGTAGCAACATACTAAACGATCGTGTGCTAAGCTAATGGAATGGGTCATGTCAATCAGATCATTCTACTAATGATGTGACCTTGTTAATCAAATAACAACTCCTTGTTCATGGTCGGAAACATAACCATCTTTGATTAACAAGCTAGTCTAGTAGAGGCATACTAGTGACATGTTGTTTTGTCTATGCATTCACACATGTATCATGTTTCCGGTTAATACAATTCTAGCATGAATGATAAACATTTATCATGAAATAAGGAAATAAATAATAACTTTATTATTGCCTCTAGGGCATATTTCCTTCAGTCTCCCACTTGCACTAGAGTCAATAATCTAGATTACATAGTAATGATTCTAACACCCATGGAGTCTTGGTGCTGATCATGTTTTGCTCGTGGAAGAGGCTTAGTCAACGGTCTGCAACATTCAGATTCGTATGTATCTTGCAAATCTCTATGTCCCCACCGGACTAAGTCCGGATGGAATTGAAGCGTCTCTTGATGTGCTTGGTCCTCTTGTGAAATCTGGATTCCTTCGCTAAGGCAATTGCTCGATATTGTCACGAAGATTTTCATTGGACCCGATGCACTAGGTATGACACCTAGATCGGATATGAACTCCTTCATCCGACTCCTTCATTAGCTGCTTCGAAGCTGCTATGTATTCCGCTTCACATGTAGATCCCGCTTCGACGCTTTGTTTAGAACTGCACCAACCGACAGCTCCTCCGTTTAGTGTAAATCGTATCCGGTCTGCGATTTAGAATCGTCCGGATCGATGTCAAAGCTTGCGTCAACGTAACCGTTCTACGATGAGCTCTTTGTCACCTCCATATACGAGAAACATATCCTTAGTCCTTTTCAGGTATTTCAGGATGTTCTTGACCGCTGTCCAGTGATCCACTCCTGGATTACTTTGGTACCTCCATTTTGAACTTCTTCAAAATTTTGTCAAGGTATGTGCTTTGTGAAAGTCCAATCAAGCGTCTTGATCTATCTCTATAGATCTTAATGCCCAATATGTAAGCAGCTTCACCGAGGTCTTTCATTGAAAAACTCTTATTCAAGTATCCCTTTATGCTATCCAGAAATTCTATATCATTTCCGATCAGCAATATGTCATCTACATATAATATCGAAATGCTCTGAGCTCCCACTCACTTTCTTGTAAATACAGGCTTCTCCAAAAGTCTGTACAAACCCAAATGCTTTGATCACACTATCAAAGCGTTTATTCCAACTCGAGATGCTTGCACCAGTCCATAGATGGATCGCTGGAGCTTGCACACTTTGTTAGCTCCTTTGGATCGATAAAACCTTCCGGTTGCATCATATACAACTCTTCTTCCGTAAATCCATTCAGAATGCAGTCTTTACATCCATTTGCCAAATTTCATAATCATAAAATGCGGCAATTGCTAACATGATTCGGACGGACTTAAGCATCGCTTCGGTGAGAAGGTCTCATCGTAGTCAATCCCTTGAACTTGCCGAAAACCTTTTGCGACAAGTCGAGCTTTATAAACGATAACATTACCGTCGTCGTCGGTCTTCTTCTTGAAGATCCACTTGTTTTCTATTGCTTGCCTACCCTTGGGCAAGTCAACCAAAGTCCATACTTTGTTTTCATACATGGATCCCATCTCGATTTCATGGCCTCAAGCCATTTTGCGAATCTGGGCTCACCATCGCTTCTTCATAGTTCGTAGGTTCATCATGATCTAGTAGCATGACTTCGAACAGGATTGCCGTACCACTCAGTGCGGATCTTACTCTGGTTGATCTACGAGGTTCTCGTAGTAACTTGATCTGAAGTTTCATGATCAACATCATCAACTTCCTCACTACTTGGTGTAGGTGTCTCGAAACTGGTTTCTGCGATTTAACTACTTTCAAGTAAGGGAGAAGGTACTATTACCTCATCAAGTTCCACTTTCCTCCCACTCACTTCTTTCGAGAGAAACTCCTTCTCTAGAAAGGATCCATTCTTAGCAACGAATGTCTTGCCTTCGGATCTGTGATAGAAGGTGTACCCAACTGTCTCCTTTGGGTATCCTATGAAGACACATTTCTCCGATTTGGGTTCGAGCTTATCAGGTTGAAGCTTTTTCACATAAGCATCGCATCCCCAAACTTTAAGAAACGACAACTTTGGTTTCTTGCTAAACCACAGTTCATAAGGTGTCGTCTCAGCGGATTTTGACGGTGTTCTATTCAGCGTGAATGCGGCCGTCTCTAGAGCATAACCCCAAAACGATAGCGGTAAATCAGTAAGAGACATCATAGATCGCACCATATCTAGTAAAGTGCGATTCTGACGTTCGGACACACCATTACGTTGTGGTGTTCCGGTGGCGTGAGTTGCTAAACTATTCCGCATTGTTTCAAATGTAGACCAAACTCGTAACTCAAATATTCACCTCCACGATCAGATCGTAGAAATTTAATTTTCTTGTTACGATGATTTTCAACTTCACTCTGAAATTCTTTGAACTTTTCAAACGTTTCAGACTTATGTTTCATTAAGTAGATATACCCATATCTGCTTAAGTCATCTGTGAAGGTGAGAAAATAACGATATCCGCCACGAGCCTCAACATTCATCGGACCACATACATCCGTATGTATGATTTCCAACAAATCTGTTGCTCTCTCCATAGTACCGGAGAACGGTGTTCTAGTCATCTTGCCCATGAGGCACGGTTCGCAAGTGCCAAGTGATTCCTAATCAAGTGACTCCAAAAGTCCATCAGTATGGAGTTTCTTCATGCGCTTTACACCGATATGACCTAAACGGCAGTGCCACAAATAAGTTGCACCATCATTATCAACTCTGCATCTTTTGGCTTTAACATTATGAATATGTGTATCACTACTATCGAGATTCATCAGAAATAGACCACTCCTCAAGGGTGCATGACCATAAAAGATATTACTCATATAAATAGAACAACCATTATTCTCTGATTTAAATGAATAACCGTCTCGCATCAAACAAGATCCAGATATAATGTTCATGCTCAACGCAGGCACCAAATAACAATTATTTAGGTCTAAAACTAATCCCGAAGGTAGATGTAGAGGTAGCGTGCCGACCGCGATCACATCGACTTTGGAACCATTTCCCACGCGCATCGTCACCTCGTCCTTTGCCGGTGTTAAGCAATCCGTAGTCCTGTTTGAGTTGCAAATATTAGCAGAACCAGTATCAAATACCAGTGCTCTGCGAGCTCTAGTAAGGTACACATCAATAACATGTATATCACATATACTTGCCATCCTTCTTATCCGCCAAATACTTGGGGCAGTTCCGCTTCGAAGGACCGATGCGCTTGCGGTAGAAGCACTCGATTTCAGGCTTAGGTCCGACTTGGGTTTCTTCTCTGAGCAGCAACTTGCTTGCTGTTCTTCTTGAAGTTCCCTTCTTCTTCCCTTTGCCTTTCTTCTTGAAACTAGTGGTCTTATTGACCATCAACACTTGATGCTCCTTCTTGATTTCTACCTCCGCAGCCTTTAGCATTGCGAAGAGCTCGGTATAGTCTTTACTAACCCTTGCATATTGTAGTTCATCACGAAGCCTTTGTAGCTTGGTGGCGTGATTGGAGAATTCATCAATGACACAATCATCCGGAAGATTAACTCCCAATTGTGTCAAGTGATTGTAGTACCCGACATTACGAGTATATGCTCACTAACGAACTGTTCTCCTCCATCTTGCAGCTATAGAACTTATTGGAGACTTCATATCTCTCAATCCGGGCATTCTGTTGGAATATCAACTTCAACTCTGGAACATCTCATATGCTCCATGACGTTCAAAACGTCGTTGAAGTCCCGGTTCTAAGCCGTAAAGCATGGCACATCGAACTATAGAGTAGTCATCAGCTTTGCTCGCGCGACGTTCTTAACGTCGTCGGTTGCATCAGCGAAGCAGCACGCACCCAGCGGTGCATCCAGGCGTAACTCTTACATGCGATAATGAGGATAATCCTCGATTACGGGCCCAGTCCGTGTAATTGCTACCATCATCTTTCAACTTTGCTTTCTCAAGGAACGCATTAAAATTCAACGGAACAACAGCACGAGCCATCTATCTACAATCAAACATAAACAAGCAAGATACTATCAGGTACTAAGTTCATGATAAATTTAAGTTCAATTAATCATATTACTTAAGAACTCCCACTTAGAAAGACATCTCTCTAGTCATCTAAGTGATCACATGATCCAAATCAACTAAACCATAACCGATCATCACGTGAAATGGAGTAGTTTTCAATGGTGAACATCTTATGTTGATCATATCTACTATATGATTCACGCTCGACCTTTCGGTCTCCGTGTTCCGAGGCCATATCTGCATATGCTAGGCTCGTCAAGTTTAACCCGAGTATTCTGCGTGTGCAAAACTGGCTTGCACCCGTTGTAGATGGACGTAGAGCTTATCACACCCGATCATCACGTGGTGTCTGGGCACGACAAACTTTGGCAACGGTGCATACTCGGGGAGAACACTTCTTGATAATTTAGTGAGAGATCATCTTATAATGCTACCGTCAATCAAAGCAAGATAAGATGCATAAAAGGATAAACATCACATGCAAATCAATATAAGTGATATGATATGGTCATCATCATCTTGTGCTTCATGATCTCCATCTTGCAGCACCACCATGATCACCATCGTCACCGGCGCGACACCTTGATCTCCATCGTAGCATCGTTGTCGTCTCGCCAATCTTATGCTTCTCGACTATCGCTACTGCTTAGTGATAAAGTAAAGCATTACAGAAGCGATTGCATTGCATACAATAAGCGACAACCATATGGCTCCTGCCGATTGCCGATAACCGGTTACAAAACATGATCATCTCATACAATAAAATATAGCATCACGTCTTGACCATATCACATCACAACATGCCCTGCAAAAACAAGTTAGACGTCCTCTACTTTGTTGTTGCAAATTTTACGTGGCTGCTACGGGCTTAAGCAAGATCCAGTCTCACCTCGCATCAAAACCACAACGATACTTCGTCAAATAGACTCGTTTAACCTTCTCAAGGACCGGGCGTAGCCACACTCGGTTCAACTAAAGTGAGAGAGACAGCACCCACCAGTCACCTTTAAGCAACGAGTGCTCGTGGCGGTGAAACCAGTCTCGCGTAAGCGTCTGCGTAATGTCGGTCCGGGCGCTTCATCTCACAATACCGCTGAACCAAAGTATGACATGCTGGTAGGTAGTATGACTTGTATCGCCCACAACTCACTTGTGTTCTACTCGTGCAAAACATCAAACCATAAAAACCTAGGCTCGGATGCCATTTGTTGGGGAACGTAGTAATTTCAAAAAATTCCTACGCACACGCAAGATCATGGTGATGTATAGCAACGAGAGGGAGAGTGTTGTCTACGTACCCTCGTGACCCGGCGAAGCGATCACAACGTAGAGGAAGTAGTCGTCGTTCTCCTCGCGATCCGACCGATCCGGCGCCGTTACTCCGGCGCCCCGAGTTCTTGACACACGTACAGCTCGATGGCGTCCCTCGTACTCGATCCAGCCGAGTGTCGAGGAGAGTTCCACAAGACGACGGCGTGGTGACGATCTTGATGTCTCACGGCGCGAGGGCTTCGCCTAAGCTTCATGACGGTATAACCGAGGTGGAATATGGTGGAGGGGGCACCGACACGGCTAAGGAACGATCCAAAGATCAAACTTGTGTGTCCTAGGGTGCCCCCCTGCCCCCGTATATAAAGGAGGGAGGGGGGAGGCCGGCCGGCCTAGCTAGGGCGCGCCGGGATAGGGTGCCCCCCCCTTTTCCTAGTTGGATTAGGTTTGGGGGGAGGGGGAAGAGGAGAGGGGGCGCCGCCCCCCCCTCCTTGTCCTATTCGGACTGGGGGGGAGGCGCGCGGCCACCTCCTGGCCGGCCCCTCCTCTTCTCCCTCGAGGCCCACCGAGGCCCATTTACCTCCCGGGGGGGTTCCGGTAACCTCCCGGTTTTCCGGTAAATTCCCGTTTTCGCCCGGAACCATTCCGAACTCCAAACATAGGCTTCCAATATATCAATCTTTATGTCTCGACCATTCCGAGACTCCTCGTCATGTCCGTGATCACATCCGGGACTCCGAACTTCTTAGGTACATCAAAATACATAAACTCATAATAACTGTCATCGAAACCTTAAGCGTGCGGACCCTACGGTTCGAGAACAATGTAGACATGACCTAGAACTATTCACGGTCAATAACCAATAGCGGGACCTGGATGCCCATATTGGTTCCTACATATTCTACGAAGATCTTTATCGGTCAGACCGCATAACAACATCGTTGTTCCCTTTGTCTTCGGTATGTTACTTGTCCGAGATTCGATCGTCGGTATCCAATACCTAGTTCAATCTCGTTACGGCAAGTCTCTTTACTCGTTCCGTAATACATCATCTCACAACTAACTCATTAGTTGTAGTGCTTGCAAGGCTTCATGATGTGTATTACCGAGAGGGCCCAGAGATACCTCTCCGCAATCGGAGTGACAAAACCTAATCTCGAAATACGCCAACCCAACATCTACCTTTGGAGACACCTGTAGTACTCCTTTATAATCACCCGATTCGTTGTGGACGTTTGGTAGCACCAAAGTGTTCCTCCGTAAACGGAGTTGCATAATCTCATAGTTACGGGAACATGTATATGTCATGGATAAAAGCAGTAGCAACATACTAAACGATCGTGTGCTAAGCTAATGGAATGGGTCATGTCAATCAGATCATTCTACTAATGATGTGACCTTGTTAATCAAATAACAACTCCTTGTTCATGGTCAGGAAACATAACCATCTTTGATTAACAAGCTAGTCTAGTAGAGGCATACTAGTGACATGTTGTTTTTGTCTATGCATTCACACATGTATCATGTTTCCGGTTAATACAATTCTAGCATGAATGATAAACATTTATCATGAAATAAGGAAATAAATAATAACTTTATTATTGCCTCTAGGGCATATTTCCTTCAAGTAAATGCTCCAACAATGTGTAGTTAATCATCACTACACAACTTCATTAATTGTTTTTATGCGTGAATTCTTACCTTGCATTCTCTTTGTGGCTACAACCGCCTTTTCATTGGTTTTTAATTCTTTCGAACATACCTAGCTGCCTTCTCATGGGTCATCTGAGATAATGGTGCTGATACATGACTACTAGGTGATTACTTATGACTATTGATATTTTGTGTGTTTTCTGTTGCTTTAGCATATAACATAACAACAGATGATTTGACAAGTAAATAGAATTGTATGATGTACTTGGTCATGCAAATGGCACTTGTGTTAACGGAAACGGTGAGAAACCCTTGTTCGAAATAATGTTTAGGTATGTCATCCCTTTTTAGGCTAGATGAAGTTGGAACAATGTAAGGGACCAACAAAAATCACTAACAGGTGAAATCGTAAATAAGGTTCAAGGAAAAACTATTGGTTGACACTTCATACAGTCTAGATATCTCTACAACGAAAGTATCACCAATAACGGAGCATCAAAAAAGTATTTAAGGCTGACCAACTAGTTGATTAAGATATTATAGTCTTGTATTATAGAATCATTTTCAAGTTATATTATAATTTTTTAATTCAAAATATTAATATTTGTAGGTATATAACAATAATATGGGGAAAATATATTTATAACCAAATAATGTGGTGTGTTCGTTTGTTTTGATTTAAAGTGAAATATATTGTAATAAAATAAATTTTAACTAAATAGCTCCACAATAATGGAACTTAATAGCATTACAAGATGTATATATTAGAAGATGCACATCAATAAAAAAAATTAACACATGGAAAGATAAGTAACTTTTATACACTTATGGACAAGATAATTTGGGATGAAGTAAAAATGTTTGGTATCAATAACAACTATAGTACCAGTTTTAAGGCCTAAAACTCAGGTACATTGCCAATTTTCTGCGAAGCATCACTTATACACTCGATTGAAGTTTAATAAATGTATTTTTTATTATGTTATTGAATAGTTTGTAACTTCATTGCAAATGATTCGGTTCTATGCATTTAGTTATGTTCATGGAAGTTTTTTCCTCTCGGGGCAGAATGTGTCATATTTGTTGTCGAGTTAGTTTGTGGTCCTGGAGAACCTCGGCTGCAATTTGCTATTAGGCATGATAATCTCTATAGTGTCGGTTTTCGGGTGTTGTTTGTTTTTGATGGCGCAAAAATCAAAGCTTGGTTCTCTTTTGGTGATATTGACCTTTTGAAGTGTGGTGCATTTCCCAATGTTGAGGCATCTGGATTATTGGAGAGCCACAAATCTGTGTAAGTTTGTAATTGATCTAGATTTTGCAATTGTCATTTAATTCCTTATTTGAACAAAGTTTGTAACAATTGTCATGTTTGTAGATTGTGTTATAGTTGTTAATAAATTTTGCACTTGTTTCATTTCTCAGCACATCAGTGAAAATATACCCCAAGGTTTTCCGACCAATATATATGTACTTCTCCAAATACAATCTCAGTTCCAATGTAACGGTTGGAGAATTGTTTAAAGACAACTTCTTCGTCATCGTCTGTGAGGGGGTCGCTTTGGGTTTGTCCAAAGATTGACTTTTCAAGGGATGCATGCTTTTGAAGTTCCCGTTGGACTCACTACTTTGATGGATGTTATCATTCATCATTACAAGGATTTATTATTAGGGACATTCACTACTAGGGAAAAGGCTACTAGCAGCGCGGGTAAAATGGCTACTAGTAGCGCGGGTACTCGCGCTACTAGTATCACGCTACAGCTAAAAGTTAGTAGCAGCGCGGGTGCGCCCGCGCTACTACTAACCTAACTACTAGTAGCGCTCACTTATATCCCACGCTACTACTAACCTAACTACTAGTAGCGCTCATTTATTATTTCCCACGCTACTACTAACCAAACTAGTAGTAGCGCTCATTTGTTTCCCACGCTACTACTAATAATTTAGGAATTAAAAAAAATAGAAGTTAGATGTAGTATTCATGGATGGCAATACGTCCAATGCAAACCAAACCAATGTCACATAACATTCTCAAGATTGCATTTAACATCAGACACACACAATGAACATCAAAAGGTGGGTACCTTCCCTGGTGTTCCATCACCAACCTGAACAGACCACTTCCCTAGATGTATCTACCAAGGCTCGGAGCTTAGACGCCGGTGGACCCGAATCCTCCCTCCCCCCAGAGGATGGCGTCGAGGTCCTCCACCTCGACGACCTCCGGCGTCGAAATCACCTGGCCAATCATCTACGCGACATGGCCACCGGCTTCACGGAGAAGTCCGCCTCTGAGTAGTTGAAGAGCACAGCGCCCACCTGCCGCGCTAGTCAGCGTCGATCACCCCTGCACCCATGTCAAGAAAGTCAAAACTTGTTAGTACGCAAATTGCATCAGTTCAACTAAATGGTATATTCCAATTCACAAGACCCATTAAGTTAAGCTTATTTCTCATCTGCCGAAAATATATGCTTAATTCCTCACTGGCTATTCAAACTAAATGGTCCAAGAACTTTGGTACAATCAACAACCTTTCCACTTGATCTTCGCTAGCTACTTTGGATTCAACAAGAAAAGGAACATTTATTTGAACTGAAAAGAACAAGCAGGCAAGCATGCTATCAATTTTCTAGCTAGAATTTCACAAAATGCACCTGTCAAGTGTACTCTAACAATCGACGTGTCCCATCTCCTCATGATTAAGGACTCTAGCTGAGCCGACAACATGGAGCAAGATGTAGTCGTTTCCGAGCATGAACCCTTGGCTGTCATCAATGAACCTACAACATCCATCACGCCCATTGTAAAATATGTTAGTTTCAGCTAAGAAAAGAACTGAACTCTAAACATATGATGTTATCTAAATCCTTACTTTATGGAGTAAAGATTCCAGGAGATATCATCGGCAGCAAAAAAGGCAATATATTTCACTGATTTTGGTGTTGCAACAACGTATATACTTTATCACATTATAAGTCCTCACAGCATCAACTATGACAAAATTTGAGAGTATAAGTCTGGTTACATTCACCCAAGTCCAAACATAAAATTCTGTCCAACATAGTACAGCCCACCTTGATAATTTCATAGGATTTAATATACGAAACTAAACCTAACAAGTGATTTGTGTTTAAGTATCTACAGAACAGCCTCTAAAATTTCCATGTTGTATTTTCATACCACCTCTAACAAGGCCTAATCTCCCATATCAAAATACTGTACCCAGGAACATATATTTTGGGACAGCAAGCTAAACTGATGGCTGCTCTCAAATTAGTAAGAAAACATTGGATGAGCTCTCAAATTATATGGTCAGCGCCGCCAGTGGCGGGACGAGCAGCTAGAGCAGGAGGGCGATGCTGAGCTCGGCTGGGGCCTCCTCGGCGACGCCTACGACCGCTGCGGCGAGGTCTGCGCCGAGTACGCCAAGACCTTCTACCTCAGCGAGCCAGCCCCTCACACCCCGTCCATCCGTCCGTCAGTCAGTCACTACTCTGCAACTCTGATGATGCTAGTAGTAGTTAAACCGTCCGTCTCAGCACATTCAGTCCAAAATTGCAAGGAGTAATTTAAGCGTAGGATCAATTCAACGAACAAAAGATCGTTCGTGATGTTCCATCATCTCATAGAAAACACGATGCTCCCCTCGCACTACCTGAGCAGCAGCTCTTGTGGCTTCTGCTCCAGAATCCTCACGAGAGGATGACTGTCACGCAGGCAACCAGCCTGAAGCTTATCTATAGTCTAACCAACAACTGTAGTACATACACTGTGGTGGAAGTTTCATGCAGCCCAACAGATGTGAGCATCGTGCAGCCTTCCCGAGTCGCTGATTTCGGGGCGCTCACACACTCTGTTGGATTCAGAATAGAAGATCTTGCTAATTTCAGCACAAGTATGTCGCTCTTTTCTCAGTCAGTTGTCCTAGAAACTTACCCTCCTCCACTCATTTCAGTCATGGATCCTGTACGCTTTTCTGCTTGTGAGAAATTTACAACTTCATATGGTAGATTTTAGTGAGTAGCACTGTCGATGTTCATGATTACTAAAGCTTACTGGTTTCTCCTTTGTTTGCTGATGTTCAGACAATTTGTTCAATCTGAAGCCAAATACTCATGCATATACCAGTGACCCCCTACAGTTTGGAAATTATGGGAAGGTACCAGTGACAAGTCAGAGCCCCAATTATTAAGTGTTATTCCATCTACATTAGGAATTGATGCAGTTTTTGCTCCCCAAATTGCAGTCCATTTCTCCGACTGATCTAGCTACTACGGCAGCCAGAATTAGTAAGGTGTGATCAACGTGGCCGTATAATTAGATTAGGAAAAATACTAAACTTGTACTCCTAACAGTGGGACTGTAATATTTCCACAAGCGTTCATCTGGGCCTTATCCTACGCCATCTCCAAAGATTTAAAAATGCAAGTGTGGTTCAGATGAAGGTAAGGATAATGAGATACTTGCTTGCAGGAAAAACTCCCATGCTCGCTTGATGATGATGGTGTCTCGCTTGATACTCCCTTGTCTGCTGAGACGGCACTCTGTTGCCGCTGGACACCAGCGGCATTCTGCTCAATGGCGGCCAAGGCATGCCTTGTGGCTGTCCAGGAAGCTCGAATCAGGCTGGACCTGAGAAGAAACAGAGCACGGTCGTGTGATGTCCTAGCTGAATCAGAGTACAATAAGCAAAAGTGCAGAACAGCATTCACTTGTATAACAACTCCACGTCCATGTGCAGCTCTGCTGCAATGGAGCATTCATTTGCGTAGTGATTTACTGAACCAATTTGAACTTAGTTCAAGCCGAGACTATTTTACAACATCTTATCTTATCCCGAAGGTACTAGTCCATATTGAAATATCCAAAACATCTTATATTTGCAAACGGAGGGAGTGCTAAAGTTTTTTCATCCAATGCATCCATCCATGGAGTGCACTAGCTAGTCTAGGCCACGGATAATGACCACCTAGCATGTAACAACTAAGCCATGGTGGCCAATCCCATTAAGTAGAAATTTAGCTACCATTAGAAACCATAGAACAGAAGCATAGAAGTACAATAGCTAACAATAAGATAGCTCTACATGATCTATAGCTAACAACAGAATAGAAGTACCATCGGAAGCTCTAGGAACCAAGTAACACACGGCATCAGTAGCTAAATAATATCCATGGACACAGCCATTACTTACAACTAGAAACTCTAGGAACGCCTAGAAATGGAGGCCAGAGGACCAGACCATTAATAGAACCACACCCAGCAGTAATACAAGCACGCCAACACAGGAATTGCGCAACCATTCAACGGCCATAGGACTAGTAGCCAAGAAATGGCCGCACAATCAGCCACCCGGAGCACGAGAGGGGGAAGGGAGGAAGAACCGGGGGATTACCGAGACGGAGACGAAGTGGGAACGACCACCGCCTCCGCCGTTGGACCAGAAGGCGTCATGGCCAAGGAAGCCCGCGCCGAGTAGCTGAGGCAGGGGCATGGGGGCTCGGGAGGAGAAGCGGAAGACGTCCACCACACCGCCGCGCCTGCGAGCTAGGGTTTGCCTCGGGGGCGCGCGCAGGGGCGGGAGGCCGGGCGGAGGCGGCGAATCGGCGGAGGTGGGCAAGGGGAGCCAGGCGGTGAGGCGCGGCGCGGGGTGGCACCGGAGCTGGCCGGAATCGGCCGGCGACGGCGGCGGCAGTGGGAGATCGGGACGGGACGAGCGTGCGCCGCGTGCGGGGGGAGGGAGAGAGCGAGAGGTGGGAAGGGGAGAGAAGGAGAGAGGTGTGGCCATGTTTTTTTTCTAGGGTCGGCGTGGCCATGTTTAGTAGAGCGAGAGGGGTGGACAACTTAGTAGTAGCGTGGGGTCTAACCTGCGCTACTACTACTTAGTAGTAGCGCCGGTTTTATACCCCTCGCTACTACTATGGCCTATCCCAGGGGCATTGTTGGAGACCACTTACTAGCAGCGCGGGTTTATACTCCTCGCTACTACTATCAACTTAGTAGTAGCGCGGTTTTTATACCCCTCGCTACTACTAATTAGCAGTAGCGCCCATTTTTAAACCGCGCTACTGATAAACTTCTGTGTATGAGGTTTTCCCTAGTAGTGATTGTTGATATTTATGTCTGAGCTAGAAGATAAATTGAGCATGGCTGAGAGAGCACGCTACAAGACTGAAGGTCAACTAACAGCTGCACTAGTTGGATTCCATCGTTATGCTCCGCATGTGAATCTCAGGGGACCCAATGGTCATTAGCAGTCGAATATGATCCCTGGGGAGGGTCTTTATGCTCCGATGTTCCATAGTGAGCTTGTTAGGCTTATCCATATGAGGCTTCAGAACTTTGACGAAAAAAGTATGTTCCTCACTGTTGTATGTCCTAGCTCTAGCTGTGTAGTTTCCGTTTGTTGTTCTAATCTACAACTTATGTGCAGATTGATAGATGTTTCTTACTGATTTATGCTGATGACTGTTGAAATTTAATCCTTGATGTTGATTTGTCTTTCATATCAACTGCTTTCTGATGGCTCCTTATGATGATTCGATTTGTTTGTTGATGCCTCTTTCTGATGATGGTCTGCTACTTGATGGCCCCTTTCTCTTCTATGATGTCCCTGCCTCTTCCCGATGGTGTCCCATGTGATTTCGACTGCTGTAGATGACACTAGACTCGTTATCTATTCATTTTGTCCTCTCTCAGACAGTGGCTTTGCCGTCTGTGATCTTGTCCATTATGTACTATGGAGTTGCTGGCTGATATTGCCTTAGGCTACTAGTTTACTGATGAAGTAGCATTTCGTCGTGCCTGCTACCTCTATGCTCAGTGTAATGTTGTTGATACTTACTGAAATGCTCACTTTATCCTTTCTGGATAGCCCGAGGATAATGAAATACTAACTTTATGCAAACAAGTTAACTCACTATTTCTGTGTGTCGATGTGTTGGGCAGTCAACAACCTTTGTTATCCATGTTTTGGAGATGATACTCCGAAATGCTAATTTTGTCCTTTATAGATCACTTGAGGATATTGAAATACCAACTTTGTTTGTAAGTAGTTTTATTTCTTTGTGTCAATGTACTAGAGTTTTCACAAGACCATTTTAGTTTTCCTATTTTCGCTTGCAGAGTTATTTGAGCGCTTCTTGTTGCCACAATTGTCAGATGACTACGGCATCATATGTATTTTATTGGCTCAAAATGGAGCATCAAGATCTGTGGCATCTCCTGCGTCATTCCAAAATATCACGATGGAAGTCCCAATTGTTGATCTGCATCATTATTACAATGATATATATACTAGTCCATTCAGCTGATTTTCGTATAACCTGAGTTGTGTTGTTCATACTGATAAAAATTTATGACATGTCTACAAATATCATTGCCCTCATTGAAAATATGATGCCTCCTTGTTTCACCCCCTACATCAGGCCTGGCCATGAAATTATCTGGAAGGTAACCATCACAAAGTCTGCATACCTGGCTTCCCAGGCTCACCGCATCACCCCCTACATCTAGGAGCTGCTCTATCGCCTCCTCCGCCACCAAGGACCTGCGCCCCATGATCCCCTCATGTCATGTCGCGATCTAGTACGAGTGTCGCCGGAACTTGCCGCCACGATCCAGTGGAGTTCGTCCTCCTCGAGCTCCTGCTCGCGCCCGGATCTCGATCGCCTTGACGAGGAGCGCTCAACCTTCTCCCCTGCCGCCCGAGCCAGTGTGCTGCTCTGCTGCGTGTCGCTAGTGGAGCTCTGTCTGTGCTGCTGTTGCTCCTCTGCCCATGCCCGTGATGTTGCTGCTCCTCTGCCTTGATTCTAGGGAAAATGTGCAAAGAAGATCAATATCAGTTCTAGGATATTTTTTTTTGGCAGATTCTTAGTGTTCTTAGTTTATTCAGGAAACATGTCAAAGATCAGTAGTTGAAGTAATCATGAGAAGAAGTTTCCCTTTATTCCCTTCCCTGAGATAAAAAATGCAAATTTACAACAAGAGAGAACAGATGCATGTGGAGTACTTTCATTCAGTACTGAAAATTTGCTGAGAACACGGTGAAACTCCAATTAAGTTTCCAAAAAAACAACATATACACCACTTAGTCTTGATTTTGTGTTAGGGTTTTAACCCGCCGGTAAACTGGCATAAGCTTTCTTAAGGAAACGGGGTGCATATTCACATTTTTCCTTTGGAAACCATGACTGAGTGGAACAACCAATCCTAGCAATTGTGCACTCATAACATATTTAATTCAAACCTAAGAAGAATTATTTTCATGTAAATGGTCTAGGACAAAAAATACGAAGGTGCAAGGAAATTGGGAAGAGCTGACGTGATACTTTAGATCTGCCTAGTGCATTAATAGTGTATTGCCAAATTTCACCACCGAAGCACAAATATTGTGAAAATAATTTCTAGTCTAACATAGTTCATTTTTAACGTAGCATTATTTCAAACTCATTTATTTTAGCTTATTTCACCTGGCCGATTATTAAGATACCAATCCAGGTGCACAAATATTTGATTTGACCATATTTCCCAATCTCACCTCGAGGCAACCCAGTAGAATTAGTTCCATCTTATAATTCGTTTATGTTAGGACTTCAAACGAACAATTAAAATATGATATAAGATTGGCAACAATTTTGTTATGCAACACGACACATCAAGGTTACTAAAAATAGTTGCTTTTTGTTATGCATGTAACCTTTCTTGAGACTCTCTCTAAATAGAGCTCATATATGGATTCCTAAAAGATCAACTTCCTCCATAAAATCCAATATCTTCCATGTACTAAAAACTAAAAGTAGAGAATGAGAGATGACATGCAATTTATGGTAACCACCTTGTATTATTTGTGTGCATCGGTGTCTTTCTGATTTCTGAAGAATCTAGAAGGTGAGTGTGTGGCATGCGCATGCCCATGTGATGTCTGCACCATAACAAGTCTCTCGTGTGTAATAGCCTATGTGGCATCCTTGTTATGACAATAGCTCCAACCCTCTTTCTACCTAGCACCCCCTTGTTCTTCTTCTCGTCCCTTTAAGAAAATTGATCATTCTTCTCTTTACATGCAGCTCAAGTGTTGAAAAAAAATGAACGTATATGCTCCAACAATGTGTCGTTAATCATCACTACACAACTTCATTAATCGTTTTTATGCGTGAATTCTTACCTTGCACTCTTGTTGTGGCTACAACCGCCTTTTCATTGGTTTTGAATTCTTCCGAACATACCTAGCCGCCTTCTCATGGGTCATCTGAGATAATTGTGCTGATACATCACTACTAGGTGACTACTTCTGACTGTGGATATTTTGTGTGTTTTCTGTTGCTTTAGCATATAACATAACAACAGATGATTTGACAAGTAAATAGATTTTTATTATGTACTTTCTCATGCAGATGGCACTTGTGTTAATGGAAACGGGGAGAAACCCTTGTTCGAAATAATGTTTAGGTATGTCAGCCCTTTTTAGGCTAGATGAAGTTAGAACAATGTAAAGGAACAACAAAAATCACTAACAAGTGAGATCGGAAATAAGGTTCAAGGAAAACCTATTGGTTGACACTTCATACAGTCTAGAAATCTCTACAACGGAAGGATCACCAACAACAGAGCATGAAAAATGTATTTAAGGGTGACCAACTAGTTGATTAAGTTACACCTAGATATTATAGTCTTGTATTATAGAATCATTTTCAAGTTATATTATAATTTCTTAATTCAAAATATTAATATTTTTAGATATATATAACAATAATATGGGAAAAAATTATAGCCAGATAATAAGGTGTGTTCGTTTGTTTTGATTTAAAGTGAAATATATTGTAATAAAATAAATTTTAACTAAATAGCTCGACAATAATGTAACTTAATAGCATTAAAAGATGTATATATTAGAAGATGCACATCAATAAAAAATAACACATGGAAAGTAAGTAAGTTTTATACACTTATGGACAAGATAATTTGGGATGAAGTAAAAATGTTTGGTATAAATAACAATCGTCGTACCAGTTTTAAGGCGTAAACTCGGGTACATTGTCAATTTTCTGCCAAGCATCATGGTTCAGCCTTCATGGTTGTATGCATTTTCCGCCTATCATCATTGTTCCGTCAATGCATCATTAGAGACATTGTTGATATTGCTGTTTGAGCTAGAAGAGAAATTGAGCGTGGCTGAGAACACAACTTGGAACACCATTCTTGTCCTACCAACATGAACACAGCTTGGTAAAAAAACATAGTTACCAAAATGTCACAAAAGGGATAGGCTAGAGTTCAGGGCCTCGAGGGCGCGTTAAGAAATAAACATTAATGTGTTCAGGACCTGAATCATGTTGGGTAGACTTCACCATATATTCCATTTGCTACTGAGCCAAATGCAATGCAATTCCTTGCTAAAATGTCCGATTCTCTTCTAAAAGATGTTTGGTGCATCCACTGCTGAATTTTGGAGCATGTATCAGTGGTATAGTACTAGGAGTATGTAGCAGTGGAGTACTCAAGGAGCAGTCACAAACAAAGATTTGCAAGCGACAACACTGTTTTGCAGCACACCATTCTTCTTCTTTCTAGGAATTAACAACACAAAGCAAACCAAGAAAGAAAGCAAACTACACGACCTCGTCCCATGATGATTGATTTTACCTGAAAAAAGGAGCAAGAATTGTTGTTCCTACTGGCAGAAATTTAGAGTTGACCTAACCCAACCGGCTGAAGCTCCAACCACAGCCGAACTGAACTGACAAGAGTCTAAGAGCAAAGCAAGCTCAATTTGCAATTTTAACTGATGGCTGATTCACGAACACTGTTTTTAAGCACTCCATCACAGAAACCTTTCCGGTTTGTTGCTGGAGGGCCAATTCAAGAACCCTAGAAACTAATTCAACCCAAAAGGAACCATTGTATGGTGGCTACTTACACTGCTACAGAAGATGGCAGGAAATTACCAATTGCATTGCTCCTTACACTACTAGAGAAGATAGCAGAAATTTTGTGGTAACTACTGAAGACAAAATGCAATTCAAGACAAATTCAAGATTAATCAGACTTGACACTACCACAAACTTACAGTTTTGTCATAATTATCATAATGCAGTGCCAGCTCCTTTGCCTCATTTGCCTCCAGTTTGCACTGGTGTGACAAAGGTATATTATCATGGAGTACTCTTAGAAACTCCTAGACAATGAAGTTTAATGACACTTACAAGACAACAATACTTTGTGTGGGAGTAGTAAAAGCGTTGGCGTAAAATATAGGAAGATCGTACTCAGGTTTAGAGAAAGCAGCAAAGTCAACAAAACTTTCACGTGCCAGGATAACAAGAACTAAAGATTTTAGACTAACTAAACTGAGCAAACAAACACGGAGTATGTCAGAGACCAACTAATTTCAGTCACCAGATTGCAACTGAAGAATAAAGGGCTTGTGGCTGCCTGATGTGTTGCAGAGTGTGTAGTTTTTTCAGAGCTTTTGTAATCTATGCCATACTTCTGCTGGCTGTTGGTACTTCGCTTTCTTCGCGTGTTTAACGCTCATGTGCTGAAATGCTGTGGCTTCATTTCTAATGGAACCACAGCGATGCCCTCTTCTCCTAAAAATAAGGCTTCTGCTCGAGGTCATTGTTTACAGGAGATTCGTTCAGACTGCAGACACCACAGGCACCAAAATTCAACAGGCAGCAGCGAGACCATTAAATTTAGCTAGGCAAGATTCAGTGGTGCTGCAAGATTCAGTGGTGATTCAGCATCTTCTCTCAACAGTTTTTTGTTACTTCTGTTATTTTTTTGTACTACCTTCACAGCGATGAATTCATGAATATATCGATATTCCGGAAAAAATACCCGGAAATGTAAGGGGGTGCGGTTTCTGTTATATGCGGCGACATTGACATGCCTGCCTTTCTTGCAACAACCTTGTCAGTAGTTGTCTAGTATTCTGTTATATGCGGTTTCTTGTCAATGTCGCCGCAAATAGTAGCAAAAATTTGTCCTATATATATAGCTTGCCACAGAACTAGTTAAGATTTTTGACGGTGTAAAAGTTCTCAAAAATTCTGTAAAAAATACTGAACCAACACACCTATAATATAACATGATCCAACGGAGGGATTGAAGAAATATGACTGTATGTGTCCTGGACAAAAAGAACAAATATTTCAATATATATTGATCCTGCAGTGAGCTGAAATGTTTGTCTTTTTCGCTGAGGACACATAAATGCATATTTTTACAATCACACCGTTGGATCATCTTATTATATTAGAGTGAGGCTCCCCTATTTATTTCATATTTTTTACTTACCTTTAAACCGTTAAATGTTTAGCAAGCCTTAACTAGTTCTGTGGCAAGCTATGATAGACACAGTTTTACCTATATATATATATATATATATATATATATATATATATATATATATATATATATATATATATATATATATATAGTTACTATTCATCACCAGGGTGCAGAATATGTTATTCTTCATCCGAGGTAATCTTACGATCATTTCATAAATAAATTATGTTTCAGATACAAATAGTTACAGTCATATTAATTCGCTGCATAAAATTTGGCATAAAAAAAAGGTCAAAAGACCAGAAAAATTACATTTTATGTACATTTTCCATTATGTTTTTACATTTGCAATTTATGTAACATAAAATATTTTTTACGGTGATTATATATTTTCTTACATTCTCTTTTTACGTCTGAAATAAGACAAAATTTACGGAACGTAAAATTACAGTGCATTCATGTTAAAATAGAGGGGGGGGTGAAGAATAACTATTGATCACTCAGGGTTCAGGAGCAAGTTGACATGTCTGCGTACTGTGTACAACTGATGCCATTTCACCCATGAAAATCGAGCGCACTACCATATTTCTGCCGACTAGGCAGAGATTTTATGCAAGACAAAAAGAAAACTAAGCATTTCGCTGCAGCTCAAGTTCCCAGCAGACCACATCCATTTGATTCTAATTGTAACAGAATGAAAACAAATATTATTCTAGAGAGAGAAACATGCATATATTAACAAAACATTCAGACACTATGCATAAAATGTGGCTGCTTAGCGGTCAGACCAGAAATACTTCCAAGCATGACTTGCAAGTTATAGCGGTAATGCAAGTATAAATACACCATCTAGACTTGGCCTATAATACAGAGCCGATACACACAGTCAAACATATATTACATAACAGATCGATACAGCAATAGGTTCACATCTTACATAGCTGATCAAATACATGAGCACCATCGAACATATCCCTCTCACAGAATAACCTTTCTAGTGAGAGCACTGCTAACAATAGGTGACCAAGCGATGGTAATCTTCACCTTAGAGCCGTTGAGGTCACATTTATGCTTACTTATGCCGCAATATTGAGGCCTGACCATGACATGAGCTTGCACAGAACCACCGGGAGAGTAGGCTTCTATGACAACTTTCAGGGTTTCTTCCAATTCTTCAGAATCTTCAATCACTGTCCGTAATTCAACAGAAACAACATGCCTCGACAGATCGAGGTAGCCATCTTCATCGCCAATTGGCATCTTACCACCATCACAATAACGAGAATCAAGCAACACAACTTGGGTGGGCGGGGCAATGCCTTGGCCTCCATGAGGTGGTGAGGAGCAAGCAACTCTGCCTCCATAACTGAAAGGGCTTTGACTGCCTTTAGCAATGCCGACACGCAAGAAAGTGGCTTGGACTGCTCCTCGATACAGCTTCTGCATGCTTAACTCTGTTGTGCAAAGACAGTTGTCAAAGGTGACAGTATATAAACCATTATGGGTCTGATAACCACCGTAATGGCTTCTGCTATTGATCAACACGCTGTCTTCAGACTTTGCTGCGCCGCCCTTAAGTTTTAGTTGGACTTCAAACTCAAGAGGGCGGTCGGCTGAGATTGCACGAGATGGGCCAGTCAAGCACAGAAAGGGGTCCTGCAAGCGCCATCATTACACACACTGAATGAATGAATTGCAACAAACCGATGGATCAGCAGATAAAGACGCATGCATCCATGCAACAAAGAGGAGATAAAAGGAAAGTTAACAGAATACGGCAGGCACTTACTTCTTGGGTGATCTCTTGGAAGTTGCCCCTTTGCCGGTGGAAGAGAACGTTGCGTCTATGATCCACATTGTCTCGTGCGGCGACAACGCCGTACACTTTGAGTGGCCATTGCAGGAGTGGCCATTCCAGGTCCAAACTGATGTTGGCAATCTTGAAGGAGAAGATCTGCAAGGTGATCCTAGGAGTAGTATAATCGGATGGGATCTGTCTGGGCGTGTAGTGTGTAAAGTGCATGGGGCTCACTAGGGCTGCACGCACAATTTTGTTGTTAAGAAAATATAGTTAACATGCGATCGATCCTAATAAACCATGAATAAGTACTTGCTACAAGAAAGGAATCTGCATTGATAGGAATCATAGAAAGCAATCAACTAGTACTCCCTCCGTCCCAAAATAAGTGTCTCAACTTACAGAGGAAGTAGTAATGAACCAGTGTTGGCAAAAAAAAAAATCTTACTTGTGAATCCAAAGCAATTAACTTTAGATTGAACGCCTTGACGGTAGGAATCAAAGACCTCCTGCTCCTCCTCCATCTCCTTCCTTGCCCTCTCCTTGGGATCCTTCTCCTCCTCCGGCGCCACATAGTCCTCCTCATACGGGTACGTGTGCCAGAAAGGTTTCAGTTGCGATTTGAGCTTGGACATGCTGCCCTGCAGATGAGCCAACTCTTTTCGGATGCCGTCGATCACGGGCTGATCTTCAGTCTCATTGCTGCTGCAGAGTGGGGCTGATGGTATGATCCTGTATCTTATTAAAGACGCTATCTCGTCCATCTGCACACAGAGCCGCTCGATCTCCTGCTCAGAGATGATGGGTCTTGTTTTGCCTAGGTCCATCTCCACTTCCTCCGGGGTCGTCTTGTTCTTGATCTGCTGATTTGATTTGCCTCCGTTCATCTTGGTCGTCTTGTCATCATGAAGCTCATCATCCGCAACCTTGCCGCGCTTGAATTGGGTCATCTCTGCATCCACATGCCAAACTCTGGCAGCCATGGACACAATGGCCTCATCCGAATCCATCCTGTCGCCGATCTTGCGGTCCCTGGCAGCCATGGCCTCACTCTGATCCTCAGCGTCAACCGAACTCACCAGACAAGGCCTACCCTCCACCGCCGCTCTCCGCCGCCGCGGCCGCTCTCCGCTTATGGACGAGAACGGCCGGGTTATTGCTTCCGCTTATGTCGGCTCGGGCAGGCCAGGCTTATATTGCTTACATGTAAAACACGCTCGGCCCACAGTCGGACAGCCCAGCTACGTTATTGTCTCGGGTTCGTGGTCGGACTGCAGCTTCAACCCTCTTTGCGCATTTTTTTGGGGTTTTTTCTAAAATATTTTCTTCCTTTTCGCTGTTTTCTTCAGCTCTTTTTTTTGCTATTTTAAGAAATATTTTGAAAAAGTATTTTTAAAAAAATTGAAATGGCCTACACGTATTTCAAAAATTGTTCGCGCAACTTAAAAAAACTTTCATGCGTTTTAATAAACATTTCATGACTTTTTAATAATAATAGTAAATATAAAATTCAAAATAAATGTGCAAACATTTAAATAAAATCAAGATATTTTCTATAAAATATTCGTGCAATGTAAAACTGTGTTCGTGAAGTTTTGAAAAAATGCCCATGACATACACAAAAAAGTACTCGTAACCATTAAAATATCACATGTTTAAAAAAATGAGCATTCAAAAAGATGTTTAAGACATTTTAAGAAAATTTCATGAAAGTTAGAATATTATTCGCACAATTTTATAAAATTATTCATGACATACTAAAAAAATTGTGACATTTATTAAAAAAATGTTCCTATCACTTAAAAAGTATGCCACATGTTTTAAAAATCATGAAAAAGTAAAGATTTTTACTCTTTATAGGAACATAAATAAATACAAATTCTCCTCATATCTTCATTTTCCCTTCAAAGTTTCTAATGTTTCTGATTTTCCACCTAGTACCATGTCACCAGTTGTGCAGCTTTGGATAGGGCGAGGGATGAATCTTTGTAGTATTGAAAAGTAAGGGTAAAAAAATGAGATACAACGCCCCTACGCCTTTATCTCGCTTGCAAGGCGAACATGCGATTAAGGTTCCCAGCCTTCAGTCGGCACTGCCGCTGGTCTATCTCGTCTTTTGTGGCCTTAGGGCCATGGAAGCGTCTTTTGTGGCCTCCATCTCCGTTCATCTTGGTCATCTTGTCCTCATGAAGCTCATCATCCGCAACCTCACCGCGCTTGAATTGGGTCATCTCTGTATCCACATGCCGGACTCTGGCAGCCATCGACCCGATGGAAATTTTCTCCTCCTCCACCTCGTGCTCACCCGAATCCATCCTGTCACCGATCTTGCGACCACTGGCAGCCATGGCCTCACTTTGATCCTGAGCGTCAATTGAACTCGTACCCAGCTTGCGGATTTTGAACGACAGAGGGCTCACCAGACAAGGCCTCCCCTCCACCACTTCTTCCCCTCGCCATCTACCGCTACAGTTCTTGTGGGGGAGGGGATGGGGTTGTCCAGATCGCTATACTCGCCGCCGCCATCCGCAATCGCAGTTCTCGTGGTGGTGGGATGGGGGAGTTGACTGTTTCTCTGAGATTGCTATACTCGCCGCCGCCGCCACCCTCCGTCCTCCGCTTATGGGCGAGCATGACCGGGTTATGGCTTCCGTTTTATGTTCACTCGCCATTTCACAGTCGGACAGCCCAGCTACGTGTTTTTTTTAGAAACCCCAGCTACGTTTTTGTGTCACATTCCTAGTCGGACTGTAACCAGAACCATCTTGGCCCATATTGTTGCAGTTTTTAATCAAATATTTTTCTTCCTTACCGCCATTTTTCCAGCTCTCCTTTTCGATATTTTAAGAAATATTTTTAAAAGATATTTAGAAAAAATTAAAATTGTTCACGTAACTTTGAAATGTGCATGTATTTTCACAAAAAATCATGACCTTTTTAGAAAATAACATTACAAAAATTCCATAATTCAAAATAGATGTACACACATTTAAATAAAATTCATGATATTTTTTTAAAAAATCACACGTTTAAAAAATGTTTGAGCATTTAAAAAAAAATTATGGCATTTTAAGAAAAGTTCATCAACTTTAAAAAAAATCTTTGCACAATTTTGTAAAATTAATCATATAACATAGTACTAAAAACAATATTTGTGATATTTATAAAAAAATGTTCCTATCACTTAAAATTTATGTGACATATTTTAAAAAATCAGGAAAAGTGAATTTTTTTACTCTTTACAGGAACATAAATAAATAAAGATTCTCTTCATATCTTCATTTTCATTCAAATTTTCTAATGTTTCTGCTTTTCCACCTGGTAGCACCTTGCCAGTCGTGCAGCTTTAAATAGGGCGAGGGCCAATTTTTGTAGTATTGGAATGTAAGGGTTGGGAAATGAGATACAACGCATCCTACCCTTTTGTCTCGCTCGCCAAGCGATCATGCAATTAAGGTTCCCTGCTTTCCGTTGGCACTATCGCTGGTCACTGGTCTACCTCGTCGAGTGTGTTTTTAGTTGGTAATGTGTGGGTCCTTCTCAGGAAGACGAGGCGGCATGTGGAGATGAGTATATGGTGGATCTCGTGAAATTCGGTTGGTGTTTTTCTTCAGTGTGGATCTTCTTAGATCGGGTTTTCGTTCATCAGCCTTTGCGTGTCTTCAGGTTGTATACTTCCAATCTATGATTCTCTTCATCGTTGACGGTGTTGGTCTGGTGCACTTGTCATGTAGGGTCTTAACACGATGATTTCCCGACCGTCTGCTATAACAAGGTTTGCCCGGCTCTGGTGAGGAGGGGGGCGATTACAGCGGCACACCTTTGGCCCACTCCGGTATTTGTAGTCGTCATTAGGTGGTCTACGTATCTGAATGTATTTTTTGTTACTTCTATTATTTTTTTGTACTTCCTTGACAGCGATGAATTCATGAATATATAAATATTCCGGGAAGAAAAAAAAGGAAATGTAAGGGTCAAACTAGTCGAGTATTGAAGTTTTAGCACAAAAAATGAGTAGTTGAAGGGGGTGCGGTTTCTGTTATATGCGGCGACGTTGACGCCCTCCAAAAGTTGCTACCTCGCCACTTGTGCGTGACAGTGATGGGTGCGTAGCAACATAGGTCTTTGTGTTAAGCTCGGACCCGACTTAGTGGACGTCCAGGAAAAAGGGAGACGGACAAGAAGCTTGAAATAATATCCTAGCTCTCTAGCTAGGTACTAGCTGTGTGGCAAATTGCGAGTTATGCATGCTTTAATTTGACACGGTGCATCGATCATATCTATCTACCGTGTGGTGTGGTGTGGAGTGACTCACTCCCAGTGATCGATCGATCGAGTAGACTCGTGATTCTTTGTCTCTGCACCGTCACGCTGCTGTAATTTATACTGCCTCTCAAGTCTCAAGACAAGACATGGCTAGAGTTTATTAATAAGCTTACTCAAACATGTACGTATAATCAAATAAATTAGTAGCATGCACTGCTAATATTGCAACAACCTGATTCGTTGCATGCACTGCCACACTGCTACTATTGTTCTCAAGATATATGGCTAATTAATCAATAAAGATTACTTGAACAATGAGCATGTCTGCATATGCATACGGCTTGACTTGCATGGGAAATTCAAATTAATTAGCTTATACATATAGCTTGCCTTTCTTGCAACAACCTTGTCACCTTCTTCCACCTCCCAATCTAGTACGTACTAGTAGTAAAGTTACATGGTGCAGTAAAAATACTATAGCATGTATCGCAGAGCCGACGGAGCTAGGCTGCATGCATGCAAAGACTAGTAAATAGGAGTAGCAGAGAGAATTAACTAGAGAAGAGACGCACGGCCGGGCATGCACATTCCATGCACGGACGTCAGACCACGGCAGACCATCACCCGGCCGGGGAAGAAGACGTTGGCGCCACGTACGTACGTAGGATCACGAGGGAAGCATGCATGGACGAGACGACGATCGGTGACGGCAACAAAAAAACCTCGTCCACCGATGGCGCGTCATATGCCGCTGGCCCGGAAGAGCCGCATGAGGCCGAAGGTGAGCCCCATGGCGGCCAGCCCGCCGACGACGACCCGGGCGGAGGACCTCACCACGGGCGCCCGGCCCAGCACGGCCCCGACGACCCCGAACGCCGCCAGCGCCAGCGTCGCCACGGCCACCACCACGGCCACCCGCAGCTTGTACCCCACGATGAACCCGGCCGCCAGCAGCGGCAGCAGCGCGCCGACGGAGAAGGCGAGGGCCGAGGCCGCCGCCGCCTGGACCGGGCTGGGCAGCGCCCTCTCCTCGTCGCCCCCGCGCTTGCCGTCGCGATCGAGCTGCGCGATCTCCACGTCGCGCTGGGAGCAGACGGACACGAACTCCCCGATGGCCATGCTGCAGGCCCCCGCCAGCAGGCCCGCGAACCCGGAGATCACCATGGCGCGCACCTCGTGCTTCACCGCGCCCACGCCCAGCATCAGCGACGCCGTGGACACCAGCCCGTCGTTGGCGCCCAGCACCGCCGCGCGCAGCCAGTTGGCGCGGCCCGCGAAGTCCACGTCAGAGTCGGAGTCGATGCCGCCGCCGCCGCCGCGGCACATCGCGCCCGGGTTCTCGGCGTCCGCCAGCTTGGTGTCGTTCACGGCCATGGCTCGCAGCTGAGATCGATCGAGAGTGAGATGTAGATGAGATGGTTGGGGGCAGTGGCAGTGGTGCGAGGCAGGTAGCAGGCAGGCAGGCAGTAGTGTGGAGGACACACGCTCCGGTGGCGTGCTTTATAGCGGAGCTCTGCCCGGTCAGGTGTGGAGGGTGTTGCGTGTGGGCATGCCGCTCTCCGCCTACCTTTTCCCCCCATTAGCGCTGAGGTTCCCAGCTTTCATGCCGCTCCGGGACTGTGTGGCTAGTGCGTACATGCCGCCACGCCATTGACACGGCCCCCCCTCTCTCTCCCTCGCTATCTTTTCCTCTCTTTTGACATCCGGTGTGGGGCGGGCGCGCGTGGCCACCACGATCGACCACACACCTAGGCCTAGATTATTAACCCATCCATTCCAAATTCCATGGTGCTTGCTGAGTGTACATCGATCATATCTTACAACCACACAGACACAGCTCGTGTGGTGCAACGTATGCATGGGTAGACCAACGACGTCTGGTCCTGTCTAACTTCTCAACCGGCCTTTGGATTTTCCTTGCATATATGTATCGATCGATCAGTATTATTATTGCCGTCATGCATATGCGTAAGAGATCTAGCTAGGGGAAGCTCGGGCTTTAGAGTTCCTGTTACGGGGAGCTAGTAGCTCTTTTCCTGTTTGACAAATTTGTGCTGGCATAGTGGGCTGGCAGCTAGCTTTCTGGCAGTGCATGCAGATGTATATGTCACTACTCACTGCCTGTTTTGTGTCTAGTAAGTAAGTGTTCATTGAAATGGTGATGATGCTCATGAATATATTTGCAAGCCATGCATATGTAGCCTGCCTACCTAAAATTTCAAGGCACATGTCGACCGATTATGCGTCTCGTTCAACAATTAGATATTCCGCTATGTAGATAAAAGGAAAGCTAAACATTTTTAGGTGCAATGATTAATTAGTTTTTTATAGAAAATGGAAGCTTTCCTTACCCTTTGTGTGTGTGTGTGTGTGTTGGGGGGGGGGGGGGGGGTACTGTTCATAATATGAAGTTGTAAATTACTACACGCACGGTCCACACTGGACAATACCAAAGAGTACAACCATCATGGCACAACAACAACACACACCCAATAGAAAAGAAATTCATAAACATTTCGCTGAGGGGGTCGATTGCTAAACCAAATCGTTGTTGTCCATCGTCCACCAGTAGCGATACCGGAGTAGCTACTCACCGGAGGAGTAGGATACGGACACCACGAGCCAAAGAGCCATCGAAGCACCATCATATCAATGCTTTGTGAGCCGAAAGAATGCACTGCTGCGGATGGCAGCGCACATATCGTTGTGGCGCTTTTGTTGAGGTTCAACCTCATGCTCCTTGGACCTCAGGATCCACCGACTCCTATCGACGTAGTCGAAGAAAACCACCGGATCCGCTACCTGCAGCCTGCAACCCGGTGCCAAAATAGCAACCACTCTGAGGATGCTATGGTCTGCACGAAGCAGCAGTTGACGAAAGCCTTATGTACAATATATTTTCCAGGGAGCATCTCAGAGAAGGAGCTCTGTGACAGGACCAGAGCGACGAACACATTATTCTCTACGGTGACACAACCGCCGACAAGATGTCACCGTACAGAAAAACTAACCCTAATGTATCTACCAGCCAGGCATATATAAAGCACCGGGATTAATTCCCCGCCACATCCGCCGCCGGAGGAGCGGATAGATGGGTGAGGAATCCACGGGTCTGCCGACTGTGGACAAAAAGAAACCGCCTCGGAAAAGAACGGTTGGGTCACGTTAGCTTACGTTTTCTCAGTCCTCATGCATAAAGTCAAAACCGATCAGTTAGTACTATTATTCAACCATAACATAGACAAAAGAAAAGCTGCAAACTTCATTTAGTTGAAATGCTCACTTGCGGTTTTTGTATATATAGTAGAAAAGCTACACATATACTCCCACATAGCTTGCAAAAACGTCTTATATTATGGGCGGAGGGAGTAGTTGCACGGATCGGAGTGGCTGAATGGCATTTATTTCATGATGGGATAGATGTTGTCGCTAGCCAGCCATGGACATATTCATGTGGCCGGCTATATATAGCAAGTGTGTTTTTTCTTGTGTAAAGCAATTAAGCTAGGCAGCCAACGTACCTGCCGTGACGTAGCTGATTCTCCTTATCATGATGGAACCGTATCATCTCAGGCTCTGAGCTGCAAATCACTTACTAAAACCACTCACTTTGGAGATGGAGCTGCGTGCACCACGTCGCAGCAGACACAAAATGAAAAGAGGAGCAACTCAACAAGCATCTCTGTCCTTGTGTGCTTGATTTGGAATGGCATTGGCATCTAGCTATAGGTAGCCGTGTAGCCATTTACTCTGTGTTGTGTCTTTGCTTGTCAAAGAATCAAATATATCACGAATCGATCGAAACGCCACGTTTGTACGCCGCATCTTGCCAGTTCAAAAACAACTAATAACCATCATTTAACCGAAAAAAGTTGACGGTAAAAGCAAAATAACTACATTATCTTGGGATTAAAGGTAAGCAAAAAAAGAAAAAGTAAAGAATCAAATATATGACGAACCGATCGAATCGCCACGTTTATTCCGCATCTTGTCAGTTCAAAACCAAGTAATAATCATCATTTAACAAAAAGGTAGAAGGTAAAAGCAAAATAACTACATTATCTTAGGATGGAAGAGGTAAATTTTTCAAAAAGGATGGAAGAGGTAAACAAAAAAGAGAGGGTAAAAACTAAGTGGGTGCATTGATTGGAAAGTAGATCCAGAGGAATCTAAGTGCATGCAATTTGCATGCATGCATCCCTCTCGTGGACACTGTTGTTCCTTCTTTGCCGTCCACAAACAAAAAGAAGAAGAAGAAGAAGAAGAAATAATAAAAGGCACAGTGCTTTGAGCAGACACAAACTTTGAAGGGAAGATGACAAGAGAGCTATCTAGTCCCGGCTCTGCAAGCAAAACAAATTTCTGATCACAGCACAACAAAAGCAGGTATAGAAATTGTTCCCGAAAAAAGCAGGACATGAATAATAAGTAAATAAACAAACACACAACACGGGTCAACATATTAGGTCGATGCATGCATGGTAGCAGGATTCAAGTCTGCCAGAAAAAGGAATAAATTATTTGCAGTTGCAGTGAGTGCTGAATCGGCGTGCACCATGCATGATGAACAAGGGAGAAGCTGGCATTTGCGTTTGGGAAGAAGAGAGAAAAATATTGGAGGGGAGTGCGGGATAAGCATGCACTCCACACGCCTCCTAATCTCTTTTTATGTTATCTCCCTCGATATGATCTTGCTTTACCGAGTGGCCTCGCTTTCTTTCTGCCTTTCTTTCCTTTTCTCTCCCTGCTTTCGTCTCTCTTTCTCCCTTCATGATTTGGTCGCTCCCTTTTCCCAATCTTTCGTTGCCAATTTGTGTGTGTGCCGGCTAGCTATAAAATCTGGTCTCCTATGTCGATCGACCATTCGCATGTGCCACTTATGGTCTAAAATACACGATGTTGTAAATGGGTATACTTTCCCGTTTCAAAAATAGGTATACGACCCAACAAGCAACTTTGACTTCAAATATTCGACGTTAGTACTATTAGTATGTGGTTAATTAGTATGATTTGAGTATATATATAGGAAAAGGTATCTAGTATCATATGGGCTCAAAATATATCAAATCATACTACCGTCAAACTTTTTTTCAACAATCAGCAATTACCTTTTTGGATTAATACTCCAAGCTAGATAAGTTTGACTGCACGGTTTCTGGATTGTCGTCCATGTTGTAGAAGAGATATGACTGACGAACTAACTTCGCTTTTGATCTTTAACCTTTTACACAACCACACTTACCACTTGGCTTTTGCCCTTTAGTTACACGACTGCACTCACCTGATCACCCCTTGGCTTCTTCGAACAGACCATCAAGTAATTTAACCAAGTGGATGATCAACTAACCAGCACTAGGTTTACAAAGTTCAATCTGCTAAATTGTGCACATGTGTTAGGAAACGTGTCAACTTTTCCTAGAATTGGGATATTGCCCAAATGTTGATCTGCATTTGATCCGCAAGATCAAATCACACTCTCGGCCACATTTAGCCTTGAGAAGTTAACACTTTATCAATCGATATATCTGAATTTAGTACTTTTGGTATCATATGTGATCGACTATTTAGACCTTAATAACTCTTGCCCGCCTTTATTTACCCATTCGCATGCATTTCTCACATCGAGTCGCCAATATGTTCTCTTCCATATCAACACTCCCAAATCCACATCAACACCCTACATACTAACTTCTTCCCAACAGTTATTATTACTTCTTGTGCTTGGCCTCGACACGCTGCATTAAATTGCACTACATTGGCAATTCACCTATAGCCAAGTTTACAACCTTGCTACAAACCCTAATCCCTTAACCTTCTCGATGATGTCACCAGTCTCATCTTCCAACGCCCCTATCCCTTGCTTGCGTTCCAAAGACACCATTGACTGAGAACATGATGCATAAAATATCTGTTAGAGCATGATGCCTACAGGCTAGGGGTGAAAAGTGGTAGTGGATAATCAGAATTCCAATTTTCGTATTCGAGAAAATTCCTATTCGTATTCGAAACATCCGCATCTAAACAAAATGAAAATGGAAATTATCCGTATCCGAATTTATATAACAGACCAAAAATAAATACGGTATGATATTTTGACACAAATATGGATATGGAAGTGGATATATCCATATCCGAATAAGATTATGGGTGGTAATTTTTTAAATCCTAGCCCCAATACTCCAATTATCCAACATAAAAGCCAAATAAGTGGTCAAATTTTACTCTTTGTATGATTAAACTTACAAATTATTATGCATTACAATAGTATGTATTCATAAACCTATTTATCATTGACTTATTGTATGTCAGAAGTTGACTATTTCATCTCACATAGCCATTGACTAATTTACTTAAGAAATATGTCGCTGTTACTCATATCCGTTCCGAATCGAGTAAACGTCTGATATGTATCCGTATTCGAATAACATCCAAGACGCATCCGTATCCGAAAACATCTGTACTCACATATGTATTTGTTTTAGGAATATGGAAACGGAAGTGGTAAGACCACTATCTAATCCGCATCCGATATGTTTCCACCCTAGGATTTGTCACTCCGATTGTCGGAGAGGTATCTCTGGGCCCTCTCGGTAATGCACATCACTATAAGCCTTGCAAGCAATGTGACTAATGAGTTAGTTGCGGGATGATGTATTACGGAATGAGTAAATAGACTTGCCGGTAACGAGATTGAACTAGGTATTGAGATACCGACGATCGAATCTCGGGCAAGTAACATACCGATGACAAAGGGAACAACGTATGTTGTTATGCGGTTTGACCGATAAAGATCTTCAAAGAATATGCAGGAGCCAATATGAGCATCCAGGTTCCGCTATTGGTTATTGACCGGAGACGTGTCTCGGTCATGTCTACATAGTTCTCGAACCCGTAGGATCCGCACGCTTAAGGATCGATGACGATTTGTATTATGAGTTATGTGATTTGATGTACCGAAGGTAGTTCGTAGTCCTGGATGAGATCGGGGACGTGACGAGGAGTCTCGAAATGGTCGAGACGTAAAGATCGATATATTGGATGACTATATTCGGACATCGGAAAGGTTCCGAGTGATTCGGGTATTTATCGGAGTACCGGAGAGTTACGGGAATTCGCCGGGGAGTATATGGGCCTTATTGGGCCATATAGGAATAGAGGAGAGAGACAAAAAGGAAGGAGGCGCCCCCCCCCTCTGGTCCGAATTAGACAAGGGGTGCAGCCCCCTTTTCCTTCTTCCTCTCCCCCTCCTTCCTTCTCTCCTACTCCAACAAGGGAAGGAGGAGTCCTACTCCCGGTGGGAGTAGGACTTCCCCCTTGGCACGCCCTCCTCCTAGGCCGGCCGGCTCCCCCTTGCTCCTTTATATACAGGGGCAAGGGAGCACCTCTAGAGACAACAATTGATCCCTTGGATCTCTTAGCCGTGTGCGGTGCCCCCCTCCACTATATTCCACCTCGATAATATCATAGCTGTGCTTAGGCGAAGCCCTGTGTCGGTAGAATTTCTTCATCGCCACCACGCCGTCGTGCTAACGGAACTCTCCCTCAAAGCTCGGCTGGATCGGAGTTCGAGGGACGTCATCGAGCTGAATGTGTGCTGAACTCGGAGGTGTCGTACGTTCGGTACTTGATCGGTCGGATCGTGAAGACGTACGACTACATCAATCGCGTTGTGCTAACGCTTGCGCTTTCGGTCTACGAGGGTACGTGGACAACAATCTCCCCTCTCGTTGCTATGCATCACCATGATCTTGCATGTGCGTAGGTTTTTTTTGAAATTACTACGTTCCCCAACAGGATTTAGCTAATTGTTTCCCAATTAATTTATAGTTTTTGTTGATATCAAGCTAGAAATAAGTTACTCTGCTTAAAATGCAGTCCTAGTGTCAATTGTAAAACTAACTATAGATTTTCTTTCCCCTAATTTGTGTTTATGGAGATCCTAACCACCATAGAACTAGGGGGATTTGGATTCATATCGGAAGTTTTGTGTCTTCTTCTCCTGGGAAACAACGTTTACTGCATGGGTGGTTTCGGTTATATCATTAACCACCTAAAGAAGAGCAACCATCGCAGTACACAAAGCCAGTCAAATCATGACTAATTTCAATCTTATGTAAGACGATGTGGCTTAAGAGATATGGGGTATCACGGTCCAGCTTACACCTAGTGTACCATGCATATTTCCTCTGACCTAATTACGAGCATCTTGACCGTTCTTTTGCGAATGCAGAGTGGTGCAATGTCTTTCTTAATACTTTAGTGTTGATTTACATACAATTCCTAGTGACCATGTCCCAATTATGTCTATCACTCACTTTACCACATTTAAATCTTAAAGGACCTTCAAATTTGAGATGAGTGGCCGCTAGAAGAATGACTTACAAAAGGTATCCAATTTTCTTGATGTACTCCTATAATAAACTATTCCACGTTAGAGATTCTAACCTTGAAGGTTCCTTCAATAAATGAAGAAAATTTGCAATTGTAACTTGATTTATGTCCCTTTTTGCAAGATCAATACTAGTTTATTCCAATATGGTAGCATTAAATCATTTGGCAAGAGTTCCTCGACACATGGGGGTCCTCTACCGAGCCACACAATCGTAGCTCGCTCAGAGCAACTATTCCTTGCTAGGCAATCTGCAACACTATTCTGAGATCTATGTAATTTCTAGGGAATAAACACTCTATCGATCATAAGGGACTTAATCTCAATTGCTAAATGACCATAAACCGGCCGATCCAAACTAGACTTGGAAAGGCAAGATAGGGTAGTCGAAGAATCAGATTGACCATAGCCAGTAGCTCTGTATGCTGACAAGCGAGCGCCATACTGATCATCAACGCATGAAACTCTGTTTTGGGAGCATCACTGTAGTTAAACAAGTAGTGATACGCTGAGAAGATGACAGAGCCATCAGGCCTTCGAAGAATCATTACAGCCGCTATAATACCATCCTCCTCCAAAAAAGACCCATCCACTGATAGTGTCGCCATGTTGCATGGAGGAGTAGGCCAAGGTAGCACTTAGGGCATAGGGTGTGGCTTTGGTCTTTCCCAAGTTTCCTCCGCAATCATCTTTCCTTCTAGCATTTCGTCCATGATGTATTTTTGAGCATCTAAGATTGATCTCATATAGCTTACCAATAGGTTGTGATGTTATTCCATGGTAGCATTATTGAAATCTAGGCTTAATTGTAGCCCTGCTTCCTTGAATAGGGATCCTAGAGGTGCACGATCGAAACCATCACCGTTAGTCTCTTGCTTGAGGGTGATGTATTCGTCTCAAAGACAACTTTTCCTGTGCCCACCTGGTCGGCAACATTTTGGGATGCAGTTGTTGTTATTGCTTCAGTTTGATGAGCCTCACTGGCATGCTCAATGTGTCCGGCTGCAAAAATCAACACACCCCTCAATGTCCATTGCAAGGCAACCCTAGCCACCACTGCGTTCTTTCCTAACTAAATGCACCGTTGATATGAATTCTGGTCACATGTTTATCTTGGTTTGTGTGCGTTGCATCCCATTCCTAAACATGGTTTAGGAGACGACTGGTGAAAGCTCATAGTTCTTTAGAGACCCTTAATGATTCTTGCCATCCCCCAGCTCCAAAGCATGTATACAATCATCAACTTGTGCGATTTGGGGAGCTTTTTTTATCTTGTCCATCACTTCAAGTAGGCCTTGGCATAATGTCAGGTTGCAATGCACCTATTCCAGTTGGGAAGCTCTCCATCGACGTTTCACTTATGGGCAGAAGAAAAAATGATTCACATCTTCAAAGAGTCGATTACATACCACATAGTGAGTTTTGAGTTCCATGCCTCAACGAGCAATACTGATGTGCAGTGGGTGACTATTCCAGCAAAAACATCCCATGAAGTGGCATACATTGGTCGGACACTCCATTTTCCAAATATTGCTCTAGATCTACCGTGTTTTCTCACAACTGCATAAGCTACCGTCATTGATCATGGTCGCCTCCTAAGTGCCACGCATTATCATCCTCTGCATACTTGTAGATAGGAATTTCTAGCACCAACTGAGCATCATCCATAGAGAATGGTTGGCAGACTAAGTCAACGTCTCGCTTTTGTGTTCCATTATCAATGAGCTCCTTTACTTTATGTGGGAGATTATGCCCCTCGACAAGCATTGGCTGTCTGGCAGATCCTCTTGGCATCCAAGGGTCTTTACACATATTAATATGTTCTCGTGACCCAAGATCATGCCGACTTTGAAAACATCAATACCTTTTATAATAATTTGCATTACATAGCTCATATCCTTATACCTAGGCTAGGTTGGACATCTAGAATACTCCCTTGTGGGAGATACCTGGCTTGCATGACTGGACACAAAGTAAGTTTGGAGACTGAAGAATCCTCTATACTTGATATGCTAGTAATGCCATGTTGAAAGAGTAAAGCTCTCGTTGTTCGTCACCTTGCTGTGACCACAAAATTTACAAATAATCTTTGAGATTTCTTCACATAGAACATATGAACAATGTCATCATTGACCAGGAAACTTAGCAAGCCTAGATGATAGAATAGAATATATAAATAATGTCATTGTTGCCACAGAGATTGATTACATACTCCTTTCAATTTTCATCATGGAGGCATAAAGCTTTTGACGGAATTGATTTCATAAATTTACATACTCCTTTGAAAGTAGACTTAGCTAACGCTTTTGACGGGATTGATTTCATAAATTTTTTTCATGAATACATTTCATCAATATCTTTTGTCATCATTATTAATCACCAACCTTTTGGTAACTTTAGTCTCAAGGAATACGAAGAGGTTTCCATTATCGACGTATTGTTTTGTCCTTTTCACTTACTAAACTAAACAATAATTTTCCTTACTTCCATTTAGTTCGAAAGCTCGTAATGATTTCCCCTTCAACAAAAAATCTTGGCCACTCATGCACATCTACTTTGCCACCAAATCTCTTCTCCATTTAGCTTCGAAGGTACCCTCAGAAGATATCCCTAATCATGTCCTTGTCGTTTCTTTAAAATCTTTTTCATGTGGCCCCATGACCGTTTTTGAACGCGACCCTTAACTCTATCCAAGTGGGGGTTACCGCTACCCATGGAATCTTACTAAAAGAACTATGTGACACTTCTTCATCCAAGTGATTTTCCTATCTGTTATCTTCGTGCTGCAGGCCGGGGCTCAGGCGATGCTTCTTGCACCTCGCACAACTCACGCTCTAGCTTGGCAGAATGTTTCTTTTCAAAACTCTTGTAGATGCTGCAAGAGCCAGTGAAAATCCTTTCAAGTCGGGGACATTGGAACATTCAACCTCTTCTTGTCGATTTCTTCACCATTCCAAGACAAGGACACACGACATCCATGTTGGCACAGAAGCTCCAAAATTGTAGCACATGCCCCCGCGATATGTGCTTTTAGAGTTTGATATGATCCATATCACTCCTTCCCATCATGCAAGAACCACGGTGATTTCCCCCCTCTCTATTGATGATATTTGCTTTAGAGAACATCAACCTGTTTGTTAGAAGGTGGCAGTATCAACTCTGTCTTGGTTGTTTATGACTAAAATAAATATCCCCACATTGGCAGGTGAAAAGTAAACAAAAAAATTATGCCGGCCGGCGAGATGACCCCGTTGGAGTTCTGGGCCGTGGACTCATTCTCTTTACCCTTGAGCGAGGAAGAAACGGACCAGCGGTTAGTGTCAAGTATTGTTTTCACCCTTTTGTTATTCCTGTAAACCTAGTTATTGATTAATAAAGAGGTTTTAGCGCTAAAAGAACTATTGTTTTTTGTAAGTAAAGAACTACACGTATTTTCTATCGATCTCAACGGCCATGTGGGCTCACCAAGTGATTCTTCGTGTAGCTTCAAAGGTATCCTCGGAAGATATCCATAATCATGTCTTTGTCATTTTTTACTTCAGAAAAACTAACACCCACACGTGTGGGCGTTTGCACATCGCCCACACGCCTCCATCACCACTCATTTTGCCACGTATGAACAGATGACATCAGCAGAAATCTTTTTGGATTTTGGCTTAAAAATACTTTATCTCCTAATTAAAAAAGTGAATTAAAAATCCGTGTTCATCATTAAATCCGTCTCAACGAGATCTTCAAAACTAGACCCCATGTTGATATGTTTTGACGAAATGTTTTTTGCCCAAAAGTTGCCATGATGTTTACACTGTAGTTGCCATGGTGCTTAAACTAAAATTGCCATGTGGCAATTTTAGTTTGTAGATCATGGCAATTTTAGTTTTTGATGATGTCAATTTCAGTATTTTGACCATGAAAATATTTTTTTGCATGAACCATGACAATTTTAAGTGCATGTATCATGGCAATTTTAGTTTATGGTGCATGGCAAGTCTAGTTTCTTAATTCTCTGTTTTATAATATGTCAAAAATTACTTTTTAATATAGAAGAAAATAGCTGAAACATAATATGGCAACTTTAGTGTAAACATCATGGCAATTCGTGTGCAATAGACATGGCAACTTTTAACAAAAAAAAATTCGTCGAAATATATTGATATGAGATCTAGTTTCGAAGATCTCGTCGTGAGGGATTTAATGGTGAAAACGGATCTTCAATCAGATTTTTCATTTAAGAGATAAAAAAAATTAAAACTGAAAATCCAAAAAGATTTCCACATGCATGCATGCGGTGACATGGTGTAGTCTATATGTTATAGGGCGTGTGGACGGGTTTGGCTCCCACCATACGTGTGTGCGTTTCTTTTCCATGTGGGGGCATGAGGGTTTTTACACGTGACCTTAACTCTTTCTAGGTGAGGGTTATCGCTACTCTAGGAATCTTACACAAAAAACTCCAAAACACGTATTTACTAAGTCAATTCCCTTAGGGCAAGGCTAATGGGTCGCCTGCCCATCGCCTCACAGATCGTAGGCTCGGACGCCATCGTTCTGCCTTGACGAGTGCCCCCTGTGTGTCGAGGTTCCTCTGCAGGAGGCGGTCTCTTCATGAAAGAAAGCAAGAGAGAAAAGAAAAAGGAAAGAGAGAGAGAGAGATAGCAAAAGGGAAGAGCTGGGAACCGCAAACGATGGGAAAGAGGAAAACGGCTAGCGTCATGTGGCCACAGGCGTTGGGTAGTTGTGAAGTTGAACGGTGGTCTCAGCTCCATACACTGATGTGGATGGGCTGGGGCAGCACCTAGGTGCTGCTTCCATTGTACATGCCCTTATCTGTTATCTTCATGTTGCAAGGCGGGACTCGGGCGATGTTACTTGCATCTCACACGACTCTCGTGCTAGTTTGACAGAACGTTTCTTTTTCGTGGATCAAAGAACTTCTGTAGATGTTGCTAGGGCCAATGAAAATCCTTTAGATTCATGGACATTGGAACATTCATCCGCTTCTTGTTGATTTTTTCACCACTCCAAGACAAGGAGCATAGCACGCCATCCATGTTGCCAGAAGCTCCAACATTGTAGCACATGCCATCTCCGCGAGATGTGCTTTTAGAGATCAATATGCTCCATATCACTCCTTTCCGAAGTGAAAGAAGCACGATGATTTGTATTTCATTTTGTCAGGGAGACTTGCTTTAGAGCATCTCTGGCAGGCGCACAAAAACTGCTCCGCGCGCTAAAATTTAGGTTTTCTTTTGGCGCGAGACAGCTCCAGCAGAAGCCGTAAAATAGTGTACGCGCAAAAAAGCGCTATCAGAAGCTGCAAAATTGGGGCGCCGGATTGCGCGCGCTTCACAATTTGCACTACGTGTTTTTCTGGGCACACGTTTTCGGGCATCTCTAAACAAATGTTGGGTCCGACGCGCTAAAAAGTGCTACAGTGACGTGCTAAAACTGTTTTAGCGTGAAACTTTTATGTGCTTGTTGGAGATGCTCTTAGAGGACATCAACCTCCCCGGTGTGCGACATGGACTCCATCTTGATTGTTGTTGAATAAATAGCCCCACTCCATTTTGCCCCAAAAAAGAGGAAAGAAGAAGAAAGAACATGAAAAGTAAAGAAAAAAAAGATCTACAGGCGGGTGAGATGACCCGGTTAGAGATTTGGGCCGTGGACTCAGTTCTCCTTAGTCTTCACCCGAGCGAGGAAGAAACGGGACCGTCAGTCAGTGTGAACTAGTATTGTTTTTGTTGTCTAAAAAAACTTTTTTTTTTATAAAAGAGAGCGCCCTCTCCGATTTTCATTTAAAGAAATCATTCAGTCTTACAACTAAGAGAACCAGACTAAACTACTAGAGCAAGTCTAAAAAAAACTACTCCCTCCATTTCAAAATATAGCGTGTCCTCGGTTCTCATGCTTCAACTTTGACCATAAATTTAACCAACGGGACCGACAACGGCTGAAGCAAAAAATATACATGTGAATTCGTATTCAAAAGAAGTTTTCAAATATATATTTTTTGCTCCCATCGCAGTCGTTCTCGTACTCTCGTTGGATAAATTTATGGTTAAAGTTGAACCTCAAAAAACGTGGGCACGCTATATTTTGGAAGGAGGGAGTGGTATTGTTTTTTTGCATATAAAAAAGAATATATTTTTTGTTTGCCTCAAAAAAAAACTATTGTTTTTTGTTTGGCATAATGCATAAAACAAACTATATTATTTGTTTCAGTTTTTTCTTAAAAAAGTAAAGAGCTGCTCGTATTTCCTATCGATCTCAACGGCCGTGTGGGCCCAGGAATGATTCTTGCCCCACCCGGCAGGCAAAGGCGCATCATCGCTTTATCAGTTCACGCGCCATTCCCACCGCTAACCACCCTCACCCGACCTCCCACCCACCCCTCCAACGCCACGAACGCCCCACAGCCGCCCGGACCCACGCGTCATCCACCGCACCAAACGCACCCCCGCGTACCCGCGGCAGCCATAACGGCTCCGATCGCGCGGACGCCACCGCCGGCTCCTCGACGCACCGCGTCGTCCACCCGTCCCTCCTCTCACGTCTCCCTGACCGTGGGCCCGGCACGGCGGCAGACGACAGACCCCACTGGCATGCACTCGAACCGGGGGCGGGCCCGGCCGTGGTATGTTGTGCTCCACGTCAGGGGAAATGACGGGAATGCCCCTCCGCCCCCCGGATTTCCTTCCCGATATACCACTCTTCTCCCCTCCCCTCCCCATCTCCTCCTCCTCCCCCCCCCACCCACCGCCGGCGATGACTGACTCCGACGACGAGGCGGCGGCGGCGGCGGCGCCGATCCACTGCCTGCCGCCGGACGCGCTGCGGAACGTGCTGCTGCGGCTGACGCTGCGGGACGCGGTGGCGTGCCGCCCCGTGTCGCGCCTCTTCCGGGAGACCCTCACGGGGCCGTTCCTCGCGCTGCTGCCGGCGCTCCGCCTGCTGCTGCTCCGCCACCCGCGCCCCGAGGGCGGGGGCTGCCTCCACGCCTTCGACCCCGACCGCCGCCGCTGGCTCCGCCTCCCCTTCACCGCCTTCCTCCCCCACCAGGCCTTCTCCCCCGTCGCCTCCTCCGCCTCGCTTCTCTACCTCTGGATCGAGACCTCCCCCGCGCCCCTCCCCTCCTCCTCCTCCTCCTCCTCCTCGTCGCCCGCCGCAGCCCATCCGCCCAAGGCGCTCGCCGTATGCAACCCGCTGGCGGGCACCTACCGCCTGCTGCCGCCGCTTGGATCCGCCTGGGCGCGCCACGGCACCGTCCTCGCGGGGCCCGGCGGCGTCGTGCTCGTCCTCACCGAGCTCGCCGCGCTCTCCTATAGCCCGTCCGAGGGATCTGGCAAGTGGATGAAGCACCCGCTCTCGCTCCCCTCCAAGCCGCGGAGCCCCATCCTGGCCGCCGGCGCCCGCGCCGTCTTCGCGCTCTGCGACGTCGGCACCCCCTGGCGCAGCCAGTGGAAGCTCTTCTCCTGCCCGCTCGCCAGGCTCACCGGCGGCTGGGCGCCCGTCGAGCGCGCCTCCTGGGGCGACGTCTTCGAGATCCTCAAGCGCCCCCGCCTGCTGGCCGGCGCGGGCGGCCGCCGCGTCCTCATGATCGGTGGCCTCAGGTCGTCCTTCGCCTTGGACGCGCCCTGCTCCACGGTGCTCATCCTCCGGCTGGATCTGGCCACCATGGAGTGGGACGAGGCTGGGCGCATGCCGCCCAATATGTACCGCTGCTTCACTGGCCTCTGCGAGGCTGCTGCGCAGGGAAGCGCCATGCCCGCCGCCCCTGTTGCTGGCGGCAACAACAAGGTAAAGGTGTTTGGGGGTGATGGGAAGGTGTGGTTTGGTGGAAAGCGCGTCCGCGGGAAGCTGGCAATGTGGGAGGAGGACGACGTAGGGAGCAGCGGCGGCAAGTGGGACTGGGTGGACGGAGTTCCTGGATATGGTGATGGTGTATACCGCGGCTTTGTGTTTGATGGTGGGTTCACAGCAATGCCGTGACCCGTGAGGCTGATGGAGAAAGATATCCCAGACTGGTGCGTTACTAAATGCGCTCAACTAATGATTTTCCATTGATCTGGGACATCCATCTACTGCTGAAGAGGAACTGATATCTCCATACATTTTATTTACATCGTACTTGGTTCTTAGCTTGATGAAATACTTCCAGTTGTTGTACTTAATGAACATGAAATGATCTGTTCGTTCGTTGTTTCAGACATTGAAATGATGCAGACTGTTATATGTTTAGACGATAAAATGTTAAATGTCGCATTTATAGGAACAAATTCTTACTGTGCTTAACTGGTAACTAGTCTGCATTATTTATGTGTGTTGGCCACATCCCACATGCTAATGGTACCTTGATATATTCGTGCTGTGCATCTGACGATTGCTTAGAATTGTAGTAGCCTAATAGGTTTAAATCTGGATGATTAGGTTTAACTTTTTTACAAGCTACCATTACGAAAGTTGTAGATATTGTTTTTTTGTGATGCCATCTTTATTTTTGTATTTAGAGTGGCATCAACTACTACTGCTGTTAGTGCTTGGAGTTCTGTGATATGCATTTTGTTACCTGTGTCGCATCTAGGTTAACTTGATTGGACTTTCATTTGATACATGACTCATCAAATGATTGGGTTAATATAGGCATTGAGAGTTCATACTGGCTGCACGGATTGCAGAGCCACTGCATATGAACTAATTGGACATACATAACTCTGGCAGTCATGCATTTGAGTCATAGGAGCCCTGAGGTAATGCCCCAATAGAGATTCCAAACCTACATGTTGGGAATCCTAATGGACATACCTGTTCAAAACTTACCTGTAGACTAGTTACCGGCCAACTCTTGTTTGTGAGTTTTGAGTTAAGCTTTTAGTTTATAATCTCTGTATTACTAGCTCATTTTTTCTTTACGAGTGCATGGATGCCATCTACTGTCATCATCATCCTTATTTCCAAAACTGAACATGATAAACAAGCTTGTTGGGTCTCATAATTGCTATTTATTTTGCCTTTCTGATGCGCCCCTTGCGTGCGCCCATCAGTGCTCGTGCGTACGTGGCTTGATTTGATTGGAACAAAATAAGGCCCGGGCCCACCCCGTTAAAATCGGGGGTAATGATTAGATTAGGAAGGAAAAAAGACAGCCGTAGGATGAAGTGGGAGCAGGGGGAGGGAGCAGGCAAGCCAGATCCGTCTTCTAGTCCCTGTATGAACTATTACCATTTAATGTACTCAGGAATGTTTAAGCAAAATATTTCACGCTTATATTTTATTCTGGGATATATTTACTTCTGCTTAAAATGATATAATCATTTGGGTACTCTAAGTCGACTATTGCGTCTATATTTCTTGTTTAATTTTCTGTATCCATAGAGACTACATTGTATTAATCATCCAGTTCGATACACCAAACCCTGTCCATTTCGATACACCAAACCCTGTCACAAGCACGCAAACTTGAATTTTTGTTGTACTTGATGGATATCAAGGTATCTGTCGGTCCTTTGAGTCATTAAAATGTTGTAGACCCTTGCATGTTTAGATGATAAAATGCACATTTATAGGAAGAATATTAGTGTGTTACTGTGTTTTAACTAGTAACTAGTCTGCTTTTATTCGTGTGTTGGGCACATGATCATGTTATGTTGATACATTAGTGGTGCGTCGGATGGTTGCTTCTCTCCACCATTTTTGAAGTTGCACATACTGTTTGTTAGCTTCATTTGTTTGTTTCGTATTTAGGGTGGTATCAATTACTTGCTGCTGTAACTATAGGAGCCAGGAGGTAGATGCCCCTTAACCTACCTGTAGAAGTGTAGAGCACCCTCAGTGGACATAGCTGTTCAGAACTTACCTGTAGCTACTGCCCGACACCTGTTTGAGAGTTTTGGGTAAGCTAGTCAAGCTTTTAGTTTATCATTTCTGCCCAACTGGCTCAGATTTGATTTACAAGTGCATGGTCGGTTTCTACTATTATTATTGACCTTATTTCCAAAACTGAACTTGCAAGCCTGTTTGGGCTTGTAATTGCTATTTATTCTGCCTTTTAGATGTGCTCTTGTAGTATCCTGTGTGATCTATTACCATTCAGTGTACACAAGGATGTTTAAGCAAAATATTGCATGCTTATATTTTCTTCTGGTACTCCCTCCGTCCGGAAATACTTGTCATTGAAATGGATGTATCTAGATGTATTTTAGTTATAGATACATCTATTTTCATTCATTTTGATGACAAGTATTTCCGGACGGAGGGAGTATGTTACTAGTGCTGAAAAAGATTTAATCATTTCGGTACTCAAAGCCCATTGTTGCGTCTATATTTCTTGTTTAACTGTCGGTAACCATAGAGACTGCATTGTATGGTATGGAATCATCCATTTCGATACACCAAACTGCGTCATGTGCATACAAACTTGATTTTTTGATCTGTCAGTTTATTTCAGACATTCAAATGATGTAGACGTTTCCATGCTTGGATGATAAAATGTCGCATTTATAGGAACAACATGAGTGTGTTTAACTGGTAACTAGTCCGCTTGTTTTTTATGCCTGTTGGGCACATGTTCCTGTTACGTTGACAACTTGATATTTTAGTGGTGTATATAGGATGATTACTTGGAACTGCAGTAGGTTTAAACTTGTTACGTAGAAGTAGTGACCAATATTTCCGAAGTTGTGGACATTGTTTGTTAATGATGCCATCTTTATTTGTGCATTTAGAATGGCATCAACTACTGCTGCTGCTGTGGTATCTGGTTGTTTGATCTGCATTTTGTTACCTGCGTCACATATAGGTCAACTTGATTAGACTTTCATTTGACTCGTCAAATGGTCGGGTTAATTTGGACAGCGAGTGTTCTTACTGCCTGTACCGATTGTAGAACCACTGCATACTGACTAAATAACTAACTCCAGGTAGCTGTGGTCATTGTTCGCTACTTTGATGGAACCGTTGTGGTAGTCATGCATTCTGAGTCATAGGAGCCTGGAGGTGGATGCCTCAACAGGGATTTTTAAACCTACCTGTAGAGTGCCCCAACTGGACATACCTGTTCAAAAATTAATCTACTTAACCTGTACATAGTACTCCCTCCGTCCGGAAATACTTGTCATCAAAATGAATAAAAAGGGATGTATCTAGATGTATTTTAGTTCTAGATACATTCCTTTTTGTTCATTTTGATGACAAGTATTTTCGGACGGAGGGAGTATATTTGATGATAATCCAGCTTTTGTTTACCATTTCTGTACGACTATCTCAAATATCGATTTACGGTGGTGCATGCTCGGTATCTTGTGCTATTATCAGCCTTATTTCGCAAATTGCTATATATATATATATATGTATTCTGCCTCTCAGATGTGCTCTTGTAGATGTGTATTGCTATAGATATGTATTCCTACGGTGAAGACAAATCTCAAAAAATCCTGTGAATTTCACGTGGTTCAAATGGGCCCCTTGGTATGTTTGAGCCAAATATCACATGTTTCTATTTTTTGAACCTAATATTTGGTTGCCTCGCGCGAACATTTCATTCGCTATGGAAACTACAAACGAAACCCACATGTATGTTCGCTGTAGCGGGTTCCCAGAGACCTCATCTGACCGGAAACGCCTTAACGGGCTCTACATTACAAATTGGCATGCTCAACTAAAAAAAGAAAGGGAGTTCTCAAAAATAAAAAACAAATACCTAATTAAAAACTGGCACCTATGAAAATGCCTAATAAAAAATACACATAGTTTTATAAATTTATAAAATGCCATGCTCTGAAAATGTGAAAATTGTCAAGCTATTTTATAAAACTGCCATCCTCTAGATAATTTTTTTTATGTAGATAAGCCCCAATAAAAATTGTCACGCATTAAAAATAATAAAAAAACTATCCGCTCAGCATAAAAATGCCATTCTCTTAATGATAAAATGCCATCCTCTGAATAATACAAATGACATCCTATTATTAATTAAAAAATGTCATGCACTTAGTAATAAAAACTAGATGCCACTAAAAATAAAACGCCATCCTCTCAAATAATAAAAATGCAATTCTATTAGTAATTTTAAAAAATATATGCATTTAGTAATAAAACTTCCATGCCATTGAAAAAATTCCACCCTCTCAATAATAAATTTTCATCCCTATTATTAATAAAAAATGCCATGTTATTAATAATAAAAACTGTCTTGTAAAAAACAACTAGACTTGTAAATGTTAGAAAATATATATTTAAATTTGCATGTGACATAATTTCAAAAAATTATAAAAACTGCCTTGTTAATTTCTTTTAGAAAAAAATGCCATGTACGTAAGAAGAAAAAAGGACATAATTTGCCATTTTGTAAAAAGAGGAGAAAAAAAATGAGGGACCGGAATTTGAACTATTGTCTCCCAAGTAGAGGCTCACGTACCTAGCCAATGCGGTGTGCGAGTAATGTTTTGATTGGTACACTATTAGCTAGCTTTTCTACTCACAGCGAACTCTTTTATACATCTAACATGCAACAAGCGCGACTGGAGAGAGCGTGTTTGCCAAATTAGCCCCCTGATGAACTTTCGTCAGTTAGCTTTTCCACTATAGCCACATCTTTCCTCCTTCATATTCCTTATAAATGTTGAAGTTGGTGGCCAGTTTACACGTAGGCCCAACAACCTTCTATAAGCCCAACAACCTTTCATAAACAAACAAACTCTTCTTAAATGAGGAGAGATATATGCCATTGTGCTTTATTCACATCGCGGGATCTAACAGGAATAAACAAATGCACTACAACTTCAACATGAGACCAACACACTTGTAGAAGACACAACAAACAAATGCAAAAACGACTCCAACTCAAAATCATGATCTTGGTTTTAGTATCTCTTCACAACTAATTCCCCAATTTCATATCATAGCATAAGAGAGCGAACAAACTGTAATTCCAACGTGGCGTTAGATCTTGTCCTCCTACCTGATCCACAACCTTATGCAATTAATTTACCAATGCCCATTCTCCTATGTTTTAAAATTTGAAATGTCATCTCACATTAAATTTTGCATGCCTCTTACATATTGTTGCACTTCTTTTATCGTGAATTGTGCAACAGATGCATGACATTAGCATCTTTTGACCATCTCCTAAGTCGGTGGCCTAACTCCTTATCTTTCTTATGGCTCTGTAGCAACTCATGTCCATTGTACTAGTATTACTGCTAAATGATGTAAAATCATTTGAGGTACTCTAAGCCCACTGCTGTGTCTATAGTTCTAGGTTAATGGGTGCTATGGAATCATGCATTTCAGCGTACCAACCCTTGATATGCATATAAACCTGAATTTTGTCTCGTAATAATTATTTCTTTCCTACTTATAAATGTTGGAGTTGGTGGCGAGTCGCGTGTAGGCCCAACCTTCAACAAACAAATACACTCCTCCCCACATGATGAAATATCAACAATTCAAGAGAGATATAATTGTGATTTATTCACACCTGGGACCTAACACAAATAAACAAATTTACTACTACTTTACATTAGACCAACACTATTGCAGAAGTCACAAATAACAAATGCAAAAAAGACTCCAACTCAAAATCATGATCTTGATTTTAGTTTCTCTTCACAACTAGTTTTCCAAGTTACATATCATAGCATAGGAGACCAAACAAAACTATAATTCCAACACGGTGATATACCTTGTTACCCTAGCAAATCCGGAACCTTGAGCAATTAACTAACTAATGCACATTATCCTATGTTTTAAAGTTCAAAGTGTTGTTTCACTTTAAATCTTGCATGCCTCTTAGGTATATTTTCTCTTATTTTATCATGAATCGTGCAACAGCCATAGGCACTAGCGTCTTTTGACCATCTCCTAAGACTATGGCTAACTCCTCTTTTCTATGACTCCGTAGCAACTTAGGGTCATTGTCCTTTGTATTATGGTTAAGGGATATACAATCATTTGGGTTCTCTAAGCCCACTTTATATCTATATTATTTGTTTAATTGTGTGGTATAGAATCATGCATTTCAGCATACCAAGCCCTGGTATGCATACAAATTTGAATTTTTTTCTCGTAATAATAGTTTTATGGGAAAAGTTGTCCTATGCCACTTTTGAAGTTGCATATTCCAGTTTTGCCACTCAAAATTGCATATTTGGGTTTGTGTCATTAGCGTGCGAAGAAATTAGCTGCATGGTCATGCACACCATCTCCATGTGTTGCCGTTAGTTTGCCGCCATCTTTGGGCCGTTTTCTCCTTTTTTGAGGAGTTCTCGTTCCTTCTTTGCGGGATCAGCCGCATGTTATGTCAGCCGCAACGACGACCAGCGAGACGCCTTTAACCATGGCAGCCGTTGGGACGGACGGACGAGACGTCCATAATTTCAAATCTCCAGTTCTCACGTCACGCCGGAATATCCATGCAGCTTTGCATTGAATCCCGGCGACGGTTAATATATAGCCAATCACTAGCTATATGATGTTGCCAGGTTATCTATAGCCAAATTTATAGCTCACTAGTATAATAGTTAGGTATAATCATGTACTACTTTATTGATACATGGTCCACCTCACTTTCTTACAAAGTCTCTAGAAGCCCATGCTGCAACTGACTCTTAATCTGTAGCCCGCTCCTCTTCTCTCTCCTCCAATTCAGTAAAAATATAATATTTTAAGTCTTGCTACCCGCCTACGTCATCTTAATATACTTGCTCTAAGATACACCAATACTAGTAGACATCTCCTGTATTTGTTGGGTGGCTACATATAGAAAGTGTCAATAGGTGGAGCAGCATAGTTGCGACTTTTCCTTCCATTTTTGGTCCCATCCTCTGCCATGCATGGGTGTTCTTTATCTTGCAAACTCGTCAATTACTTGCAAACTTGTTGCGGTTTGGGAAGCAAGGGGATGTTTTGTCAATCTTTCAATAGTTAAGCATATACAACACTAAACCGACACTTGGACTATTTAAGCACAACTGTATGTATTGGTTGTGTATAGAAAACTGGAAGCGTGCTAAAGCATGCAATGTAAACAAACATAACATTTCAAAGTTGTGATCACGATGTTGTGTTTGTCATTTGAATATGTTTCATGTCATGCTTGACTTTGCTGAACCAAGGCCAGCCATGCGCCTGCCCAGGTGAGCCTATTTATAAACTGAATCTTGCAGCTACAACCATTTTTGTAATGGGCCGGAACAAACTCGGTCCGGTGCGTTGAACTTGAAGAGGGCGGTAGTGTTGGTGGTTTCAGTTTATTGTTTTCAAATTTAACTAATGTTTTGGTGGTGGTTACTAAAAAATTAGAAGTAGTTGTGACATCTATCCAGTTATCAGCGACCACTGTTTCGTGTGCGCTTGCGTCACAGTGAGTTGATGTTAATTTGAGGAACGGATTTTCTCAGTTGCAGCGTGCTGAGTTATGTTTGCTTGTTTATGCCCTACCATGGTAGCATCCTGAATCCATGCGCGGTTTAACCGGTGGGGGTAACATTCTCTTTCCCTCTGTGAACCCATATATAGTAGACAGTTCAATGTTTTAACTGGTTCAGATCTATAGTCGTCTCCTTTTTTCTTGGGGGAATATAGTTCCCTCCATAAGCAGAGACTGGCCGCGATAGGGGTACTCTTCTCCGGCCCCTTGTTGCAAGTATGCTTGTAACTTTGTAGTCTGAATATGTACCATTAGATGCTCATACAATCATATAAAGAAGTATAAAGAATAAAAAGGACGAAGCAGTTCCTTTCTCTGGGTGCGCGCCCTCGACCAGTACAATGCAAGGTGCTTATGGAAAAGAATGTTAGAGATATATTTGGGTTACATGTATTTGGTGGTCTAGAATTTGTAATTCATCTCCTTCCTTATCTTCAGGAGAGACTTCGTGCCCTTCAAGTCTTGTACTCAATATATACTCGCCATCGAGACTCAATAGTACATCCATCATATTCCGCTAATCCCTCTCTATCCCTTCTAACAAAGAATCCTATTTTTAAAAAATATTGGTGCTTACTTATACAATATAGACGCTTACTTAGGCCCTGTTTGGAATCGATCCGCTCTGAGGGGTTGTGGAGCTCGGTTTTGACAGCTCCGTCAAAGTAAGCTGCAATCTCATCGGCTCCGGGAGCGGAGTTATAGGAGCGGAGAGAAACCGAACGCTCCCTTATACACCTCCGGTATAGCAATAAGCTCTGATGCTTAAATAAAGATCGATTAATTTGTACAAGCACCTCTCTAAACACCTTACATTGTACATAGCGTTCGTCCGTAGCAATTTGCGTAATGGATAGGTGCGTCCGGCCCGGTGGGAGTCGAGAATGAATGGGCACTGCTTTGCTGCATCGTGGCGCACATGCATATTCTAATCCTAGATGACTGGGCAAAGGATTCTTTCCGATCAGCATCCCCTGTCGGATTCCCGCCACTTGATAACCACACGCACCTAATCCCTCAGTTGCTCCTACTCTAATTGTCTTCACTCCCCACTAAGCTTTCGTCTCAGTACTAATCTATTACCTGGAGTGCTTCGACCTTCGAGTCACCGTCATGGCCGGTTCATCAACGGCTGCTTGCGTTGCGTGCGTGGGGCGGCACATCCATCTCATTAGTGTACATGTCTGAAAGGCTAATTGAGACTGTTAAATCACTTTGTTAATCGTCGCTGCCGCTTTCTCTTTCTTCGCACACCCATTTGATTAGGTTACTCCCTCCGTCCCATAATATAAGAGCGTTTTTGACAATTAATTAAGCGTGTCACTGGCAGCGACATTGGTTGATCTCCGCCGGCGTCACCGTGATCTCTTTCCCTTTCCCGGTGGTGGTAACGAAGCTGTCCGGCCCGGTGAAAAAGAAAGAAACACTAGCTAGCTATGTAGATCGAGATCAAGATGTACCACCGGAATTACCGCCTATCTATGTCCGTCTATGCCAAGCTCAACAAGGTAGTTTCACTGGAATTACCTATGCACGTACGCCAACTCGACGTACTATGTGTTTGCATTTATCTTACTGATGAGGAAGCTAGTGCTCTATCCACATAGGAGTACCTATCTATGCCAACTCGGCGAGGTAATTTCAATGGAATTACCTATGTGTATACGCCAACTCGACGTGCTTTATTTATGTAATTATGTTGGTTTGGAGTGCTCTATCCATGGTGATGGGTGACATATGATGTGACCTTTCACTTCTTCCCGTGGGTTGGAGACCGACCAATGCATCAAGTCGTGGTCTCATGCTTTAAATATAAAAGGGTTAGTTAGATAAATGCCACTCCAAATCTGGCGATTCTGAGAAATGCCACTTCAATTTTTAAACTTTGAAAAATGCCATCTCATGCCATTTTCAGTGGCATTTTTCGAAGTCTAGAGTGGTGTTTTTCAAAGTTTGCAAAAATTGCAGTGGCATTTTTCAAAGTTAATTTAGAAATTACAGTGGCATTTTTATGAGTCATCATAATTGGAGTGGCATTTATCTAATTAATCCAATATAAAAATAAATATAAACTACTCCCTCCAATCCATAATAACTGCCACTACTTTGAACTAAGGTTGGGTACGTTAGCTCTGTTGACTTTGTAATCCTGTCGCTTATTAGTTTGCTTTCAGTTTCAGGCTTAGCAAATAAAAACGGCGAGAGCATGAGTCTGTTCATGCCTTGACCGAACTTTCAGTAGCAGCTAGGTAGAGTAGGCGACCATGCGCACTTCGTGGGATGGCACGAATCAAACGTGTGCGTGGTGGCTTCGTGGGCGTGGCGAGTGGCCGTGGGATGGCGCGGCCGAATAGCTCGGGCACGACCCCTTCTTTCGTAGTTTCAGTTTTGCTGTTAATAAAAGGAACGACAGAAAACGCTGCAGATGGAACGCAGCACAAATCTCTCGTCTCTCTCAAGTTTTCTTGACTAACAGTGGCATCAGAGCCTCGTTTTAAGGATCCGGCGAGTCCGCCATGACTGGCGGCGAGAGGACTGGAGAGAACAGCGACAAGGCGCAAGGGGGAGCTACGTCGAGATCCCCGCGCCGCGCCATCACGCTGCGCTTCGCCCCGCCTCGGGAGCGCGGACGGCTTTGCGCGCGCAGGGCGGCAACGAGATCGTCGTCCACGAAGCGCGTCATCAAGGAGAGCGCGGCGGCGGCAACATCGTCTACCCCACGCTCACGTCCACGAACTACATCGAGTGGGCGTTGGTCATGAAGATCAACCTGCGCGCGCAAGGTCTCTGGGAGGCCGTCTCCGGCATGGGCGAGCCGGGCGATCGCGAGGACATGGCGGCGCTCTCGGCGCTGCTCCGTGCGGTGCCACCAGAGATGGTGCCGGTCCTAGCCGTCAAGGACACGTCCGCGGATGCGTGGGAGGCGATCAAGATGATGAGGATGGGCGTGCGCCGTGCACGCGAGGCGACAGCACAACGGCTGCGCAAGGAGTTCGAGCAGATCGCGTTCAAGGACGGCGAAACGCTCGACGCGTTCGGCATGCGCATCACCAACCTCGCCAACACCCTGCGATCCCTTGGGGACGTGATTGATGAGGTAAAGATCGTTCAGAAGTTTTTTCTTGAAGTGCCACCGCAATACTCGTAGATTGCTTGTTCGATCGAGACGCTCCTTGACCTCAACGGCATGTCCGTCTAGGAGCTGATCGGCCGGCTGCGGTCGGCCACGAAGCGGTGCGCGATCGGGACCATTGATGGGACGGGCTCCCAGCTGCTGTTGACGGAGGAGCAGTGGCTGGCACGGGCTAAGAATAAGGAGCAGGGACAAGGATCCGGCTCCAACGGCGGCAGCGGCAAGGGAAACGGCCGGGGCAAGCAGGAGAACCGTGCCAACCACGGGCGCGGCTCCAACTGCAGCAACGACAAGCGTGACATGTCCGGGATTAAGTGTTACAACTGCAACAAATATGCAGGACACATATCCCGGGACTGCCCCGAGCCTCGCCGCGAACGCAAGCAGAAGGAGCAGCACGTGCACCTGGCCGCGGCGGAGGAAGAACAGCCCGCGCTGCATCTGGCGCGCGTGTGCACCCTCAGCGACGACGACGGGCCAGCGCTCATGATGGCCACCATCGCCAGCGCCGGCACGCAGACGGGGACGCGCGTCGACCTCGTGGAAGAATGTGTCTTCCTCACCTCCGCCGACCACGATGATGACACCTGGTTCCTAGACATGGGCACCAACAACCATATGACCGGGCGGCATGATGTTTTCGCCGACCTGGACACCAGCGTCGGGGGCACGGTGAAATTCGGCGATGGTTCCATCGTGGAGATCAAGGGGAGGGGGAAGATCCTGTTCGCCTACCACAATGGTGCTCACCACGCGCTCATTGACGCGTACTACATCCCCCGTCTCCACAGCAACATCGTCAGCCTAGGGCAGCTCGACAAGAATGGCTGCCGCATCGACATAGGCCATGGCGTCCCGGTTGCTGTTCGACAGACAAAGAACGGCTGCTTGCAAGGGTGCAGCGGCGCGCAACCGCTGTCGTCGTCGACCTCGACATCGCAAAGCCGGCATGCTTGGCGGCAGTGCACACGGATGGCTCCTGGAGGTGGCACGCACGGTACGGTCATCTAAATTTTGACACACTAAGGAAACTTGGGCGTCTCGGCATGGTGCACTGTCTCCCATGCATCGAACACGTCGAGCAACTTTGCGATGGCTGTTTGGTCGGGAGGCAGCGCCGTGCGTCATTCCCACTGCAGGCAAAGCGGCGGGTAGAGGGACTGCTTGATCTGGTGCATGGTGACCTCTGCGGCCCCATATCGCCGGCGACACCTGCAGGGAAGCGATACTTCCTGCTGCTGGTGGACGACAAGAGCAGGTACATGTGGCTCACGCTGCTGCAGACGAAGGACCAAGCCGCAGACGCGATCAAGAGGTTCAAGGCGGGAGCCGAGGTGGAGAGCGGTCGCAAACTGCGCCTGCTCCGGACGGACCGCGGTGGGGAGTTCACCGTGGCCACTTTCGCCACGTACTGCGCCGACGAGGGCATCGGGCGTCAACTGACGGCGCCGTACTCGCCGCAGCAGAACGGCGTTGTGGAACGCCGGAACCAGACGATCGTCTCCACCGCGCGCAGCCTGATGAAGTCGATGGGAGTCCCTGCAAGATTCTGGGGAGAAGCGGTGACCACGGCGGTGTATCTGCTAAATCGGTCGCCCACAAAGAGCGTCGATGGGCAGACTCCTTTTGAGGTATGGCACGGGTACAAGCCCGATGTGAGTCATCTGCGTGTGTTTGGCTGTGTAGCTCATGTCAAGGTGACGAAGCCGAACCTGGCCAAACTTGAAGACCGGAGCATCCCCATGGTGCTGCTCGGCTACGAGCCGGGCTCAGCGGCGTACCGCGTCTACGACCCCGTCAGGAACCGCGTGCATGTCTCGCGCGACATCGTGTTCGACGAAGGCGCGCGGTGGGACTGGGACAAGGCCGGAGAAGAAAGGGATGCGGGGCCGTTCCACGTCGAGGTGTTCGTCCACACCACGGCGCGTGCGGCAGAGAACCCTGCTGGGCAGCACTCGCCGCCTGAAAGTGCTGCTGCAGCGACGCAGACGCCCCAAGATGCTGTCGCCACGCCCAGGAGCAGTGGCGTGCACTCGCCACTTCAACATGCAGGAGGGACAACGCCACGCTCTGCACCAATCTTCTCCCCCACACCTGCGGGCGTGGATGAGGAGGATGCTGCTCCACCACGCCGGCCACAGCACCCGATGATCACACGTGCACGCGGCGGCATCGTCAAGCCGAACCCCATCTACAACGACTACGTGATGACGGCCGATGCAGAGGAGTTCGCCGACGACGAGCTGTGTCTGGTGGCCGCAGAGGAGCTGCATCCCGGACGCGCTCAACGAGCCAAGCTGGAAGGAGGCTATGGACGCGAGCTCGCCTCCATCTGCAGCAACGACACATGGGAGCTCGCCACGCCCCGCCGGGCACAAGGCCATTGGGCTGAAGTGGGTCTTCAAGGTAAAAAAGGACCCTGCTGGACAGGTGATCAAGCACAAGGCGCGGCTTGTCGCGAAGGGATACGCGCAGCGCCAAGGCGTGGACTTCGACGAGGTCTTCGCGCCGGTGGCACGCATGGAGACCGTGCGGTTGCTGCTCGCACTCGCCGCTCACCGTGGGTGGCAAGTGCACCACATGGACGTCAAATCGGCGTTCCTCAACGGCGATCTCAAGGAGGAGGTCTACGTGCACCAACCACCCGGCTACATCGTCTCCGGCGAGGAGCACAAGGTGCTCCGGCTGCGCAAGGCCCTGTACGGACTGCATCAAGCTCCACGAGCATGGTATGCCAAGCTGGACGCGTCCTTGACATCCCTCGGCTTCGAGCGAAGCCCTCTAGAGCATGCTGTGTTCAGGAGGAGCACGGGCAAAACGACGCTGCTTGTCGGCGTCTATGTGGACGACTTGATCATCACGGGCACGGACGCCATCGACATTGTCGCGTTCAAGCAGCAGATGAAAAGCCTGTTTGCTATGAGCGATCTCGGCCTCCTCAGTTACTATCTGGGAGTCGAGGTCAAGCAGGAGGCGGGCGCGATCACTATCTGTCGAGCGCGACGCGCAAGATCTTGGAGGCGGCAGGCTGAAAGAGTGTAATCCCTGCCACACGCCAATGGAAAATCGGCTCAAGCTGCGCAAGGGAGAGGCTGGCGATGTGGTGGATGCCACGGGCTATCGGAGCATCGTCGGAAGCTTGCGTTACCTATGCAACACCCGTCCGACATCACTCACGCAATCGGGATGGTGAGCAGGTATATCTGAGCACCCACGGCGTCACATTGGGCGGCGGTGAGGCAGATCTGCGCTTCGTCGGGGCACAATTGGGTATGGCTGCGAGATACAAGGAGAGCTCCGTGGCGAGCCCAAACTAGTGGGTTTCATGATGATGATCTAGCTGGGGATGTCGACGACAGAAGAGCACCACCGGCGTGGCTTTCTTCCTCGACTCCAGCATCATCACATGGACTTCGCGAAGCAAGCTGTGGTTGCTCTCTCGTCTTGCGGTTGAGTATATCGCAGCCCGCAACGCTGCGTGTCGAGCAGTTTGGCTAAGCAGATCGCTGGGTGAGTTACTTGGACAGCCACCGCAGCGGTAAAACTGCTCGTGGACAACAGATCTGCAATCGAGCTGGCCAAGAACCCGAGTGCACCACGAGCGAAGTAAGCATATCGACCTTCGCTTCCACTTCATTCGTGAATGCATTGAGGAAGGCAAGGTGGACATCGAGCACATCAGCACAGATGGGCAACTTGCGACATTCTAACCAAGTCACTGGGCCGTGTCAAGTTCTTGGAGATGCGACTGAAGCTCGGTGTCATGGAGGTCTCTTCTGGGTGCCAGGATTAAGGGGAGAATTGTTGACTTTGTAATCCTGTCGCTTGTTAGTTTTTGCTTTCAGTTTCAGGCCTAGCAAATAAAACAGTGAGAGCATGAGTCTGTTCATGCCTTGACCGAATCTTCAGTAGCAGCTAGGTAGTGTAGGCGACCATGCGCACTTCGTGGGATGGCACGAATCAAACGTGTGCGTGGTGGCTTCGTGGGCGTGGCGAGTGGCCGTGGGATGGCGCGGCCGAATAGCTCGGGCACGACCCCTTCTTTCGTAGTTTCAGTTTTGCTGTTAATAAAAGGAACGACAGAAAACGCTGCAGATGGAACGCAGCACAAATCTCTCGTCTCTCTCAAGTTTTCTTGACTAACAAGCTCAAAGCTGCAACCGTTATTATGGATTCGAGGGAGTACACAATTACCTGTTTGTTGCAACGGGAACTAATATTTTAGTAGGTTAGCCCATTATTTAGGTGTTTATAGTAATGTGATTGTCGATTAAGTCAATAAAAGGTGGGGTGGGGAAGGGGAGGGGACGTGCATCTTTTCCTCAGCTCCATGCAAGAGGTGGTACGTGGTGGCTTCAGATCTAGTCTCTTCCGGCTCCGTCGACCAGCCTGTGGATTCTTCTTCCCTATGTTTGTTTTTGATGTCTTCCTCAGCTCCATGACCTTACGTCTTTTTAAGTGAAGAGAGAGGAGAGAAGATACGTAGGAGAGAAAAGGAACCTACCCAACTCAATCACCGGCCATTCAGGCATTCACCTTCATTGCCATGTTGTAGTGAGCAAGTGGCTTGTACATTCACGTAAAGGAGGCTCTAGCAAGCAAATTCATTAAAAGGACAGGCCATGGGAACGAAAAATTGTTTTGCACCTCCTCCCATGTCCCCGCATGCTTGTTACGCGCGGCCCTTGGGGAAACCCTTGTTGCGGTGTTAGAACCTTTACCTTCAAAGGTGGTAAGGGGAGCTCCTGGTAAACCTTGTTGTCTAGCGACACTTGTGCATCAGCTGTGCATCCTCGACAGCGACGGCGGAGCACCAAAGGTGTTGGCGCTGCCATGGTGATACCGCGTGGAGTGCGGTTGTGAGGCGTTGCAACTACTAGATCCATCTGGATCTAACCCATGCGGCTTGGGAACGTGTGGATCTAGTTTTGTGCAACTGTTGCGGCAGGCAACACACAAAAGGATTTGGGATGGCTGCACTAGGTTAGTTGTTATGGCGGCTCTCCTCGCTGGTGCAACGAGAAAGGTCGCATGCTCGACTAGCTATAGGGAAGTCTGTCGCGCCACAAATCTGAGCCTCTGCTGAATCAAGAGCTCGAGGGACGTCATCGCGCTGAGCGTGTGCAGAACTCGGAGGTGCCGTACATTCGGTACTTGATCTGTTTGAACAAGAAGACGTTCAACTACATCAACTGTGTTAAGCAAACACTTCCGCTTTCGGTCTACGAGGATACGTGGACACACTCTCCCCCTCTCATTGCTATGCATCTTCTAGATAGATCTTGCGTGACCTTAGGAATTTATTTGAAATTGCATGCTACGTTTCCCAACATCCACAACACGCATGAGAAAAAGTTTTTCATCCTATATACTTAAATGGTTCATCCCCACTATCTCTATTACCTTAACATGCACATATGCCATCTCCTCAAAGGCCCACCACAACACACATGAGAAGAAGTTTGTCATTATTGGTTGATCTCATGCATACATCCCACCTCACCACATGCCACCTCATCAAAGGTACACTCAATATGCATGGGAATTTTATTCGTTATTCCTTATATATTACGCCACTTATGTTCAAAATATATTTTGACTTCACAATAGTCAAATACAATATATAATATTAATATCTAGTTTTGTTCATATATTATTAATTAAACTATGCATTTTTTCATACAACCAAATCACTGAAATATATTTGTAATTGATTCCCGCAGCAATGTGTGGGGTATTTTCTATTTCACTAAAAGGACAGACAATGGGAAGAAAAAGTTTTTTTTCATCTCATGTCCCTTGTATGCTTGTTATGAACCCTTGTTGTAGTGTCAGAAGCTCTTCCCTCCGAAGATGGGGGGGGGGGGCTCTAGACGAGGGGGTGGAAGCCTTTTCCTTCAAAGGTGGTAAAGGGAGCTCGCCGTAAACGTTGTTGTCTAGCGACACTCGTGCACCAGTTGTGCGCCCTTGGCAGCGACGCCGAAGCACCAAAGGTGTTGGCGCTGCCATGATGATACCGAATGGAGTGCGGTTTGTGAAGCATTGCAATTGCTAGATCCGTCTGGATCTGACCAGTGCAGCTTGGGAACATGTGGATCTGGTTTTGTGTGGTTGTTCCAGCTGGCAACACGTAGAAGGATGTCTGGATGGCTGCCCTAGGTTAGTTGTTGTGGTGTATCTCCTCGCTGGTGTGGCGAGGAATGTCGCATGCTCGACTGGCTATAGGTGTTGAAAATATGCCCTAGAGGCAATAATAAAATGGTTATTATTATATTTCCTTGTTCATGATAATTGTCTATTGTTCATGCTATAATTGTATTAACTGGAAACCGTAATACATGTGTGAATACATAGACCACAACATGTCCCTAGTGAGCCTCTAGTTGTCTAGCTCGTTGATCACTAGATGGTTATGGTTTCCTCACCATGGACATTGGATGTCATTGATAACGGGATCACATTATTAGGAGAATGATGTGATGGACAAGACCCAATCCTAAGCATAGCACAAGATCGTGTAGTTCGTTTGCTAAAGCTTTTCTAATGTCAAGTATCATTTCCTTAGACCATGAGATTGTGTAACTCCCGGATACCGTAGGAGTGCTTTGGGTGTACCAAACGTCACAACGCAACTGGGTGGCTATAAAGGTGCATTACAGGTATCTCCGAAAGTGTCTGTTGGGTTGGCACGAATCGAGACTGGGATTTGTCACTCCGTATGACGGAGAGGTATCTTTGGGCCCACTCGGTAATGCATCATCATAATGAGCTCAATGTGACTAAGTAGTTAGTCATGGGATCATGCATTACAGAACGAGTAAAGTGACTTGCCGGTAACGAGATTGAACGAAGTATTGGGATACCGACGATCGAATCTCGGGCAAGTAACATACCGATTGACAAAAGGAATTGTATACGGGATTGCTTGAATCCTTGGCATCGTGGTTCATCCGATGAAATCATCGTGGAACATGTGGGAGCCAACATGGGTATCTAGATCCCGCTGTTGGTTATTGGCCAGAGAGCTGTCTCGGTCATGTCTGCATGATTCCCGAACCCGTAGGGTCTACACACTTAAGGTTCGATGACGCTAGGGTTATAAAGGAAGTTTGTATGTGGTTACCGAATGTTGTTCGGAGTCCCGGATGAGATCCCGGACGTCATGAGGAGTTCCGGAATAGTCCGGAGGTAAAGATTTATATATATATATATATATGGGAAGTCCAGTTTCAGTCACCGGAATAGTTTCGGGGGTTATCGGTATTGTAACGGGACCACCGAAAGGTGTCCGGAGGTCCACCGGGTGGGGCCACCTGCCCCGGGGGGCTTGATGGGCTGAACATGGGAGGGAACCATCCCCTAGTGGGCTGGTGCGCCCCTCCCCAAGGGCCCAAGGCGCCTAGTGTTGAAAACCCTAGGGAGGGGGCGCCTCCACCTTGCTTGGGGGGCAAGCCTCCGCTCCTGGCCGCCGCCCCTCCCCTCTAGATGGGATCTGGAGGGGCCCGGCCCCCTCTCCCCTTCCCCTATATATAGTGGGGGTATTGGGGCTGCCAAGCACACGGGTTTTCCTCTCTCCTGGCGCAGCCCTACCCCTCTCCCTCCTCGTCTCTCGCAGTGCTTGGCGAAACCCTGCTGGAGTGCCACGCTCCTCCATCACCACCACGCCGTTGTGCTGCTGCTGGATGGAGTCTTCCCCAACCTCTCCCTCTCTCCTTGCTGGATCAAGGCACGGGAGACGTCACCGGGCTGCACGTGTGTTGAACGCGAAGGCACCGTTCTTCGGTGCTTAGATTGGATTCGGCCGCGATCTGAATCGCTTCGTGAACGACTCCACCGACCGTGTTCTTGTAACGCTTCCGCATCGCGATCTTCAAGGGTATGAAGATGCACTCCCCTCTCTCTCGTTGCTAGTATCTCCATAGATTGATCTTGGTGATGCGTAGAAAATTTTGAATTTCTGCTACGTTCCCCAACAATAGGGGAGTCCGTCAGGCCACAAATCTGAGCCCAGACGCCTAGATCTGGAGGTGGCTGCGGAAAAGATTAAGACGGACCTAGGGGGTGAACATGGACAACTACAAATTATGTTTTGATTATTAGCCAGTTTAGGCTATGCAGAATGTGAAGTGTGGGCCTAAACAATGCTAGAATAAGACATACATGTATGATGCTTGCAAGGTCAAGTGACATAAGTAAACCAAAACTAAATGATTTAGGTAGGGCTAATTGAAGACAATGAAGACGAAGATGTATCCCAACTTTCTTTGAGGGAAACTAGTTACCGTTGGAGGGGTGTGAGTTAGCACGAAGACACAACAACAACATGAAGACACACCCTCTTCTCCTTGAGATACCACCACGAAAGGCGATTCCCAATCACTAGCAGTAGACCTTGAGGCCGCCTCCAAACCTTTACCATGGGTTAAATCACAAGTTGATTCCCCTTTGGTGTCTTCTACCGCCTAAGAGTCTCCAACCTTCAAGAGTAACAAAATCCTCAATAAACTCAAAGGGGAACCCAAATTCCTTCGGTGGAAATATAGGTTGGGGGATCCTCTATATTTTCCCTCCAAGGAGTAAAATGATTTATGGAGGGATGTGGAGGTATTCGAGCTCTTAAGCTTTTGAGAAATATTGCAAAGGAGAGAGAGAAAGCTCATGTATGACATTTCTAATTCGTAATTCTAATAATTTTATATCCAAACAGAATACAACATAGCCTCTAAATGCAAAAGATGAATAAACACCAAACTAGTGCTCATGTAACGAAAGTTGAGTATATGCTCCCGAGCTTAAATGCTCTCTGATGAATAGTAAAATCATAAAAACTAGTAAAAAATTCAAACAATTCTGGCTTTTTCCGTAACAAACTTTGACAAATGTTTTGTGTGCTTGCAAAAAATTTATCATGAAAGGACATTTGTGGGAGCCGTGGAAAAAGGAACATCGCCGGTGCCAGACCGACCACTGGACGCTCGCTGTTGTCGTTGCTTGCCCTAGATCGGAAGGGCGGCCGCGTCCGGGCCTTCCAATACCCGATCCGGATTTGGGCTAGATTTGAGGGGTGCCGGTCAGCCCGGACCCCTGCCGAGTTTGGGGACTGCGGCTGAGTCACGGTTCTATGATCAGCACTGGTCCGGCCGTCCCTCCGGTCAATTTGGGGAGCCAGGCCGTGTATGCTCTTGTAACAGTTGCTCTACCCTTTTTTTGGTTTTCTTGTGTGAATGGTTGCAAGTTGGTGTGTTGGAGACTCTGCCACTTGGCACAAGAGTACGTAACGTAGGCCCCGGCGAGAGCGACGTGGTTGGCACGTCGGATCGGAGCAACGTGCACGGAATCTCGGGCGGAATCTCCATCCATCACCGCTACGTACTACACGGGGAGCTTGAGGCCGAAGCCGGACACACCAGACCAGACCAGCGGATGAGGTCAAAGGGCTTGGAATCTCCCACGGAATCTCGAGCACCAGTATCTCCCATCTCCCCTCTCCCTTTGCCGGTTGGGTAGAATAGCAGGAGAGTATCTGGTCTCTGGGGCTTAAATGCTCTTGTGATCTGGACATCTGGGCGTCAGTTCTTAGATTGAATGACATCAGGGAGTTGTTGAATCTGCTTGGATCGATCGTAATTTTGGACTCCTCGTAGGTGTTTTTAAAAATGTTGCAGAACTATTGAGAGCCATCAGATCTGAGAATCCAACAGCCTAGAAGCTTGTATCATGGTAGCACTTAAAACATGGCTCTCAATAGTTCTGCAACATTTTTAAAAACACCTACGAGGAGTCCAAAAATTACGCATCGATCCAGCAGATTCAACAACTCCCGGATGCCGTCCAATCTAAGAATCCGACGGCCCAGATGTCCGTATCACAGTAGCATTTAAGCCTCGGTAGCACCAGATACTCTCCCGGATAGCCCAGTCTCGTCTGCCACTCTGCCTCCTCTACTCCCGGAACAGCGAGTGGGCCCAGGTATTCGAACCGGATAACGACACGTGGGCCCCGCGCCACGCGTCGGCGGCCCACGGGCCGCCTCCCCTCCCGCGCCGCAGAGGATCCGTCCGTCCGGCCTCCTTTTCCGCCATTCCTGGGTTCGGTCCGGCTCGGCTCCTCCTCCTCGCCGGCCGGCGTGGCGTGCGTGCGTCGTCGCGGAGGAGAGACACACCACACCAGCAGAGGCAAAGTACGGGACTGCCCCTCGGGAGCAACTATAAATACCCGGCCGGCGCCGCCCTCTAGAAGATTCCCGCCGGCCGCAACCGCCAACAGACCCGCCCCTCGGATTCCCCCCACCCCAGCCCACTGCCGTACGTCGTCGTCAGTCCGTCACCACCCACCCCGTCGGTCCCTCGCTCTCGCACCCATAAAAGGCGCCGGGATGGCCGCCGCGTAGGCCCCCGCGCGCGGGCGGGCGGATGGCCGACGGCAGCGACGGGGAGGGCGCGGGCGAGAGCTGCTGGCCGCCCCGCCGCCGCCGCGTCCGCCCACGGCGGCGGCGGCGGCGGCGGCGGCGGGTGCAGCTGTCCGACGTCAGGCGGGAGATCTACGACCGCCTGCGCGCCGTCGGCAACCAGGAGGCGCTCTCCGACCCCTTCTTCGACCGCGTGCTCGAGGACCACTACGACCGCCTCCCGGCCAGGTCCGCCCGCCGTCCACATCAAAGATCACACCTTGCTGCCTGCCCACGCCGGCGGCGTTTTCAGTTTCTCTGACCAAGCTCTCTGCCTGTCTGTCTGTCTGTGTCCGCCGGGTACGGTGCAGCTACTACATCGACCTCGACGTGAACAAGGCCGAGGACGTGCTGCTGCACCGCCGGATCCTCGCCGAGTGCGCCGACCCCGACAACCGCCCCGTCTTCCACGCACGATTCCTGCGGGTAAATTCATTATTACTTCATCCATCCATTCAACACGCCGTCCCTCTCTGTGTGTTTCTGAAAGAAGATGTTTGCAGTCTCACTTATTACTCTGCTATATACATGCTCTGTCTCCATGTCCGTGGGCAGTACCTTCATGACGACAAACCGTCGGATGCCGACTCTGCTCCGAATCAAAACGGTAATTGTGGGGGCTCTCTGGCTTCCAATCTGAGGTATAGGTTCACCCCACCCACCCACTCTCCAATGCCCCGGCTTACACTTGCTTATCATCTTTCTTAGAGGAAAGTTGCTTCATCATTTTGGTGCACACCCACAAAAAATAGTTGGACTTCTTCCAAATATAAGCTTGCTTGTTAAGCCAAGGTTTGTATGCCTTGATGAACAGCAACGGTGGATTGAAAGGATTTGACGAGCGGCTAATGGAAGACCTCAGCTTGGGGCGAAGAAAAGGCGTCGACGACTTCGAGGCCATTTCTGCCAGGTCTTTCTCGAGCCCCAACTCCTGAAATTCAGTTGAAATGCTTGTTTACCCACTGTCTCCCTGCTTTCATTCAGGTTTGTAACAAAACATGCTGTGGTAACTTTTCTGGTAGGTCGTGGTGTCGCTGAATTTTTTTAATTCAAAAAGCAACCATGTGGCCCAATGGTTCTCATAACTTGACAGAAAGGTTCTAGCATGTTTTCATTTTCAATCTGGAACGATATACTGAACCATAGGACTATCTAGGAGAGTGGTGGTGGGCAGGCTATCTTCGTGCAGTTTGGCGTAATAATTCTTCCAAATCACTTGCCATGTCTTTTCTCCATGCTTTTGTGCGTACTACTTATCTAAGATATCTCATAATAGTCTGGCAAGTGGGTGTATTTTGTGTTTCCTTTTCATAAACCTGCATGAGCAATGAACTTTGATCCTCAGTTGCCAATGAAATTTTTCACAGGAGGGACACAGAAATTCCCCTTCTTCATGAAATTATTTTTTCTTCCAATGACAAGCCAAAGCTCCTTAGTCAGGTAAAGGCTTGGGAGTATCAGTCCATCTGCTATGAGTTTTCCATTTAGACTTCCATATCTGCCATGTCATACTACTTACACCAACTTTAATAAAAAAAACGAATTATTATTTGTAGCTATCTACGCTGCTGTCGGATCTTGGATTGAACATTCGTGAAGCTCATGTCTTCTCCACAACGGATGGATTGTGTTTGGATGTGTTTGTTGTTGATGGCTGGGAAACAGAGGTAAACTTGGAGCATGGTTATACTGGAGCACGTCTATACGCGTGACCGATTAATTATGATAGCATTACGATTAATCGCACCAGCTTTACATCATGTCGCTTGTGTGGGGTCAGAGCCAAGGCGATCTCGATCTACAGAGCTCCTCACAAATTCTTGGTGATAACAGTCATATGTGCAGTCATTCCGTTTATATTGCTACTCTGTTTGTCAACACATCTCTGGAACTGCATAACTTGCCCTTGGAAACTTCCGATTCTTGTAAGAGAAGATCCTGAAAGACGCATAATAATTATTTACATAACAGTGCTAGTTGGCAAAAAAGAAAAGCACTTTATGTGTTTCCCCAAGTTACTGTCAATGAAATATAAAATACCATGGGCACCATCTTAGTTCATACAAGTATGCAGTAGGTATTTAGCTTATACCGAAGTTATAAAACCTAGGGCTGTATTTTGACATTTACCCATGAATTTGGAGTGCATGCTTTGTAAGATGAAGTAACCGAAGTCATTTTGACTTTACACACTTGACAACGGATGCCTTAATCGCTACACTTATCAATTTGTTATCAGTGTGCCCTCTAGATTCTTGTGAGTAGTGAAGCATCTGTAGGTTATATTGCACATAGTTGCTTCCAAATATTTCCTTGAGTAAAATATTGCCTGACGCTATATGCAGGAGACAGATGGTTTGCTGCAGCAGCTCAAGGAGACAGCGAAACGTAATGTACGGTTTCTCTTCTTTTTTAGTTACATTACGTTCGTGAATACTTCACGCTCTTAGGTGTCTGCCTGGTCACTTATACATAGGTGCTGGTAATTCAACTTTTCTAAGTATGCAGATGCAGTGCTGTAAATGCATGCAGTCAGCATTGCAATAATGAACAAGTTGTGTGTAACCTTTTCCTAACAGCGTTAACTTCCTTGTGGTACACAGCCCTCATTATCCAATCTAACAAGTTCAGCCTCGGAGAGAATATCAGAGCTGCAAGAAAAGATTGGAGAATCTGAATTTGACAGGGATCTGTTGCAGATTGTAGAAAAGATTGCGTCCGGATCTTCTGGAGACTTGTAAGAACTACATAACACCTGCTTAGAAAATAGAGGAAAGACAGCCACCACTTCACTGCTAATCTGCTACTGTGGGCTGCATGCCTTTTTCTTGCATATTTACAGACTGAAATAGGTTCACAAGGGACATTGCCAAGAAACATAGAGAAAGCAGCTATATTATGATTTGTGGAATATTTAGGACAGTTCAGTCACCAGTCTTCCTTTTTCATTCTGCAGATATCGAGGAACTTACCTTGATGTGGATGTTGCAATAAAATTCCTTAGAACTGAACATGTTAACGATAATTCAAAAGTGGAGTTTTTGCAAGAAATAATGATTTTAAGGTCTGTTTCTTATTTCCGTGAAACATAATCGACCTCACTGAATCATTTAATTCCAGAAGATGCTAACACATTATAGTCATGTACAGGAGCGTTAATCATGAAAATGTCGTTCGCTTTTACGGGGCATGCACAAAGCAGCGAAAGTATCTCATTGTAACAGGTAAGACACTAATGTTACTAGTTGTAGTAGTATGAATAACAATCAATATCCTTGTTGTTGCAGATTCACATGAAAGTTCTGTTATTCATGGGCACATTTACACTATGATTAACATTGGTGACTAAAAATTGGAGGTCATGCTTAAATAGCTATTAACAACACATTTGATAAGCTTGATTTAGAAAAATGCGAAAGAAAGAAAAGCTGAGCTCGAAAGACAGGGGATAACTCCTGTCTTCTATGCATTTTGGTAGGGACTTCAAGAGCGGATAAGTCTAGAGGGAAGTTGTGATATTTTGCTTATTACACCCATACATAAAGAGTATCTACATCGTGCTGCAACATAGTACAAGTCGACAGAATACAAGAGATGAATCTTGTTGCTCTGTTTCTATCAGATCGACAGGTCTCTGCCCATCCTTCAGTCAGCCTATCATGCCTTTCATTTGGCAGCTACTATTTCATGTATGAGATATTAATATTTGTTTCCATAATGACATAAAGTTGCATTTTGAAATTTAATAGGAAATACTACACCATTTACATATGGACCTAAATACATTTTGCCGAAACGAGTATAATTCATTATTATAGTCACAATGTCATTTATGTGCTAGTATGGTCCAAATGCCAATTTTCAAGTGCTTCTGGTACTGTGATGCTCTTGTTTCTATCCCAAAAGCACTCTGACATGCATTGGCCGCTTGTGTGTTTTGATGTTTTTTTTTTGACAGTTCAAAGTAGTTTAGTCTGTAAATTTTGGTATGTCAAGTGAAGTATTTAGCGCATCGAAAGGCATCCAGTAGTTTGATACGTCTTCGTCTTGCTTACGTTTTATCTGTTTGTTTATACAAACTTCTGCTTCTCAGGTTTCTCATAGTGGAAATCGGAGGCCTTTGTCTCCCACTTAAAAAGAAGTCTGTGTAGAGTTTATTTATTTATCATGAATCAGTTTGAAATTTCCTGTTAACTGATATTTTGCTCTTGTATTGTGTGTTTGTTTCAGAGTACATGGCTGGAGGCAATCTGTATGACTTCCTTCACAAGCATAACAATACCTTGGAGCTTTCCTTGATTCTTAAGATTGCTATTGGCATCTCGAAAGGGATGGATTATTTGCACCAGAATAACATCATCCATAGAGACTTGAAGTCTGCCAATTTATTAATTGGTGATGGTCAAGTATGCATATTGTTTTTTTAGGGTCAAGTATGCATATTGTTATAAATCCATGCACTTGTCAATTCAATATTAGTAAAATGATAATTTATTCTTTTGAAACAGGTCGTGAAGATTGCAGATTTTGGTGTCTCTCGTCAACGATCGCAACAGGGAGATATGACTGCTGAAACTGGCACCTACAGATGGATGGCACCTGAGGTGTGTTGCCGGTTTGTTCATTTGTCCTTCCGCATCCTTTCCCCTTTCTAGAAAATATCCAATATCCTATATTTGCTTGACCACTCTTTTGTTGTTGCAACACACGTATACCAAGACTAATTCCCTGAACCTCATGCAGAAACTATGTGCTATAACCTTGTTTTTCCTTCGTTATTTATTACTCATCCACATCTTCCCAGCAAGTTTATAAGGAAAAACATATTTCTGTGTAATATCTCTGCTTGAACTTTAGTCAGAGCTCAGAGGACAGGTTTTTTGCAACTGAGGTATGTGCCTACGCGATGTGCTTATTAGAAGTTGTTGTCCTGCCAGGTGATAAACCATAAGCCTTATGATCACAAGGCAGATGTCTTCAGCTTTGCTATTGTTCTATGGGAGTTGGTCACTTCAAAGGTAAAACTTGGTGTTCACTGCAGCTTTAAGTCTTATTGAGGTCATCGAACATCGGTACTTTGTTAACCTTGCTTGGTCCTGCTATACAGGTCCCGTATGAGAACCTGACACCATTGCAAGCGGCACTGTCAGTGAGGCAGGTACGACATTTGATGCCAACGAAGTTAAATTACAGTTTCAGTATTGTGCATCAGCTGTCAATAGTGGACGACTGGACGTGCAAGTATGAGAAGTGAGCATTGCTCCTTGTTTGTCAGGGACTTCGCTTGGTGATTCCCTCAGGCGTGCATCCGAGAATATCTAAATTGATTCAACGGTGCTGGGGTGAAAACCCCAATACACGACCTGTTTTCTCTGAAATCACCGCGGAACTTGAAGATATCTTGCAGCCTATTCAGGTTAGGTTGCGACTGGATATGTAGGCCTTAAGGCTCATGAGAAGATGGAATTTGAAAACTAAATGAAGTTAAGTTATTCTGGTCAATATTTGACGGGTTCCTCCGACTGATGAAAAGCAGCATGTTTCTGCAGGCCGCCTCCAGCTCCAAAGGAGGCCATCGACATACCAAACAAAAGATACAGATGAAATCACAGCGATAGAAAGAAGGCGCCCGCTCATGAAGCTGGACCGTCTTTTCACATTGTCGTGCACTAAAAAGCGCGACATGCGCACCCCGTCTCCTGTATATATGTCATGTACATAAATTTTGTGCTCGGTTGTTTTGATTCCCCCTAAAATGCTCACAGGACGAACTGGGTTAAGTTAGCACACCTGTGCTACATAACCTGAGTGACATAGTTTTATGTTTGATGTGGTTATTTGTTTTGCGAGTGGCTTATAGTTCCGTGTGTTTGAATTTTGGTTCATGTACGATTATGAGTTCGTCTTGTAAGGAACATGAGATGAAAATGCCGTTATCACATGTTCTATTTTGGTTATTATTTAATATATTTTCTGTTCTGGAACACGATAAATTAACAAGTTTTTGCAGCTTCGTTTGGCATCATATTTTTGCAGGAAACAATAAACAATTCGGTGGCCACAGGAATCGAGGTAAAAAATGATCCTTTATGTGGTTGGGCTTGGCCCAGTAATTATCACCACGTGACCATCTCGGCTCTCGGGTAATGAATCTCTTGGCCCAATTGACATATTTACTATTTCCATTCCAAGAGAAAAAAAGGTAGATCTCAAAAAAGAAAAAAGAGGAAAAACATATTGCTGGCATGCTCCTATTCCAGTGCTTTCTACTCCCTCCGTCCCATAATATAAGAACGTTTTTGATACCAGTGTAGTGTTAAAAACGTTCTTACATTTTGGGACAGAGGGAGTAGATGGCAGGGAGGGGCACAGAGGAGCATGGTGTGTTGTGTCGGTTTGTTCATTGTCCTTTAGCATTCTTTCCCCTTTCTAGAAAATATCTAATGTCCTATATTTTTGCAGGAAACAATAACAACTCTCAGTGGCGGCAGAAATCAAAGGAAGAAAACCTGGTATGGGGTTGGGCTAGGCTCATTTGTAATGAACATACTTCATCTCGGGTAAGGATCTCTTGGCCCAATTGGCATATTTTTTATTTCCATTCCAAGAGAAAAAAGATAGACCTAAAAATAATAGTATAAAAACGGTCTCGCCGGCATGCTCCTATTCCAGTGCTTTCTAGATGCAGGGAGGAGCACGGTCGGTTGTCGGTTTGCCCATTATCCTTCAGTGTCCTATCCCCTTTCTAGAAAATATCAAATGCCCTATATTAGCTCGGCCACTCTTTTATGGTCGCAACATGCATATATACACACGACTAAATCCCTGAACCTCGTGCAGAAACTATCTGCTACAACTTGGTAACCAACAGCATTGTTTTCCTTCATTTTTACTCCCTCCGTTCCAAAATAGATGACTCAACTTTGTACTAATTTTAATACAAAGTTGGGTCATCTATTTTGGAACGGAGGGAGTATTACTCATCGACATCTTCAGAGCAAATTTATGAAGAAATGCATATTTCTGTGTGCTATCTCTGCTTGAACCTCCGTCAGAGCTCAGAAGACAGGTTCTATGCCTGCCACTGAGAGGCATGGTGCCTATGCAATGTGCTTATCAGAATTCCTTGTCCTGGCAGGTGATAAACCATAAGCCTTGCGATCACAAGGCAACTTTATGAAGGTAAACCTTAGTGTTCTCTACAACTTTTAGTCTTACTGAGTTTTTCAAACATCATGAGTACTTTGGTTAAAGGTAATACCCTTGCTTGGTCCTGCTATACAGGTCCTGCACGAAAATCTAACACCATTGCAAGTTGCGCTGTCAGTAAGACACAGGTACGTGTTCAGTACCAACACAGTTAAGTTACAGTTTCGATATTGCGCAGTGAGCTATCAATAGTGGGCCTACACGTGTGAAAATTGAGCATTGTTCCTTGTTAATCAGGGACTTCGCTTGGTCATCCCCTCGAGCGTGCATCCGAGATTGTCTAAACTGATTCAACGGCATTGGGGCAAAAACCTACATATGCGCCCGTTTTCTCCAAGATCACCGCAGAACTGGAAGATATATTGCGGCCTACTCAGGTATGTTTGCTGGAATTTGTAGGCCACAAGGCTCATGAGAAGATGGAATCTGACAAATAAAGTGAAGTATTCTTCTGGGTTTTTTTGCCTGCAGACCTCCTCCAGCTCCAAAGGAGTCCATGGACATTCCAAACCGAAGATAATTAAATCGCGTCGGCAGAACACCCAGGCCTTTATGGCCTGGCCCTCTATTTTCAGTTTTTCACATTGTCGCCTTGAATAATCGTGTGTGTCGATTGTCCCCTGTATGTATGTCATGTGTATTGAATTTTGTGCTCGGTCTCCTAAAATACACGCCGGGAGAACTGGGTTAGGTTGTCGCACGCTCGTGCAACATAGCCTAGGTGATATAGTTTTATGTGTTGCAAGGTTTTTTGTTTTGCAAGTGGCTAATAGTTATGTACACTTTGCATTGTGGTTTATGTACAATGATCAGTTGGTTTTGTAAGAATGAACAGATGAAAATGCCATCACATTCTCCTTTTCGGTAATTATTCAATATATTTTTCTTGCCTGGAATCCGATGATTTAACATGTTTTTGCAGTTTCTTTGGCATCAGATGTTTTTGGTAGGAATTGATAACAACTCGATAGCAGCAGGAATGGAGGGAAAAAAGAATCCTCTAAAGGGTCTAGCCCTTGCCTAATCTCTGATAGTGGATCTCTTTGCCCAGTTGGCATATTTGGTTACTGTACATTTCTAATGTTTTTTTGGCAGATAATAGCCACAACAGGTGGGGTGCACCCTCTTTTTTGGATTGGAAGGGGTGCAACTATGTCTCGCTTGACGTGAAGCAGTAACACGTCTCACCTCAAGCAGCCGTCAGAATGGGCCGGCCCAGTGCAGACCACAAGCCTTATCCAGTTTTTTTTTCATCCGTTTTATTTCATATTTTTGCTTTATTGTTTTTTACTTTTTCTTATATTTCAAAATATTCTAAATATATTTTTGGTAAAAAATCAATTTACATAAAAATTTGAAAAATGTTAATCCCACATTTGAAAAATGTTAAATGTGTATATAAAAAATATTTTTGATGTATACAAAATACCGTGCATACTGAAAAATGGTGGGCCCTGTTTTAAAAATGTGACAAGCACTACTGGAATCTGGCAGTTTGCCATCTGCCATGGCAGATGGCAAAGGCATGGTCGGCGGATGGCAAAGGCTTTGCCATCTGCCAGCAGATGGCAAACTGTCGTCCAAAACCTCGCCGGTAAAGGCTTCTTTGCCGTCTGCTGGCTGATGGCAAAGAGCCTGTGGCTTTGCCATCTGCTGGCAGATGGCAAAGCCTCTTAACGGGGTTAGCCCCGTTAGAAGGCTAACGGCATACTTTGCCATCCGCCGGCCAGATGGCAAAGGCTGCGAGCTCTTTGCCATCTGCCGGCCAGATGGCAAAAGTCGACTCTTTTGCCATCTGTCCGTGGCCGATGGCAAAGATATGGTTTTGCCATCCGGCCGGCAGATGGCAAAGAGGTGGGGCTCTTGGGCCGTTCTGGCGTCGTTATCCATTGGACCCACCCACTTCTTTGCCATCCGCCAACAGATGGAAAAGATTCTTTGCCATCTGTTTGGCGGATGGCAAAGAAAATGGGTTGACAGCCGTTCTGACTCGACCGCCCACCTCTTTGCCATCTGGCGGCGGATGGCAAGATTATTTGCCATCTGCCGGCGGATGGCAAGATATTTGCCATCTGCCGGCGGATGGCAAAGAATGGTGATGGCAACCATGTACTTTGCCGTCTGTCAGTTCTTTGCCATCTGTTTTTTATAAGCATATGGCAAAGACGTTCTTTGCCATCAGCTGGCAGATGGCAAAGAGCTGGCTGATGGCAAATTCCCAGTTTCCAGTAGTGAAGGATGCACCACACGTTGACAAATCACGAGCTACGTGTCACGGGAGTAACTCCAACAAGCACACCAGAAGAAGACCAAGGAAGACTCGCTCGGCCCAAGCGGGGGACGAGGCCCAACCCAGAAAACACATGAGCTAACTTGGTCCACCCCTAGATCATTAGCTTTCAATTTGTAAATTTACTTTCGAAGGTAGAGCTACGAACACATATGCCGATAGGTTAGCAAAGTATACTCACTCTTTGGATCAGGGGTGGCACGTCTGGCTGATCGAACCTCATGATCCTTTCTGTATCCCATATCATGTGAAATTTGAGCAATAAAACTTGGTTTAACCCGTAAAAACAAACTTTCTGGAGAGGACCGATGAACTGAAACCTGAACTGGCCGCCGTTGGAAGTGAATTGCGTAAAACTACCATAATTCACGTTAGGGTTCCCAAAAATACCAAAAATTTGTTTGTACCTGATAACTATCAGAATTGACGATTATGATGCGCTGGGGGGGGGGGTCACCTCCTCTTCAACTTCCTTCTTCTTCTCCCTCCACGCCTGCGCAAACACAAGTCAAGCCATGGCCGCCGCCCACGCTGCAACCTACGCCTCCTCCCTGTGGCACGTTTGGACGCCTCCTTCGCGTGGCCATGGCCGCTGGCCCTCACTGCTGCCCACGCCGCCCCCTTCTGCACCCCTCGAGCCCCGTCTCCCCGTTGGCATGTACCGGAGCGTCGAGCTGCTCCATCGCCGGCGATGCTGCTGCTCATGACCTGGCCTTCGGCGCGCCGAGCTGCTCCACCGCCAGCCACACTGCTTCCCGCGAGCTGCCATCACCGAGCCGCCGGCGCGTCGAGCAGCTCCACCGCCGGCCACACTACTGCCCGCGACCTGGACGCCGCTGTGCCGCTGGCGCCATTCTTCATGGCGGACGCGTCATCTCCTAGGGGACCCAATTGCTTTTAAAAAAACTTGCAGGGGTTATTCTATAAACAATGAGGCCATATATATTGAGATTTTTTTATTAGAGTGTAAGAGACACTGACATGTGGGCCCCACATGTCAGCTAACGGTCAAACAAACAGTCATACAGACGGTTTGTTTAGGTGCGGGTCCGGCCTGTCATAAACCGGTTTAATTTCTTAGCAATGGACGATTTGGGTTATTTGAAACAGCCACGCCGACGCCGATTCTGATAGTTTTTTAGAACCCTAACACGAATTGTGGTATCTTTATGCTACTCACTCCCGCCGCTGGGTGTGTATGTACTTTCCCCTCCTATCCCCCGGCTCTAGCTACTTCCCTTGGATCACTAATTTTGCTTCCACATCAACATAAATTACATGCTTCATATCATATGTTACGTTTCCACAATAATATTTGCTTCACTCCGCTATCCACGTGCTTCCTTACATGGTTTATATTCTGAACAAGCCAGGAGCCTCTAAGGACCGAGTTTGCATCGTGATCAAATTCAAAGCATGCATTCACTGAAACATGGAAGCAAGTTGTATGAAGTAGAGAAAAAAAAATGTACTCAAAGCAAGCACCCATGGAAGCATGAAACAAGTTTTCTACAGCAGAAAGAAAACATGTAACTTCGTCGCATTACTCGCCCAAACATTGTTTCATACCCAACGGATGATTGCTTCAATCCAGTGAAAAATTATATCAGTATATTTTGTTTGCTACGCATAGACAATACAACGACCAAAAAATTGTTTCAAGTGTAATGTGGAATTGCTCCCAGCAGAAAAAAAATTGTTTCCATCAATCATACATTGCTTCTTGATATATTAGAATCTGCTTCCGAAGATAATATAATTTGCATCCAAAGAAATCAAAATTTTCTTAAACTTGAGCCAGATGCTACTATGCTAGCACATTTTCTCTTCTCGTCACCAGCCTCTAATCTTATCCACCGACGATCTCCTCGCTGGGCATGGCACGGCCACATGCTCCTTTGTGACTTTCGCACCACCGTAAATGAGGCACATACAGCTTGAGGCTATGGCCACCACGTCATCAAGGGCGGCGCCGATCAGAACTCACAGATTGTTTGATCACCTACATTTCACAAAGTTTATATATTGGTTGAACTATGGAAGGAAAAGCACCATTTCACAAAGAAAATATGGAAGCAAATTATCATGTGGTGCAAAACTGTTGCATATTAGAAGCACCGCTTGCACACACAAATTCATTACAATGTCAGACCTAACATTGGCGGCAACAAGAGCAAGATGAAAGTGCAGACCTCGTCAAAGCCCACTGTACGTATCTCGGCCTTATAGGACTGCGGCGTTGTGCAGGTAGGTTGGCGTGAGTTCCATCTTCACCTCGTGGAACACACCGTAGGCGTAGGTGATGTGGAGCCGGCCGGAGCTGGATGGATCAGAGGCGAGGCCGCTCACGAACCCGGCGACCTCGTCGGGGGACGAGGTGCCAAGCAGGGCCAGGAGCTCTTCCATGGTTTTGCCGCGTGCTCTGGTGGCCACCGGGGCGGGCGTCGCCGTCGGGTAGATTGAGAACGGCGGGAAGGCAACGTCGCCGTCGCCCGTGGCCAGCTTTTTTGCTAGGCGAAGCGCGCACGCCGTCAGAGCCCACCGTAGGCGGTGGCGACCTCGAGGAGAGCTGGAGGCAGCTGCGTGCGAGGCGAGGGGAGAAGGGGATCTGAGCGGAGGTGGAGGAGATCGGGCCGAGAGATTAGGGGAGAGAATTACGCGTGGGGTTGCAGTAGTTATTCCTGCCAATTATTATTATTTTTTACATAAGAAACGCAGTTTGTGAGGCGTCAGATTTCGTTGAATCGACGACATTGGATTGGTCTGGGGCTGGACATCTATCAGACTATAGATAGTAAGTGTTTCCCGTTATCTAGAGGAACATAGAAAGGATTCGTGTCACTATTAAAAAAAAGCAAGGATCGTGTCCCTCCCGTTCCACGCCGGCGCGTCCGCTTTAATTTTCCGCCATTAATTCCTGGGTTCGGGCTCGGCTTGTCGTCGCCGGCGACGCCCACTAGAAGATTCTGGCCGACCGGAACCGCCAAGAGCCCCCCCCCCCCGGATTCGCCGGCCCAGCCCACTGCGCCCGCCGTACGTCGTCGTCACCGTCCCTCGCTCTCCCCACTTCCACTCCCATAAAGCGCGCGATAGCCTAGCGTTAGCCCACGCACACGCCATGTGGCGGATGGCGAACAGCGACAATGCTGGCGAGCTGCTGGTGGCCGCCCGCGCCACCGGCCACGGCGGCGGCGGCGGTCTTGTATGCTGGTGCAGCTGTCCGGCGTGAGGAGGGAGGTCTACGACCGCCTGCGGGCCATCGGCAACCAGGAGGCGCTCTCCGACCCCTTCTTGGACCTCGTGCTCGAGGACCACTACGATCGCCTCCCGTCCAGCTACTACATCGACCTCGACGTGAACAAGGTCGCGGACGTGCTGCTGCACCGCCGGATCCTCGCCGCGTGCGCCGACCCGGACAACCGCCCCCACTGGTGGAAAAACAGGCTTCCGTCCAGCCCCATAAGTCGCGGGTGTAGGAACCGCGACTAATGGGACCTTTAATCGCGGTTACGAGGTGAACCGCGACCAAAGGCTGGGCCTGGCGCTCGGTGGCCAGTGGTGCGTGAGGGGCTTTAGTCGCGGTTTGGCCGGACAACCGCGACTAAAGGCCTTCGGGCACCTTTAGTCACGGTTTGCCAGGCCAACCGCAACTAAAGCCCCTCCCCTATATATACCCATCCAGCAGCCAACACTTAGCCATTTGGAGCCATTCTCTTCACAAGTGGGTGTAGGTTTGCTTTTGGTTCCTCTTATGCACATAAGGTGTTTGATGAAATGCCCCAAGAGCATGAAACAAACATGACATGAAGTGTTGGAGCCACACTCTTCGATCGCGGTTAGCAACTTGATGAACCTTTGATGTGTCAATATGCATGTGTGTAGTTCATTGTTTAATTTATATTGTTTGTAGCTAGTTAGTTTAACAAATGCATGATGGTTAATTATATATTTTATATTATAATAATGCAGATGAATCGGCAATGGATGTCGGTAACCGACTCTCCGGCGAGTTCACTACGGGTTTGAAAGATTTCCTCGTAGTGGCTAATGCGAACAAGCGGGGGTTTTGTTATCTGTCCATGTGTTATCTGTAAGAATGAGAAGGGTTACTCTTCCTCAAGAGTTGTTCACATGCATCTGCTTGAAGGGTTTCATGCCAAGCTATAATTGTTGGACCAAGCATGGAGAAAGAGGGGTTATAATGGAAGAAGATGAAGAAGGGATGATTTCATCGATGAAAGCTATCTTGCTCATTTCGGTGATACTTTCATGGAGGATCTTTGAAGGTGAAGGGAAGGTGAAGAAGAGGCACGTGATGATCCCGTTGATGATCTTGGTCGGACCATTGCCGATGCACGGAGGCGCTGGCCCGAAAAGGAGAGGAGAATTTGGATCGCATGTTAGAGGATCACGAAAGGCGCTGTACCCGGATGCGATGATGGTGCGAAAAAGCTGGGCTGCACAATGGATTTGCTGAAATGGAAGGCGAGGCATGTGTAGCTGACTCGGCATTTGAAAACTTCTGAAAATGTTGAAGAATATGTTTCCAAAGGATAACGAGTTGCCCGCCAAGATGCGTCTGAAGCAAAGAAGGTTGTCGCCCTCTAGGTTTAGAGGTTACGAAGATACATGCATGCATCAACGATCGCATCCTCTACCGCGTGAATCGAGAATTTGAATGAATGCCGGTATGCACCGCATTGCGTTATAAGATCGAGGCGATGACCACGGTGACGATGTTGAGGGCGAAACCGGAAGAGGGTTCCGCCAAGGTGATGTGGTATGCTCCTATAATACCACGGTTGAAACGTCTGTTCAGGAACAAAGAGCATGCCAAGTTGTTGCGATGGCACAAAGAGGACCGTAAGTCGGACGGGAGTTGAGACACACCGCAGATGGAGCGCAATGGAGAAAGATCGACGAGATGGTTCAAAGATTTTGCAGGTGACGCAAGGAACATAAGATTTGCTCTAAATGCGGATGGCATGAATCCTTTTGGCGAGCGAGCTCCAGCCATAGCACTGGCCCGTGACTCTATGCATCTACAACCTTCCTCCTTGGTTGTGCATGAAGCGGAAGTTCATTATGATGCGGTGCTCATCAAGGTCCGAAGCAACCCGGCAACGACATCGATGTGTACCTAAGGCCATTAGTTGATGAACTTTTACAGGTGTGGGGTGGTGTCCGTGTGTGGGATGAGCACAAACAAGAGGAATTTGACCTCTGGCGTTGCTTTTCGTAACCATCAACGATTGGCCTGCTCTTAGTAACCTTCGGGACTGTCAAATAAGGGATACAATGCATGCACGCACCGCTTACATGAGGCCGAAAGTGTACATTTGCCAAATTGTAAGAAGAACGTGTACCTTGGGCATCGTCGATTTCTTCCAAAATTCATCCAAGATGAAAGAAAGGCAAGCATTACAACGGCAAGGCAGATCACGGCGAAGCTCGCGGAACGACCGGTCTTGAGGTATTTGATATGGTCAAGGATTTGAAAGTCATCTTTGGAAAGGGTCTGGCGGACAATCGGTTCGAAGGGAGCCGGCGGGCACGCAGCCATGTGGAAGAAGAAATCTATATTCGGGAGCTAGAATATTGGAAAGTCCTAGATGTCCGCTCTGCAATCGGCGTGATGCACGTTCTGAAGAATATTTGCGTGAACCTCCTAAGCTTCTTGGGCGTGTATGGGAAGACAAATGATACAAAGGAAGCACGGCGGGACCAGAACGTTTGAAAGACCACGATGACCGGCATCCGGAATGGTTTCAAGGTCGTGCCACTACGCTCGACCAAAGAAGAGAAGGTCATCTTTTTGAATGCACGAGCGAGTATGAAGGTCCGTCTGGATTCTCGTCCAATATAAAGGGAATAATAAACATGGCGGAGAAAAAGTTCCAAAACTCAAGTCTCACGACGCCACGTGATTATGACACAATTGCTTCCGATTGCTTTGAGGGGCTCTGCGGAAAATGTTCGAGTAGCCATTGTGAAGCTATGTGCATTCCTCAATGCAATCTCTCGAAGGTAATCAATCCAAAGTTCTACCACGTTTCTGAGCGATGTGATCCAATGTCTTGTCGGTTTGAGTTGGTGTTCCGCCATCCTTCTTCAATATTATGACGCACCTCCTGGTTCACCTAGTCGAAGAGATTTTCATTCTCGGTCCTGTATTTCTACACAATATGTTCCCCTTGAGAGGTTCATGGGAGTATTAAAGAAATATGTTAAGAACCGTGCTAGGCGAGAAGGAAGCATCGCCAAGGGCTATGGAAATGAGGAGGTAATTGAGTTTTGTGTTGACTTTGTTCCCGACCTTAAGCCGATTGGTCTTCCTCGATCGCGCACGAGGGAGACTAAGTGGAAAAACACGATCGGAAGGAAATCAACGATATGTATGGACGCCATTCTCTGATGAAGCACACCACATTGTCTTGACCAATTCCAACTTGGTGGCTCCGTACTTTGAGAAACACAAGAATATTTTACGCTTCGGACAACCCGGGAAGCTTGAATCTGGATTAGGAAGGCCCACATGGAGACTTTCGGCGGTTGGTTGAAAAACATTTAATGAATGACAATGATGTTGTAGATCAGTTGTACATGTTGGCCAAGACACCATCTTCGACTATAACAACTTTCCAAGGGTGCGAGATAAATGGGAATACATTTTACACGATCGCCCAAGATAAAAAGAGCACCAACCAAAACAGTGGTGTCCGCTTTGATGCAGACAACCGAGAATGGGCAAAAGGTCACATATTATGGTTACATAGAGGAGATATGGGAACTTGACTATGGACCCTCCTTTAAGGTCCCTTTGTTCCGGTGCAAATGGTTCAAGCTAACGGGAGGTGGGGTAAAGGTGGACCAGCAATACGGAATGACAATGGTGGATTTCAACAATCTTGGTTACCTTGACGAACCATTCGTCCTAGCGAAGATGTCGCTCGGGTTTTCTATGTGAAGGACATGAGTAGCAAACCGAGGAAGCGGAAAGATAAGAAAACGATCGAGACATCATGCGATGATCCAAAGCGCCACATTGTTCTTTCGGGAAAAGAAACATCGTGGGAGTGGAGGACAAGATGACATGTCGGAAGATTATAATATGTTTGCTGAAATTCCGCCCTTCAAAGTGAACACCGACCCAAGCATTAAGTTAAATGATGAGGATGCTCCATGGATACTGGCACAATCGTAAGCAAGCGGGGACACAAGGGAAGAATTGATGTGTAATAATTTATTGTACCAAACTTTGTATTTGGTCGATGAACTGAATGATGTATCAAACCTTTTGTCAAACCTTCAAGGGATTAGTTTTATTTTTCTGATTTTTTGATATATAATTGTATTTTTAAGATTTTAAAATGAATTAATTTTATTTTTCGATTTTAAAAGGAAAAAGGAAGAAGAAGAAAGAAGGAAAAGAAAAAAAAGCAGAAGAAAAAAAAGAAGAAAAAGGAAAAAGCAGAAGAAAAAAAAAAGCAGAAGAAAAAGGAAAAAGCGAAGAAAAAAAACAAGCGGAAGAAAAACATAAGAAAAAAACAAATGGAAGAAAAAGCAGAAGAAAAAAGGAAAAAGGAAGAAAGGAAGAAAAAAAGAAGAAAAACAAGAAAAGGAAGAAACAAATGAGAAGAAAAAAAAAGAAGAAAAAGGAAGAAAAAAGCAGAAGAAAAACAAGAATTTAAAATGAATTAGTTTTATTTTCTGATTTTTTGATATATAATTGTATTTTTAAGATTTTAATAACATAAATAAATAAGTAATTAGAAACTTTAATAGCAAAAATAATTATCATAAAGTAAAATAAATAAGTAATTAGAAACAAAATAAAATAAAATAAATAAGTTTTTTGTTGTAAGTAGAAACAAAACAAAATAAATAAAGCAAAAATGAAAACAAAAAACAGGCAAAAAATAAAAAATATGCCACCCATCTTGGGCCACCACGGCTGAATCGACTAGAAACCCATTAATGGGCGAGATTCGAGCCCATGAGAAGCCCAATAGGCCTGAGCTCATAATAATGAGAATAGGCCCGTAAGCTTTGCATTTGAGAGGAGCTCGAAGTGGTGGCGCAGCCGCTTATAAACCACTGTCGAAGCCTCTCGGCTAGCGAGTGGGACTAAACATCCCACCGCACCGCGCCGGTTCAAAGATGAGACCCTTTAGTCCCGGTTGGGGAGGCGGACCATGACTAAAGGTACCCTTTAATCGCGGTTGTTGTCCCCAACCGCGACTAAAGGGTCTTCTGCTGAACGAAAGCGGCAACAAAACCCTTTAGTCCGGTTGGGAGGCGGACGCGACTAAAGGTACCTTTAATCATGATCCGCCTCCCCAACCGCGACTAAAGGTGCGTCTATCATCTGCACTTAGCGGTTTGCCACTTCCATTCTCCTCTCTCGGCGCCACCGCCGCCCGACGCCGATCGACGCCGACGCCGACGCCGGCCTTCAAAGCCACGCCGGCGCCGAAGCCACCCGACCTTGCCCGAAGCCTGCTGCGCCGCCCCCGTCCCGATGGCGCCGCCTCGCCCGTACTGCCCTTGCCCTGCCGCCCGTGCCTGCGCCCTTGCCGCCGCCCGCCGCCCATGCCCGACGCCCGCCGCCCGTGCCTGCGCCCTTGCCCGCCGCCGCCGCCCACACCACACCGCCCGCCCGCCCAGCCACCCTGCCCGTCCTCATGTGCCGTGAAGAAGAAGAAAGAAGAAGAAAAGGAAGAAGAAGAAGAAAGAAAAAGAAAAAGGAAGAAGAAGAAAGAAGGAAGAAGAAAACAAAAGAAAAACAGATGAAAAACAAAAAAAGGAAGAAAAAGGCCACGAATTTTTTTTTTTTTTTTTTTTTTTTTTCTTTTAATTTTAACTAGTTAATTAGTTTAACAAAAGCGGTAAATAACTTAAAACTTGATAATTAACAAAAAACGTAAAATTTGATAATTAACCAAAAAAAAAAAAAAAGGGGGGCTATAAAATCAAAAATACATATAAAGTGAAAAAACAAAAACAATGAAAAACCGCCAAAGAAAAACAAAAAATAAAATGGAGGGCGGCGAGGGGCGGCGTGCAGTGTTTTTTGGATCGAGAGGCGGCGAGGTTATACATGTGTGTTGTCCTCGCCTCCCTCTCCGTGACGCCGTCGTCTGCCGCCCGTCTCGCGCTCTGCGACACCCTCTCCCACCCCTTCCTCGCCTCTCCTTTTGCCACCGCCCTTCGCCACCGCCACCGCCACCCCCTTCTTCACTTAATTAATTTGTTTTACTACATGTTTTCGGGATGACATAATGGCGGACGATAGAGTGACCGATTATGGACAACTATGATCCGGACGGTGAAGCACATATGTTCGGCATCATAAACGGCGATATTCTATATGTGCCGACCGGAGAAGAAGAAGATGATATCTCTTCTTATCACTACAAGAAATATGTCAACTTATGACCTTCTGTCAGTGACCCTCGAAGAATTGGTCATAAATTTATGACCATTTCAGACCAATTGGTCAAAAGCTGTTCGGGGGGCTCCAAACCCTAAACCATTGCGACCATTTTGGTCAGAAAGGTCGTAATTTCCTCACACGAAAAGGTCATAAAGCAAACAGCGCTAGTCCGCTGCCTTATTTCTAGTTGTTAACGACCAATATAGATGGTCATAGCTTTGTAAATTGTGGTGGGTTGCTATGACTAGGCGCCACCTCATCGGTTTTGCCTATGTGTCATGTCCATGTGGCGGTTTTGCCCTAGGTTGTGAAGCAACCTATATTTCTGTCATTCCCAAAATTCCCAAAAAATCTCATAAATTCTTTGGGTCATATCTTCGTCAAATATGTAAAACCTTCCTTGCCTAGTTCAAAATAATTCAAAAATATTCATTTTCCTATTCATTCAGAGTAACAGTTTGTGAAGGAAGTACCACTTTGGCATGTCCAAATAGTATCCATTTTCTACAGTGCTTTCCTATGCCCAAATAACCATCATCCACCAAATGCCATCTCAATCCATTCATTATTTTGAGCCGAGCTTCAACATTCGTATTTATGTCCAGTGTGGTGGTTTGCAAAGCAAGTACCACCTAGGCTCCTCCTTTTGAGCTGAAAATTTGTGAAAACGGTCTTCTTAGTAACTGATCATCCTCAGCCAAAACTCACGCCCATTAGCCATGTACATTTCCCGTGCCGCTAATCAAACACTTGGCTGCTAATTCATGTTTGAGCATCGATTGGTCTCCTCGTGAGAATCTTATGTTGTAATTTTCTTCCTAGCACCAACCTGGGGAGTGCCCAACCCACTAGACATGCCTAGGCCGCCCAGAACACATGGCAACGCCACGGTCACGCGGTGACCACGCGGGACATCTTGAGTTCTGGCAGCTCTAGAGTTGGGGCCCTCGGCCACCGCCCAAACCTCGACGTATCGCCACCAAACCATGTATTTATGATTAAATATGTCCTTATGTAACTAGAAATGATTTTTGGAAAAAATAAATAGCAAACTATGAGGCAGCTGCAGTTCAAATTTGACCCGCTTCCAGCTGAATCGGCAGAAATTTGTCTTTTTCACGAGAGGTGGATCAAAAATTTTTACACCAGACCATTTTGTCAATTATGCATTAAATATGGCCTAGTATTTTATAAAAATGATTTGGTCCAATTTTGCAACAATTATTTGGTAGTTCCTTCACAAAAAAACCTCCTTTGGGGCACTCGAAAAATGGAAAATGGTTTTTTCGTCCAACGAAAATGAAAACTTCCTTAGGCAACATTGTTTGCCATTCCAATATGCACCCTTGTGCACAATATGAGATCATTTGAACAAACTATGCCATGAATGTGGCCATAAGATTGATCATTTGGCTTGAAAGCCATGAATCTTCACACTTGATAGCTCATTTACGAGAACACTTTTTAAAATAATTACCGTATTACAAGTTTATTATTTTTCCTGGAAACTTGGTCACATATAATGACACAATGCGAAGGTTTTCCAATTTTTGATTTTTTGAATTTTTATGCCTGTTTCAAAATGCGGTCAAAGCGGCGGGCTTGACCGTTCCTAGCTAGTGGTTGAATCTTGGAATTTTTTGGTGTTTCTATGATTAAATAGATACTTATGTACCTAGAAATGATTTTTGAAAGAATAAAGAGCAAACTATGAGGCAGCTACAGTTCAAATTTGACCGTTTTAAATTTGAATCGACGATAATTTGTCTTTTTCATCGGTGGTGGATCAAAACTTTTTCAGCCAACCATTTTGTCAATTGTGCATTAAATATGGCCTAGTATTTTATAAAATGATTTGGTCCAATTTTGCAACAATTATTTGGTAGTTCCTTCACAAAAAACCTCCTTTCGGGCACTCGAAAAATGGAAAATGGTTTTTAGTCCAACAAAATGAAAACTTCCTTAGGCAACATTGTTTGCCATTCCAATATGCACCCTTGTGCACAATATGAGATCATTTGAACAAACTATGCCATGAATGTGGCCATAAGATTGATCATTTGGCTTGAAAGCCATGAATCTTCACACTTGATAGCTCATTTCTGAGAACACTTTTTAAAATAATTACCGTATTACAAGTTTATTATTTTTCCTGGAAACTTGGTCACATATAATGACACAATGCGAAGGTTTTCCAATTTTTGATTTTTTTTGAATTTTTTATGCCCGTTTCAAAATGCGGTCAAAACGGCGGGAATGACCGTTCCTAGCTAGTGGTTGAATCTTGGAATTTTTTTGGTGTTTATCTGATTAAATAGATACTTATCTACCTAGAAATGATTTTTGGAAAAAATAAATAGCAAACTATGAGGCAGCTGCAGTTCAAATTTGACCCGCTTCGGTGAATCGGCGAAATTTGTCTTTTTCACGAGAGGTGGATCAAAATTTTTACACCAGACCATTTTGTCAATTGTGCATTAAATATGGCCTAGTATTTTATAAAAATGATTTGGTCAATTTTGCAACAAATATATGGTAGTTCCTTCACAAAAAACCTCCTTTCGGCACTCGAAAAATGGAAAATGGTTTTTTAGTCCAACTAAAATGAAAACTTCCTTAGGCAACATTGTTTGCCATTCTAATATGCACCCTTGTGCACAATATGAGATCATTTGAACAAACTATGCCATGAATGTGGCCATAAGATTGATCATTTGGCTTGAAAGCCATTGATCTCCATACTTGATAGCTCGTTTCTGAGAACGCTTTTTTAAAATAATTGCCATATTACAAGTTTGTTATTTTTCCTGGAAACTTGGTCACATATAATGACACAATGCGAAGATTTTCCAATTTTTTGATTTTTTTTTGAATTTTTTATGCCCGTTTCAAAATGCGGTCAAAATAGCGGGAATGACCGTTCCTAGCTAGTGTTTGAATCTTGGAATTTTTTTGGTGTTTCTCTGATTAAATAGATACTTATCTACCTAGAAATGATTTTTGAAAAAAATAAAGAGCAAACTACGAGGTAGCTACAGTTCAAATTTGACCCGCTTCCAGCTGAATCGGCGGGATTTTGTCTTTTCACGAGAGGTGGATCAAAACTTTTACACCCAACCATTTGGTCAATTGTCCATTAAATATGACCTAGTATTTTAGAAAAATGATTTGGTCAATTTTGCAACAAATATATGGTATGTCCTTCACAAAAAATCTCATTTTGGGCACTCAAAAAATGGAAATTGTTTTTTCACGAGAGGTGGATCAAAAGCTTTTGTCATGCAACTATTTGGTCAATTTTATATAAAATGTGGTCTAATATTTTTGAAAAAAATGGAGTGGTTCTATTTTGGAACAAACATTTGGTAGGTTCTTCACAAAAAAAATCATTTATACACTTGGAAAATAGAAAAAGATTTTTTGTGCAATAAAATTAAAGCTCTATTTGGCAACATTGCTTGCCATTTCAAGATGCACACTAATGCAAATCTGAGATTATTTTGACAAACTATGCCATTGTTATGTTAAAAAAAATCAGAGATTTGAGTTCAATTTTTGAGATTCAAAAGCGAGACAACCGCCAATGAGGCGGAGGAACCACCTTCACGCGGATCATCAAATTGGATGCAATATGAGCCGTCTATCGTGCATCCATCCAGCGGTGGAACCTCTCCCGAGTAACAAAACCCTAACCCACCCACCCACCCTCCTCGATCCCGCGCCACCACCCACCCACCCACCCTCTCGGCCTCTCCCCTTCCCTCGATCCCTAGATCCGATCGAGGCATGCCCGCCGCCACCCCACCCACCCGCCGCCGATCCACCCTCGCTTGGTAGCACCGCCTCCTCCTTCTCTCTAGAGTCCATGGCCGGCACCGCAACCTCGTCTCCATGGCTGCTCTGCAGCGCCTCCGACGACCGCGGCCGGAGCGCGACGGCGGCTCCGTTCCGAGCACTTGACGCCACGCTCCGCCGCAGCTCCTTCACCGTCCGACGCTCCTCCAGGCTCTGCATCTTGCCGACTTCCCCCTTCGTCACGGCCTCTCGTCCATGCTAGAGACAGCCACATCCTCGATGGTTGCTGCTGGACTCTACTCCTCCAAGTTGCCGGACGCCTCCCCAACTCTCCTCGTCCCGACATGGCGCGATGGCGGACCAGCCTGAGTAGGTGCCCTCGTCCCGCTTGTTTTTCCCTCCGATCTGATCGATCCGCACGGGTAGGATGTAGCCCCCCTCTCTCTTCGCCTTGTGGATGCAGATCCGTCGAGGATACACCATCGCCGCCGCCGGTCCTTCGTGCCTTCCTCATTCTTGAGTTTCCTCCGTCTTGTTGTGCGAGATGGCGATCGTGAAGAAGGGGTGAAGCACTTCACGAGGGTGCTGTGAACGCTTCTCTCGGCCTCAAGGTGAGACCCTAGCTTGCTTGCTCTCGCTCTCGCCGTCGCTCGCTGGGCTTCAGTTCCAGAAACGCGCCAATTTCTAGATGGATTACCCTTGCTTTGTTCATGTGGGGTTCTGGCAGCTGTCCCGACCTCCTCTGCTAGCTCTCGATGCGTGGATCTGGTTTACATGTCGCGTTAGTTTAGCAGTGCGTCTATGTAATCATCGCTACAAAGTTGGGCCTGGTGCTGGTGTTTAGTGAGCATGATGGGGTTGGTTTAGTTTTGTATGAACCTGTATATATTTTGTGTACACACCACTGATTCGTATGGTGCACTTTGTGAGGCTGGAAATTTCCTTTTAAGCTATGGTGTGTTTGTTCTTGAGAGCTAGTTGTGGAAAATCCCCCTTGCTGTATGGAATCCACTGAAAAAAATTCGAAATGGTTCGATATCCCACCACACACTAGTTGGGCCTAGTGATATTGATGAACTATAGTGTTTCATTGTTGATTCGTATGGTGCACTGTGATGCTTCAAATTTTGTTTTTAAAGCTGTGGTGTGTTTGTTCATGAGAGTTCACTTTGTGTATGTTGCGTGCAGCCTTGTGAATCAAGTTATGCATGCCTGCTGCATTTAGCATGACATAAAATAAAATTCCATGAAAGCTTATTACTACATCAGTGCTTGCTCCCAGTGTTTCCGTCTTGTAATTTATCCTGGTGTGCACTACACTCATGCGATATTTCTGGATAACAAAGTCAGATACCCTGGAATATTTGTATGATCGGATCTTGTTGGTTTCATCCATCTAATGATAATCTATGTATTTGTTTTGTATTTTTTATAAATGATGATAGTTTGTGCAAGATGTTCACATGTTATTTTATTTTTTGAATAAATTCTCTTATGCCCTTGACTTAGATTGACCCAAAACAGCAGCATCCTTGATGCGTACTGACCTTCACCTTGTTCTTTCTCTCGCAGACTCGAAGGAGACTATACGCAAGGCACCTCCTCTTCGGTTGTGAGAGTGTCCAGGGGTCGTGGGTGCGGCTAATGCCTATGTCTGTGGCCGCACTTGACACTGCCCTCTCTTTAAGGGCACATATCATTTTTTTATAACTCTGCTATATTTTCCCAAGTCTTTATTATCTTGCCTAGCCTTGTACTGATATGTATTGTTTGATGCTAATTACCCAAGTTAATGCATGATGTTAAGGATAACCTGAGAACACTTGCCCAAGTTTATAAGATATGCATGTGACAGTTCAAACCTGCTTTGCTGCTCTTTCAATGCTTTTGCTGCTGTACTGTGCTTCTCTAGTTGTCTAAATGCTTCTGCTGCTAGCCTGCTAGACTGCTACTAGCTTGAATAGGTGTGCACTTGTGCTGGTGGTGGGGTTGCTTGTGTTGTTGCTGCTAATTTAATGCTTATACTCACGCTGCTGTTGATTAAATTCTTATGTTGTTGTTGCATGCTTATGCTCTGATTCAATGCTTTAGAAATTGATTGAATTGAACCTGTTGTAATCCTTCATGTTATACTCGTATTTATTTTTGGGGTTTCTATTTGATTTTTAGTCTGTTATATACTGTTCATCTTCAATTTCTTACGTAACCTGCTTGGAGCTTAGAATCTGAGCCCAACTAGTCTCATATACAACTAAGACTAATGATTCATGCTCAATTCTGTATATGTATGTATGACCAGTAAAGTTGGAAGGCCCAAATCTTAACGTTAATATGCTCAATTTTGTACCATATTCATGCTCAATCTGTTGCATTCAAGTTGTTGGAAGTTTTGTTATGCCATGCTTAGTGTTTACTAAATTGGGGCATTTGGGCATGTATGTATAAATTTTAGCCTCTTGAAAGAATATTATTTACTTCCAGTGTATTTCACTAATAGCTTATCTGGATCAGGATCTAATGTCGTCGAGGCTGCTGCTGTGATAGAAGATCGGAAGAAGCTTGGAGATCGTGCCATAGTTTTAGTTGATGTTGCCACCAAGTTTTGGTGCTTGTGTATCTGTTTTGAATGTATGTGCACTTGTTGGGCGTGCAAGCGTGTATGTGCTCTTGTGAGTATTTGTTGGATGATTTCTGTATTTAATCAGTTAATTGAGAGATTTATTATTTTGTTGTTCAAATGTGTAAATTGAAATCTGTGAATGAAAAAGACCAAATGTTCTACTTGACAAAATAATATTTGGGCTCTAAAAGGCTATAGCCCAAACTATAGTGGATCGAACATTGTGTATTTTGGAAAAACCAGAAAAATAGGCTTAATGAAATGGTTTGCAAAAGGCCACGGCCCGAGAAAATAAAAATGCTAAATTGTTGGGCTAGGCCCATGTAGCTAGCGAAAATTAACAGAAAAATAAATATTAAAAGGCGAATTGTTGGGCTAGGCCCATGTAGAAAACCGAATTGGACCGGGCTGAATCTTGTGCCACATCGACTTGCCACGTTGGATGCCTCGTGGCACAGGGAAGGTTGCTAGTGACCAAAAATTTGGTCAAAGAACCAACGACCTTTACATATCACGAGAGAAGGTCGCTATAGTCGATTAATGACCCTCGACTTTTGACCTTCATTTTTGGTCACAAAAGGTCGCAAATGAAAAACTATGACCTTTCAGCGACCAATAGTGAGGGTCACAAGTTGACATATTTCTTGTAGTGTATCTGAACCTTGACGGTGAAGATGAAGGGCGCCGTCAGCAAGATGATGCCGAACAAACGTCGATAAAAGACGATCTTCAAATGGAAGTAGCAACCACCTCCGTGCGAGGTATATATATACATTGAGCCTCGGTGATACAAACTAACTGATTTGAATAAATATGTGTGTACTAACGCGCGACTCTCTTTCTTATTTTAGCCCTCGGCGGATCGTCGAAACAATCGAGTACGTCGTCAAAGCGTGGCGCAACCAAGACGATGAAACAAGGAGAAACATGCACCATCGAGGTTGTCGACGAGGCAACCGCGAGCAGCTGGAGCCCCGCAAGAACGCCACCAAGTTTGTCGACCAATGCGGAGCCATTGTTAGAGACAACGTCTCGATCACCGTCGAGAGTGGAATGAGCCAAAGAAGGCACGAATTGATGGTTTCACTTTTGTCGATAAGAGAACAAAAAGATTGCTTCAAGAAGCTTATGGAACATTTCGTTCTACCTCCGGAATACAACAAATTCGATGAGGAGGGTAACAAGATTGAGGAAAACAAGGAGAGGAGGAGGCTAGTCAAACAGTTCGCTCTTCATAAGATGGCCGCGCATTCCGGAAATTCAAGCAAAATCTAGCCCGTGACTTTGTCAAGCGAACAAGACTCCGGTTCAAAGGACAATATGAGAAACTGAAACATGATTGGCCAGAATTTGTGAAGCAAAAGAAATCGGAGCAGTTCATTCAAATATCGAAAAAATAAGGAAAATCGGCTAAGAAGGAGTACAATCATGTTATGGGGCCGGAGGGTATCGCATTTGGGTGCCTAGGTTGGAGAAGATGGAGAACGAGCTGAGGCGCGAGAATCCGTCCAGTGCGGGAGGATGGGACCCAAGGGCCAAAAGCTGGTGAATACGGGCATGGGGAACGCTGAACCGGAGAGCGAGGAGTGTGTTTACCGGGAAAATTAATTAAACCCACCCAAGCCCTTATTGGCGCAATGAAGGATGCTCAGCGGGGAAGATCAAGTTCAACGAGAGAACGGCGCTCGACAAAAGCCCTCGGGAATCCTGAACACGGAGGGCGTGTACGAGGCATGGGGCACATTCCGTGGAAAATAGGGTTCCCCGAGCGATGACCCGTCTGATTCTGAAGCCGTAAGAAAGATGGATCGGGAAGCGGATGTTGTGGCGCGGTTGGCATCGAAATGGATGTGATGAAGAAACCATGAGTGTACTAGTAGCGAAAGAGATGCAGCTCGGGTGCGGCATGAAGATCATCCAGCGGATCTCGGAAGCCAGCAGCGGAGAAGCGGCGTGGCTTCCACGGAGGCCCCACCAGGTGGTGCGGATGCATCGACGATCGAAATTACTGCACGGAGCCTCGGTGATCGAAATTACTGCACGGAGCCTCGGTGGTCGAAATTACTGCACGGAGCCTCCTCGCTACCCGTGGGCGATATAAAGGAGATGAAAGAATGTCATCTGTATTATCCTATCGGGAACATGTCCATGAAGGTAGCCATCGGCGAGTGCTTTACCATGTTTACAGAGCACTCCACCACAACAACCCCATTCAAGATGGCTATGCTCGTGTCACGGTGGAGGACATAGTCCAAGGGTTTGAGGACACAGAGATTGACATTACTACACGAAGGGGTGAAAAGACTTGGAGATGTCAGCGCCAGATTCATTCTATGGCAAAAGAAGTTTATCAAGTTTCGAGCGGGCGCCAAGGACAACAAGTCCACCCCTACGGTGGTGGTGGTGGCGGTGGCGGTGGTGGTGGTGGTGGTGGTGGTGGCGGTTCACCTACACCTCCGTCACATCGGCCGACGCCGCCCCGATCCTAACGTCCGGCGGTGATCATCCGCCGCCCCGATCCTCGTCCGTGGGTGATCGACGCCGCCCCAATCCACCTCGGCAAAGAAGCGAAGCGATCTGGATTATTAACCCGGACCCTTATGTACCTAAGACCACAAAGGTACGGAGCCATCATGAAGCCTCTCCCCACAAGGCCTTGGGAGCGTAGTGCCGAGGAAGTCGGCAGCGACGCGGCTGCTGATTTGGAGAAATGGAAGGCGGACTGCAAGAAGAAAAGAGAGCCCGAGCCCAAGCCGGTATTTTCGATGAGCAAAAGAAGTGGGCTAAGTCATTTTTGAGCACACCGTCCCAAGCCGCGAAGAATCGCCTAACGACTATGCACGTGAACTTGGCAGGCAGGCACTCATGTTCAAGGAGAACAAAGAGCGGAGAAGGCGAAAGTAAAAAAGCGGAAACAAGTTGCCCAGCTCGGGGAACAAAGTAAACAATCGATTGCCCCGCTTATAGTGGAAGCCTTCTGTCCGGATGCCCCCGAGATCATACAAGCTGCGGCAACACAGGGATTGACTGTAACGAGTGCCAGAGAACAAGCGGCCAACTTAGGTATTACTCTTCGTGAACTATTAGGCCTTGATGAGGCGCCAGTGAAGGAGGTAGTAATTACATATGTCAAGAATGGGCCTCTCGTCGAGCCTGCGCAGGAAAAGGATCTACCTCCACAAATGAAAGGTCTGCTGAATTGGTACAAGGGTTACATAAAAAATAAAAACGCCAAAGAATATATTTATGCGGAAGTTAGACATGAGCATCACTTCAAACATTACTATGTACAAATTGAACTGAGTGAATTGTTCCAGCTTTTCAATCTGCGCGAGCTCGACAAATCTATCATCAGTTGCTACGTTCTGTAAGTGATTTATTAATTTCTACCCCATCTCGTTCATATTGCCTGCACTATATATATGTCCTAACTATATTGTTGTGTCCGCTATTATACATGCGAGAATGAAGATTAAGGAATGCGAGTAAGGAACATCCATGATGTTGGGTTCATTGACCCACACATCGTTAATGGACATGTGTTGGAGCATCACCCGCCGACGTGGAGGCGGACACTGTGGCGATTTCTTACAAAGCAGGAACTCAAAAGTGATATTCTATTTCCTTACCATTTTGGGTGAGTGTTTACATCTTGAGCACATTCTCTTTTGTTTACTCCATGCATGGTATGTGGCGGCTAATCGATGAGTTATGCATGACGTCTTGTGCATGTATCGTGTCCGCAGGTTCCACTTTGGATTCGCTAGTAATTAAAGTTAACACCTCGAATGTCTCGTCCACGACTCTCTGAATATGGATCCAAAGCTTTGGGGCGACATGAGAAGAATGCTGCGAGTAATTATTTTCATTCATTTGCGCTCTATATCGATCGGCCTATTTAGTTCATTTCCTAATATCAAGTAACTAATAACTCTCTTGTTCATTTAATTTTCTTTGCCTCGTAGGGTTTGGAGGCGGTTCGTAGATACAAAGGTCGGTGAATTCAAAAAGAGCTAGAATTCAAAAGGTTAAAGCCTAAGAATCTTGGGGATATTCAGCCACCGTTGACCAATCTATGTGGATACTATATACGTGAGATGATCCGGAGATACACCTCTGGCGGGTTCGAGTGATACCAATGCTCGGAGGAATAACCTCCGGTGGATGCTTAGTCGAAGCTCGCTTCCGACCACTTCAAGAGGAACTAGCTGGATGGTTCAACAGGAAGTCCTCCATCCTAAAGGAGAACACTATTACGAGGGCGTAGAACTTTATATGGAATAAATCATGTATGGAAACTTGTTCAAAATTGTATATGGTCATCCGATGATATTGAATATATATTGTATATTCCTCTTGAATTCTTTTGGTTCTAATTTCAAATTTATTTGAAATTGTACATTCATATGCATGTATGTAGTACCGTAGAATATATGAAACTCCTTCAAAATTAAAATAAAGCACAAAAGAAATAAAACAATACAAATTAAACAGAAAACAGGTTTAGGGGGGCTAAAACCCTAAACCTGCGGCGTACTAAGTCGCGGTTGGCGAAGAACCGCGACTAAGGTCCTCCGCCCGACGGCCGCTGGCGCCCGTGGGCGGGCCGTTAGTCGCGGTTCTTAAGCAGCCGCGACTAAAGGTGGGGGGCTTTAGTCGCGCTTATTTGGTCGCGGTTGCGCAGCCGCGACTAATGGCAGTTGCGAACCGCGACCAAAGGCCTTTTTTCCACCAGTGCCCGTCTTCCACGCACGCTTCCTACGGGTAATCCATCCCATCCATCCATTAAACTTGAACAAGATGTTTGCAGTGTCGTCGCTTACTGTATTATTATGCTCTGTTTCCATGGGCAGTACCTTCATGAGGACACACTGCAGGACGCAGAGTCCGCTCCGAATGAAGACGGTAACAGTGGAGGCTCTCCGGCCTCCGATTTGTGGTACGTATAGGTTCACCCTCCCTACCCACGCGGCCACTCTCCAACGCCTCTGGTTTACACTTGATCATCTTTTTTTCCTGACAAGAGGAATATATTAATATCGCGAACATACGAATTACACTCAGACTCTGCACAAACAAGATGTCCAAACACATCAAGGATGCACAAAGGCAAAAAAATAAATAAAATAGAGAGCAAAAGAAAAGAAAGATCATGTCATGGTAATTGAAACTCGCGACAGCAGTACTCTAACCACCACCAAAGATAATGCCACCCCCGCTTGCCAAGGCTGCATCCGCAAGTCACCAGACACCTGACACACGGGAAGAACATGTGCCACCAGTCTTCGTCGCAACCAAAACACCTCTCTGCCATTTCAAACCTCTGATCGCAACCACCATGACTTTCTCCACCTCTATCAATATCATAGAAATCTATATTTAGACATGTCCCATGGCACTAACAAGAACGCGAAGCTTCGCGCCACGCCCTCATGAAGCCTCACTAGCCGAAGATAGGGGCGCACATGACCGGATCGAATCCGATCTAGATATCCAGTGGTGCCGTGCGCCAATTAGCGGAAATCTTCGACGGGAACTCGTCGGCGTGCAGACCGGGGAGGCCGACATGAAGCAGATCGACGACTTGGCACTCGAAGAACAGCAGGTCCAAACCTCCTTTAGACGCAAGACCAGCAGGCCCCCACGCCGCCGGTCAACTCCTTGCCGGACTGGCCGTCGAGAAGAAGGCAACCCTGCACGTCCGCGTTGGCCCAGATCAGATCGGAGCAACACGTCCGCGGGCGCCACACCAGCACCTCCATGGCGCCGCACTACCGAAAGGGAAAATATCCTATGGAGCATAGGCTTAGGTGCACCCCTTATCTAGCCATCCATCTCTGCATCGCGATTCGTGCAAGAACATTTCTCTTTTTTGTTTCTTCCAAATAAAACAACATATGAACTTAAAACTTTTGCAAGATAGCAAAAGATTCTTACTACAATGAGAGAAAAAACTTTCAGATTTTTTCGTCCATCATAAGTATTAAAAAAACATTTTTTAATAAAGAAAATCTCATTTTGTATATTAATATCCGTCAAAAAAATCTATAAGTTTTTTCTCTCATTGTAGTAAGAATGTTTTGCTATTTTGCAAAGTTTGAAGTTCATATGTTGTTTTATTTGGAAGCAACAAAAAAAAGAATTTTTTACACAGTACGTTAGTTGTCTAGCATGGATCTCAAAGCTATATTGGAGGGTATGGATAGAGGGTGTCCATGAGCCTATGCTCTAAAAATCCGCGTCTGCCGAAAGACCTTAGGCCGTGGCCATAACAGTCGCGCCGCCCTGCACTCCCAGCCAGCGCCCCACCTCCGCCCGTGGAGCACCACTACGCAGTGCCTCTCCAGCTTTCCGTCTTCGACGGGATGGGCGCCGCCACTGGCGCCACCGCCGGCAGCAGCGGCGGCCGGAGGAGCCAAGATCGGGGAGGGGAAGTTCTAGGGCGGGGGTGCCTCCGGAGCCGCTCAGGGAAGGAGCGACCCGGGAGGGAGCAAGTAGTACCGCTGACGCCACTTGATCATCTGTTTTTGAGGAAAGTTGTATAATCATTTTGGCACACACACACACAAAAGTTGGTCTTCTTTCAAATATAAAGCTTGCTTTTATTCTGATTTGTAAATCCGGGATGGCTTGACCAAAAGATGCTGATAGCTTTTCTGTTGGCCTGCGTTGCAGCTCATTTTTATTCAAAAAACAACCATGTGGCAGTGCCAGTGGTTCTCATAACTTGACAGAATGATTTTAGCATAGCATGTTTTCATTTGCAATCTGGAGTGATATATTGAAGTTGAACCATACGACTATCTAGGAGAGCGTGGTGGTGGGCTATCTTCGTGCAGTTTGGCATTGGCGTATTTCATAGTAGTTTGGCAAGTGGCGTATTTCGGGCTACCTTGTCATAAACCTGCCTCAGCAATGAACTTTGATCCTCAGTTGCCGTTTAAATTTCCACAGGAGGGATACAGAAATTGAACTTCTTCATGAAATTATTTTTTCTTCTAATGACAAGCCAAAGCTCCTTTGTCAGGTAAGGACATAGGAGTATCGGTCCATCGGCCGTGTCATACTACTTGTATCAACTTCTATAAAATTTCGAGTTATTGTTTTGTAGCTATCTTCGTTGGTATGCAATCTTGGATTGAACATTCGTGAAGCTCACGTGTTCTCAACAACAGATGGATTGTGTTTGGGCATATTTGTTGTTGATGGCTGGGATACAGAGGTAAACTTAGAGCATGGTTATACTTGAGCACATGTATACACGTGCGACATCTTAACGATAACTCAAAAGTGGACGTATTTGTGTAGTTCCAATTACTTATGAGTTTATGTGTTTCCCCTAGTTATTGTCAATGAAATAAAAAAATCATGGGCACCATCTTAGTTGATAGCTATTTAGCTTATAACGTGGCCATAGAACATAGAGCTGTATTTTGACATTAGCCCATGAATTTGGAGTGCATGCCTAGGTAAGACGGAGTAACCGAGTTCTCAATGTGTTCTGTAGATTCTTATGAGTAGTGGAGCATCTGTAGGTTATATTACACATTGTTACTTCCAAAGATTTTTTTGAGTAAAATATTACCTGACGCTCTATATATGCAGGAGACAGATGGTTTGCTGCAGCAGCTCAAGGAGACAGCGAAACGTAATGTATGCTTTCTCTTCTTTTTTAGTTACATACTACTTACATTACTTACGTGAATTAAAATTCTTAGGTATCTCTGCCTGGTCAGTTATACATAGGTGCTGGTAATTCAACTTTTCTAAGTATGCAAATGCAGTTGTGTTGTAAATGCATGCAGTAAGCATTGCAAGAACTAACAAGTTGTGTCTAACCTTTTCCTAACAACTTTCACGTCCTCGTGGTACGCAGCCCTCGTTATGTAATCTAACAACTTCAGCCTCGGAGAGAATACTAGAGCTGCAAGAAAAGATTGGAGATTCTGAATTCGACTGGGATCTGTTGCAGATTGAGGAAAGGATCGCATCTAAATCTTCTGGTGACTTGTAAGAACTACATAGCGCTTGCTTAGTAAATAGAGGAAAGAGTAACATGAATTAACTCTTTAGAGTGACAGACACCACTTAACTGCTACTCTGCTAGTGGGGATTTCTAGCATGTTTTCACAGTGAAATAGGTTCACAAGGGACACTGCCAACAAACATATTGAAATCATCTGTATTATGATTTGTGGAAACTTTAGGACAATTCAGTAACCAGTATTTTTTTTATTTTGCAGATATCGAGGAACTTATCTTGGTGTGGATGTTGCAATGAAGTACCTTAGAACTGGACATGCTAATGATGATTCAAAAGTGGAGTTTTTGCAACAAATAATGATTTTAAGGTATATTTTTTTAATTCTGCGATGCATAAACGACTTAGTTCCAGAAGATGCTAACACAATATAATCATGTCCAGGAGTGTTAATCATGAAAATGTCATTCGCTTTTATGGGGCATGCACAAAGCATCGATGGTATCTCATTGTAACAGGTCAGACACTAATATTGCTTGTTGTAGTATGGATAGCAAACAATATCCTTGTTGCAGACTCACATGAAAGTACTGTTATCCATGGGAACAGTTACACTATGAATAGCATTGGTGACTAAAAATTGGAGGTCGTGCTTAAATAGCTATTGATAACACATTTGCTAAGCTTGATTTAGAAATAAAAAAAGAAAGAAAAGCTGAGCTCGAAAGACGGGGGATAACTCCGTCTTCTACACATTTTGGTAGGGACTTGAAGAGCAGATAAGTAAGACAAGAATATCTACACCGTGCTGGAACATAGTACAAGTCAGACAAGAATGCAAGATATGTCTGATTAGAGGAATCCTGTTGCTCTGTTTCTATCATATCGACATGTCTCCGCCCATCCTTCAGTCAGCCTATCATGCCTATCATTTTTCATATATGAGATATTAATATTTGTCTCCATAATTACATAAAGTTGCATTTTGGAATTTAATATGAAAGTTCTACACCATTTACATATGGGCACAAAGAAGATGTGCTGCTGGACATGCTCACTACCTGAAGCTTGCTTACAATTTGTTCACTCTCGTTCTCTGCATTCATTCTACGTTTTCGTCTTGTGTGTGTATGTAGATCGCTGCTGGGGCGGATCCCTGCACTGATCAGCTGCTTATGTTTTACTATCTGTTTGTTTGTAGAAACTTTTACTTCTCATGTTTCCCACTTAAAAAGAAGTCTGTCTAGAGTTCATTTATTTAGTTATTATGAAGCAGTTTGTAATTTTCTGTTAACTGATATTTTGCTCTTTTTATTGTGTGTGATTGCTTCAGAGTACATGGCTGGAGGTAATCTGTATGATTTCCTTCACAAGCAAAAAAATACCTTGGAGTTTTCGTTGATTCTTAGGATTGCTATTGACATCTCGAAAGGGATGGATTATTTGCACCAGAATAACATAATCCATAGAGATTTGAAGTCTGCCAATTTATTACTTGGTGATGATCAAGTATGCATATTGTTCTTTTAGGGTCAAGTGTGCATACAGTTATAAAGCCATGTACTTTTCAGGTCAAGATTATAAAATGATAATTGGTTGTCATTCTTTTAAAATAGGTCGTGAAGATTGCAGATTTTGGTGTCTCGCAAGAGGGAGATATCACTTCTGAAAATGGCACCTATAGATGGATAGCACCTGAGGTGTGTTATCGGTTTGTTCATCGTCCTTTAGCATCCTTTCCCCTTCCTAGAAAATATCCAATATCCTATATTTGATCGACCACTCTTTTGTTGTTGCAACACACATATACCAAGACTAAATCCCTGAACCTCGTGCCGAAACTATGTGCTATAACTTGGTAACGAATAGCCTGTCCTGTTTTCCTTCGCTATTTATTAGTCATCCACATCTTCACAGCAAGTTTGTGAAGAGATCAAGAGATGCATATTTCTCTGTACTATCTCTGCTTTCACTTTCGTCAGAGCTCAGAAGACAGGTTCTATGGAACCGAGGCATTGTGCCTACGTGATGTACTTATTAGAATTTTTTGTCATGTCAGGTGATAAACCATAAGTCTTATGATCACAAGGCAGATGTCTTCAGCTTTGCTATTGTTCTATGGGAGTTGGTCACTTTAAAGGTAAAACGTTGGTGTTTGGTGTTCATCGAACATCAGTACTTTGATTAAAGGTAATAACCCTTCTTGGTCCTGCTATACAGGTCCCGTATGAAAACCTGACACCATTGCAAGCGGCACTGTCAGTAAGGCAGGTACGACCACTGGTAGAAAAAAGGCCTTTAGTCGCGGTTCGCAAAGGCCTTTAGTCGCGGCTGCGCAACCGCGACTAACTATGCGCGACTAAAGACCCCCCCCCTTTAGTCGCGGCTGCTTAAGAACCGCGACTAACGGCCCGTCCACGTGGGCGCCAGGCGGCCGTCGGGGCGGAGGACCTTTAGTCGCGGCTCTTCTGGCCAACCGCGACTAAAGGCCGCCGCAGGTTTAGGGTTTTAGCCCCCCCTAAACCTGTTTTCTGTTTAATTTGTATTGTTTTATTTCTTTTGTGCTTTATTTTAATTTTGAAGGAGTTTCATATATTCTACGGTACTACATACATGCATATGAATGTACAATTTCAAATAAATTTGAAATTAGAACCAAAAAGAATTCAAGAGGAATATACAATATATATTCAATATCATCGGATGACCATATACAATTTTGAACAAGTTTCCATACATGATTTAATCCATATAAATTTCTCGTCCTCGTAATAGTGTTCTCCTTTAGGATGGAGGACTTCCTTACGAACCATCCAGCTAGTTCCTCTTGAAGTGGTCGGAGCGAGCTTCGGACTAAGCATCCACGGAGGTTATTCCTCTGAGCATTGGTATCACTCGGATCAACCCGCTCAGAGGTGTATCTCGGATCCTCTCCTGAACATAGTATGCACATAGATTGGTCAGCGGTGGCTGAATATCCCCAGCATTCTTAGGCTTTAACAATTTGAATTCTAGCTCTTTTTGAATTCACCGACCTTTGTATCTACGAATCGTCTCCAAACCCTACGAGGCAAAGAAAATTAAATGAACAAGAGAGTTATTAGTTACTTGATATTAGGAAATGAACCAAATAGGCCGATCGATATAGGCGCAAATGAATGAAAATAATTACTTCGCAGCATTTTTCTCATGTCGGCCCAAAGCTTTGGATCCTTATTCAGAGAGTCGTGGGCGAGACATTACGAGGTGTTAACTTTAATTACTAGCAGAATCCAGTGGAACTGCGGACACGATACATGCATGCGATCGTCATGCATAACTCATCGATTAGCCGCCACATACCGTGCATGGAGTAAACAAAAGAGAATGTGCTCAAGACGAAACACTCACCCAAAATGGTAAGGAAATAGAATATCACTTTTGAGTTCCTGCTTTGTAAGAAACTGCCACAGTGCGCCTCCACGTCGGCGGGTAATGCTTCAACACAATATCATTAACGATGTGTGGGTCAATGAACCCAACATCATGGATGTTCCTTACTCTGCATTCCTTAATCTTCATTCTGCATGTATAATAGAGGACACAACAATATAGTTAGGACATATATATAGTGCAGGCAATATGAACGAGATGGGGTAGAAATTAATAAATCACTTACGAGCGTAGCAACCGATGATAGATTTGTCGAGCTCGCGCAGATTGAAAAGCTGGAACAATTCACTCAGTTCAATTTGTACATAGTAATGTTTGAAGTGATGCTCATGTCTAACTTCCGCATAAACATATTCTTTGGCGTTTTATTTTTATGTAACCCTTGTACCAATTCAGCAGACGTTTCATTTGGTCGGGTAGATCCTTTTCTGCGAGGGCTCGACGAGAGGCCCATTCTTGACATATGTAATTACTACCTCCTTCGCTGGCAACTCATCAAGGTCTAATAGTTCACGAAGAGTAATACCTAAGTTGGCGCTTGTTCTCGCGCTTTTCGTTCTGATCAATCCTGTGCTGCCACAGCTTGTATGATCTCGGGGCATCCGGACGAAGGCTTCCACTATAAGCGGGGCAATCGATTGTTTACTTTGTTCCCCGAGCTGGGCAACTTGTTTCCCGCTTTTTTTACTTTCGGCCTTCTCCCGCTCTTTGTTCTCCTTGAACATGAGTGCCTGCCTGCGAAGTTCACGTTCATAGTCGTTAGGCAGATTCTTCGCGGCTTGGGACGGTGTGCTCAAAAATGACTTAGCCCACTTCTTTTGCTCATCAGAAAATACTGGCTTGGGCTCGGGCTCTCTTTTCTTCTTGCAGTCCGCCTTCCATTTCTCCAAATCAGCAGCCGCGGCCGCGTCGACTTGCTCGGCACTACGTTCCCAAGGCCTTGTGGGGAGAGGCTTCAGTGATGGCTCCGGTACCTTTGTGGTCTTAGGTACATAAGGGTCCGGGTTAATAATCCAGGACTGCTTCTGCTTCTTTGCCGTAGGTGGATTGAGGCGGCGTCGATCACCCGCGGACGAGGAGGCTGGGGCGGCGGATGATCACTCGCGGACGTTGTGGATGGGGCGGCGTCGGCTGATGTGGCGGAGGTGTAGGTGAACCGCCACCACCACCACCACCACCACCGCCGCCACCGCCACCACCACCACCGTAGGGGTGGACTTGTTGTCCTTGGCGCCTCGCTGAAACTTGATAAACTTCTTTTGCCATAGAATGTAATGGCGCTTGACATCTCAAGTCTTTTCTCCCCTTGGTGTAGCAATGTCAATCTCGAGGTCCTCAAACCCTTGGACTATGTCCTCCACCGTGACACGAGCATAGCCATCTTGAATGGGGTTGTTGTGGTGGAGTGCTCGAGTAAACATGGTAAAGCACTGCCGATGGCTACCTTCATGGACATGTTCCGATAGGATAATCTGATGACATTCTTTCATCTCCTTTATATCGTCCACGGGGTAGCGAGGAGGCTCCGGTGCAGTAATTTCGACCACCAGAGGCTCCGGTGCAGTAATTTCGATCACCAGAGGCTCCGGTGCAGTAATTTCGATCGTCGGTGCATCTGCACCAGCCGGTGGGGCCTCCGTGGAAGCCACGCTGCTTCTCCGCTCTGGCTTCGAGATCCGCTGGATGATCTTCATGCTGCACCCGAGCTGAATCTCTTTCGGCTACTAGTACACTCATGGTTTTCTTCATCACTTCCATTTCCGATGCCAACCGCGCCACAACATCTGCTTCCCGATCCATCTTTCTCTTACGGCTTCAGAATCGTCGGGTCATCGCTCGGGGAACCCTATTTTCCACGGAATGTGCCCCATGCCTCGTACACGTCCTCCGTGTTCGAGGATTCCCGAGGGCTTTTGTCGGTAGCGTCGTTCTCTCTGTTGAACTTGATCTTCCCTGTTGAGCATCCTTCATTGCGTCAATAAGGGCTTGGGTGGGTTTAATTAATTTGCCCTGTAAACACACTCCCCTCTCTCGGGTTCAGCGTTCCCCATGCCCGTACCACCAGCTTTTGGCCCTTGGGTCCCATCCTCCGTACTGGACAGATTCCTCGCGCCTCAGCTCGTTCTCCATCTTCTCGAACCTAGGCACCCAAATGCGATACCCTCCGGCCCCATAACATGATTGTACTCCTTCTTAGCCGCATTTTCCTTATTTTTTCGATATTTGAATGAACTGCTCCGATTTCTTTTGCTTCACAAATTCTGGCCAATCATCTTTCAGTTTCTCATATTGTCCTTTGAAATCCGGAGTCTTGTTCGCTTGACAAAGTCACGGGCTAGATTTTGCTTGAATTTCCGAATCGTCGGCCATCTTATGAAGAGCGAACTGTTTGACTAGCCTCCTCCTCTCCTTGTTTTCCTCAATCTTGTTACCCTCCTCATCGAATTTGTTGTATTCGGAGGTAGAGCGAAATGTTCCATAAGCTTCTTGAAGCAATCTTTTTTGTTCTCTTATCGACAAAAGTGAAACCATCAATTCGTGCCTTCTTTGGCTCATTCCACTCTGGGCGGTGATCGAGACGTTGTCTCTAACAATGGCTCCGCATTGGTGACAAACTTGGTGGCGTTCTTGCGGGGCTCCAGCTGCCTGCCGGTTGCCTTGTCGACAACCGCGATGGTGCATGTTTCTCCTTGTTTCATCTTCTTGGTTGCGCCACGCTTTGACGACGTACTCGATTGTTTGACGATCCGCCGAGGGCTAAAATAAGAAAGAGAGTCGCGTTAGTACACATATTTATTCAAATCAGTTAGTTTGTATCACCAGAGGCTCAATGTATATATATATACCTCGGCGCGGAGGTGGTTGCTACTTCCATTTGAAGATCGCTGTTTATCGGCGTTTCTTGACATCATCTTCTTGACGGCGCCCTTCATCTTCACCGTCAAGGTTCAGATAAGAAGAGATATCATCTTCATCTTCTCCGGTCGGCACATATTGAATATCGCCGTTTATGATGCCGAACATATGTGCTTCACCGTCCGGATCATAGTTGTCCATAATCGGGTCAGCTCTATCGTCCGCCATTATGTCAGTCCTGAAAACATGTAGTAAAAACAAATTAATTAAGTGAAGAAGGGGGGCGGTGGCGGTGGCGGTGGCGAAAGGGCGGTGGCAAAAGAGGCGAGGAAGGGGTGGGAGAGGGTGTCGCGGTAGAGCGCGAGGCAGGCGGCGAGACGACGGCGTCACGGAGAGGGAGGCGAGGACAACACATTTATAACCCTCGCCGTCCCTCTCGATCCCTAAAAAACACACACAAGCATCGCCCCTCGCCGCCCCTCTCCGTATATCGTTTTTTTTGTTAATTATCAAATTTTACGGTTTTTTTTGTTAATTATCAAGTTTTAAGTTATTTACCGTTTTTGTTAAACTAATTAACTAGTTAAAATTAAAAAGAACAAATAAAAACAAAAAAGAAAAAATTCCGGTGGCCTTTTTTCTTTCTTTTTTTGTTTTTCATCTGTTTTTTTTTTCTTCTTCCTTCTTTCTACTTCTTCCTTTTTCCTTTTTCTTTCTTCTTCTTCTTCCTTTTTCTTGTTCTTTCTTTTACTAAATAATTATCAAGTTTTAAGTTATTTACCGTTTTTGTTAAACTAATTAACTAGTTAAAATTAAAAGAACAAATAAAAGAAAAAAAAAACATTCCGTGGCCTTTTTCTTCCTTTTTTTTGTTTTTCATCTGTTTTTTTCTTCTTCCTTCTTTCTTCTTCTTCCTTTTTCCTTTTCTTTCTTCTTCTTCTTCCTTTTTCTTGTTCTTTCTTCTTCTTCGCATGCATGTAGCTGAGGACGGCAGAGGCAGGCGGGGCAGGGGGGCGGCGTAGCGGGCGTCAGGCGTGGCGGGCGGCGCGGGCGGCAGGGCGCAGGCACGGGGGCGGCAAGGGCAGGCATCGGGCAGGAGGCGGCGCCATCGGGCGGGGCGGGCGGCGGCGCGCAGGGCTTCAGGCGGGCAGGCGGGCATGGGCGGAGGCGGCGCTCATCGGGACGGGCGGCGGCGCGCAGGCTTCAGCGTCAGGCGGGGGCTTGGCGTCAGGCGAGGCTTGCGTCGGCGTCAGCGTCGATCGGCGTCGAAGCGGCGCTCGGCGTCGAGGGCGCAGCAGAGACGAACAGTGATTCTCGGACCTTGTATTTATAGCCCCCCAACTTTAGTCGCGGTTGGCGGCGAGACCATGACTAAAGGGTACCCTTTAGTCGCGGGTTGCCCGCCACCGCGACTAAAGGGTTTTTATGGTTTTTTATTCCGCGCCCCACCTTTAGTCGCGGTTGGTGCAGCCAACCGCGACTAAAAATAACTTTAGTCGCGGGTCTCGTCGCCAACCGCGACTAAAGGCCGCCACAGGTTTAGGGTTTTAGCCCCCCAAACCTGTTTTCTGTTTAATTTGTATTGTTTTCTGTTTAATTTGTATTGTTTTCATTTTTGCTTTATTTGTTTTGTTTTGTTTCTACTTACAACAAAAACTTATTTATTTTATTTTATTTTGTTTCTAATTACTTATTTATTTTACTTTATGATAATTATTTTTGCTATTAAAGTTTCTAATTACTTATTTATTTATGTTATTAAAATCTTAAAAATACAATTATATATCAAAAAAATCAGAAAATAAAACTAATTCATTTTAAATTCTTGTTTTTCTTCTGTTTTTTCTTCCTTTTTCTTCTTTTTTTTCTTCTGTTTGTTTCTTCCTTTTCTTGTTTTTCTTCTTTTTTTCTTCCTTTCTTCCTTTTCCTTTTTCTTCTTTTTCTTCTGTTTGTTTTTTTCTTATGTTTTTCTTCTGTTTGTTTTTTTCTTCTGTTTTTCCTTTTTTCTTCTGTTTGTTTTTTTCTTCTGTTTTTCCTTTTTTCTTCTGTTTTTTTCTTCTTTTTTTTCCTTTTCCTTCTTTCTTCTTCTTCCTTTTCCTTTTAAAATCAGAAAAATAAAACTAATTCATTTAAAATCTTAAAAATACAATTATATATCAAAAAAATCAGAAAAATAAAACTAATCCCTTGAAGGTTTGACAAAAGGTTTGATACATCATTCAGTTCATCGACCAAATACAAAGTTTGGTACAATAAATTATTACACATCAATTCTTCCCTTGTGTCCCTGCTTGCTTACGATTGTGCCGTATCCATGGAGCATCCTCATCATTTAACTTAATGCTTGGGTCGGTGTTCACTTTGAAGGGCGGAATTTCAGCAAACATATTATAATCTTGACATGTCATCTTGTCCTCCACTCCCACGATGTTTCTTTTCCCCGAAGAACAATGTGGCGCTTTGAATCATCGCATGATGTCTTGATCGTTTTCTTATCTTTCCGTTTCCTCGGTTTGCTACTCATGTCCTTCACACGAAAACCCGAGCGACATCTTTCGCTAGGGCGAATGGTTCGTCAAGGTAACCAAGATTGTTGAAATCCACCATTGTCATTCCGTATTGCTGGTCCACCTTTACCCCACCTCCTGTTAGCTTGAACCATTTGCACGGAACAAAGGGACCTTAAAGGAGGGTCCATAGTCAAGTTCCCATATCTCCTCTATGTAACCATAATATGTGACCTTTTGCCCATTCTCGGTTGCTGCATCAAAGCGGACACCACTGTTTTGGTTGGTGCTCTTTTTATCTTGGGCGATCGTGTAAAATGTATTCCCATTTATCTCGTACCCTTGGAAAGTCGTTATAGTCGAAGATGGTGTCTTGGCCAACATGTACAGCTGATCTACAACATCATTGTCATTCATTAAATGTTTTCTCAACCAACTGCCGAAAGTCTCCATGTGGGCCTTCCTAATCCAGGATTCAGGCTTCCCGGGTTGTCCGAAAGCGTAAAATATTCTTGTGTTTCTCAAAGTGCGGAGCCACCAAGCTGGAATTGGTCAAGACAAAGGTGTGGTGTGCTTCATCGAGAATGGCCGTCCATACATATCGTTGATTTCCTTCCGATCGTGCCTTTTCCACTTAGTCTCCCCTCGTGCGCGATCGAGGAAGACCAATCGGCTTAAGGTCGGGAACAAAGTCAACACAAAACTCAATTACCTCCTCATTTCCATAGCCCTTGGCGATGCTTCCTTCTGCCTAGCACGATTCTGAACATATTTCTTTAATACTCCCATGAACCTCTCGAAGGGAACATATTGTGTAGAAATACAGGACCGAGAACGGAAATCTCTTCGACTAGGTGAACCAGGAGGTGCGTCATAATATTGAAGAAGGATGGCGGGAACACCAACTCAAACCGACAAGACATTGGATCACATCGTTCGTAACCGTGGTAGAACTTCCGGATTGATTACCTTCGAGAGATTGCATTGAGGAATGCACATAGCTTCACAATGGCTAATCGAACATTTTCCGCAGAGCCCCTCAAAGCAATCGGAAGCAATTGCGTCATAATCACGTGGCGATCGTGAGACTTCAGGTTTTGGAACTTTTTCTCCGCCATGTTTATTATTCCCTTTATATTGGGCGAGAATCCAGACGGGACCTTCATACTGCTCGGGCATTCAAAAAGATGACCTTCTCTTCTTTGGTCGAGGCGTAGCTGGCACGACCTTGAAACCATTCCGGATGCGGTCATCGAGGTCTTTCAAACGTTGCTGGTCTGCCGTGCTTCCTTTGTATCATTTGTCTTCCCATACACGCCCAAGAAGCTTAGGAGGTTCACGCAAATATTCTTCGTAACGTGCATCACGTCGATTGCAGAGCGGACATCTAGGACTTTCAATATTCTAGCTCCCGAATATAGATTTCTTCTTCCACATGGCTGCGTGCCCGTCGGCTCCCTTCGAACTGATTGTCCGCGGGACCCTTTCCAAAGATGACTTTCAAATCCTTGACCATATCAAATACCTCAAGCACCGGTCGTTCCGCGAGCTTCGCCGGTGATCTGCCTTGCCGTTGTAATGCTTGCCTTTCTTTCTTCTTGGATGAATTTTCGGAAGAAATCGGCGATGCCCAAGGTACCGTTCTTCTTACAATTTGGCAAATGTACACTTTCGGTCTCATGTAGCGGTGCGTGCATGCATTGTATCCCTTATTTGACAGTCCGAAAGGTTACTAAGAGCAGGCCAATCGTTGATGGTTCTGAAAAGCAACGCTCGTAGGTCAAATTCCTCTTGTTTGTGCTCATCCCACACACGGACACCACCCCACAGCTGTAAAAGTTCATCAACTAATGGCCTTAGGTACACATCGATGTCGTTGCGGGTTGCCGGACCTTGGATGAGCACGGCATCATAATGAACTTCCGCTTCATGCACAACCAAGGAGGAAGGTTGTAGATGCATAGAGTCACGGGCAGTGCTATGGCTGGAGCTCGCTGCCAAAAGGATTCATGCCATCCGTGCCAGAGCAAATCTTATGTTCCTTGCGTCACCTGCAAAATCTCTGAACCATCATCGATCTTTCTCCATTGCGTTCCATCTGCGGTGTGTCTCAACTCCCGTCCGACTTACGTTCCTCTTTGTGCCATCGCAACAACTTGGCATGCTCTTTGTTCATGAGCAGACGTTTCAACCGTGGTATTATAGGAGCATACCACATGACCTTGGCGGAACCCTCTTCCGGGTTTCGGCCCTCAACATCGTCACCGTGGTCATCGCCTCGATCTTATAACGCAATGCGGTGCATACCGGGCATTCATTCAAATTCTCGTATTCACGCGGTAGAGGATGCGATCGTTGATGCATGCATGTATCTTGAAACCTCTAAACCTAGAGGGCGACAACCTTCTTTGCTTCAGACGTCTTGGCGGGCAACTCGTTATCCTTTGAAACATATTCTTCAACATTTTCAGCAAGTTTTCAAATGCCGAGTCAGCTACACCTGCCTCTGCCTTCCATTTCAGCAAATCCAGTGTGCAGCCCAGCTTTTTCGAGACCATCATCGCATCCGGGTACAGCGCCTTTCGTGATCCTCTAACATGCGATCCAAATTCTCCCTCTCCTTTTCGGTTTCGCAGCGTCTCCGTGCATCAGCAATGGTCCGACCAAGATCATCAGCGGGATCATCACGTGCCTCTTCTTCACCTTCCCTTCACCTTCAGCATCCTCCATGAAAGTATCACGAAATGAGCAAGATAGCTTTCATCGATGAAATCATCCCTTCTTCATCTTCTTCCATTATAACCCCTCTTTCTCCATGCTTGGTCCAACAATTATAGCTTGGCATGAAACCCTTCAAGCGGATGCATGTGAACAACTCTTGAGGAAGAGTAACCCTTCTCATTCTTACAGATAACACATGGACAGATAACAAAACCCCCGCTTGTTCGCATTAGCCACTACGAGGAAATCTTTCAAACCCGTAGTGAACTCGCGGAGAGTCGGTTACCGTACATCCATTGCCGATTCATCTGCATTATTATAATATAAAATATATAATTAACCATCATGCATTTGTTATGAACTACACACATGCATATTGACACATCAAAGGTTCATCAAGTTGCTAACCGCGATCGAAGAGTGTGGCTCCAACACTTCATGTCATGTTTGTTTCATGCTCTTGGGGCATTTCATCAAACACCTTATGTGCATAAGAGGAACCAAAAGCAAACCTACACCCACTTGTGAAGAGAATGGCTCCAAAATGGCTAAGTGTTGGCTGCTGGATGGGTATATATAGGGAGGGCTTTAGTCGCGGTTGGCACAGCAAACCGTGACTAAAAGTGTGCGAAACCCTTTAGTCGCGGTTGTCTGGCCAACATGACTAAAGCCCTCACGTGCACCAGCTGGCCACCGGCGCCTGGGCCCAGGCCTTTGGTCGCGGTTCGCCTCCAGAACCGCGACTAAAGGTCCCATTGGTCGCGGTTCCTACAGCTTCGCGACTTATGGGGCTGGACGGAAAGCCTGTTTTTCCACTAGTGGACATTTGATGCCAGCGAAGTTAAATTACAGTTTCGGTGTTGTGCATCAGCTGTCGATAGTGGACATGCAAGTATGAGAAATGAGCATTGCTCCTTGTTTTCAGGGACTTCGCTTGGTGATTCCCTCGAGCGTGCATCCGAGATTGTCTAAATTGATTCAACGGTGTTGGGGTGAAAACCCCCATACGCGACCTGTTTTCTCTGAGATCACCACAGAACTGGAAGATATCTTGCTGACTTTTCAGGTTAGGTTGCTGCTGGATCTGTAGGCCTTAAGGCTCGTGAGAAGATGGAATTTGAAAACTAAATGAAGTGAAGTTATTCTGGTTAATATTTGACGGGTTCCTCCCGCTCCAAAGGAAGCCATCGACATATCAAACAAAAGATACAGATGAAATCACAGCGATAGAAAGAAGGCGCCAACCCAAGTAGCTGGGCCCTTTTTTCTCATTGTCACACGCAAACAGCAGTGGGACATGCGTAGACCGTCTTCTGCATATATATATATATGCCATGTATATAATTGCACACCCATGCTACATAACCTAAGTGATATACTTTTATGTTTTATATATATGGTTATTTGTTTTGTAAGTGGATTATAGTTCAATGTGTTTGGATTTTTTTGTTCATGTACTATTATGAGTTCGTCTTGTAAGAACATGAGATGAAAATGCCATTATCACATGTTCCATTTTGGTTATTACTCGCTCCGTCCAAAATAAGTGTGACAAATTTAGTACTCCCTCTGTCCCAAAATAAGTAGAAAAATAAACTGATAACATTTTCTCAAAAGTAGAAAAATATGAATGCTTACAAGAATTTGTTGATTTCTCTTATGGGACATGAAAGCTTTATATGCCTCTGGCCTTTCTTTGGCAGTATCTTGAAGCGTCAGGCCCTGCACATCTCCTATGTGCCTTTCTCTAAGTGCAGGATCAAACACAATCTGTAATGCAAATTGCTTGCTCATTAATATTGTATCAAAAAAAAATTCTAGCACAAATTACATGGAAGCAACGTGGTGTATGGCTGAAATGTTTGAATAACAGAAAGAGTCAAGGTGAATGAACAAACATTGGGTAAATTGCAGATTTTTGCTATTCTTCTTGCAGTGTCTGCTGCCCGCTTCAAATCGGATGAGTATATGGCAGCTGGTTTGGCTTCTTTAGACAGCCAATGAGCATCCTTGGCATTAAAGCCAAACAACCAAAAAAAATGCTACTCCAGATGTCTTGAGGTAATATAAGTGAGCCATACAATCCTGCAACAGCTTGCTGCCTCCCAGTCGCATTCAGCTCTTTTTTTGCATGGTAATACGTGTCTCATTTATATCATAAGGATCATAGTACAAGCCACGTACATACCGACCTGACAAAATTGAAAAGACAACAGAACGCTGGCCTTTGCACACAGGAACACCAGCCAAGAAGTAAAATTACAAACAAGACTGAAGAATCCTCTGAGCTTGACACCAATGCCCGTCACCTGCCTCTGGCACCACCATAGCAGCCACCAAAGGAGAACATGACGGATCACCTCCATACCCGAGCTCGACGCGGCTCCGTCGCTGATATGCAGCTTTGCGGACCTCCAAGGTGGCTCGCCAATAAAGACGAAGCCATTGCCGTTGAACGAATCAGACCGGGGCAACACCCCGGACATGCCATCGAACTCCAGATCTAGCACCCCCGCCCAACTAAGATGTTGGAGGAGGAAACCATACCTGCCTGCCACGAACCACGAACCCAGATCCACCATCTTCCAGATGCCGTCGATGCAGACTACAATCTGCATCCGCTCCTGGACTACCTCCCAAGCTTCACGCCGACGCTGGAGCAAACGCCGTCGCAACAGCGGAGCCCAAGGACACAGGTCCACCACGAGGATGTCGCCGCCGCCGCACCATCCTTGCTTGAACAGTCTGGTTTCCAAATCCATCCCAAAAGCGGATCGCTTCATTAGGAAAGGATCTGAAGATATATTAGTCGGCGCCGCCATCACCACTGCCGAAGCCATGACGATGAACAACCCAAAATCCTAAAAAAAACTAATGCCTAAAACAATCCACACGCGTGGATCCGGCGACCCCCCTCACCACCGACGACCGAGGTCGTCAGCGGAGGGGGGCCGCCGGAGGACGGCGGCGGAGGAAGACGCCCTAGCGGCAGGAGGCGAGATCGCCCTTTTTCTTCTTCTCCTGGAAGAAAGAAAGTGCAGTCGCATTCAGCTCTGCATCCAATAAGTGTCCCTAACACAGGAGTAGGATACCATATCAGATCGATAGAGGGTTGGGTAATGTGCAAATACGCACTAGAGTTGGAAATCATATCATGCCATTAAATGTATTGCCCCTACCTATTTATTCAGATTATAAATAAAATCAGATAAGGGAAATTGGCCCTAGCACACCATCATTTGTTGGCATTTAATTTGCTCACACACACTACAAAACTGCTAATTGGCTCAGTACTATCCAACACCAGGACTCTAACCTTTGTTGCGGCTCTCTCTAAACAGAGCTCATATACGGATTCCTAAAAGCTCAACTTCATTTATAAAAATACAATGGCTTCCAAGTATTAAGTAACTAAAAGTGGAGAATGAGAGAGCTCTCAGATATGCAATTTGTGGTAACCACCTTGTCTTCTTCCCTTTGATCTGCATCGACATTTCTGATTTCTGAAGAATCTGGAAGGGAAAAGCAAGAAAACATCACATGAATGAGATGTAATGGAACAGAATAATTTATTTGGTAATTGATGGTCTGACTTGTTGCGGCTCTCTCTAAACAGAGCTCATATAGGGATTCCTAATAGCTCAACTTCGTCTATAAATATCCAATGGTTTCCAAGAAGTCAAAACTAATTTGTGGTAACGACCTTGTCTTGTTTTCTTTGATCTGCATCGACATTTTTCTGATTTCATATTAATCTGGCATGGAAAACCAAGAAAACATCACATGAATACATTCAAATTTCCATGAAACGTTCATGTCATCTCTTTCTAACTAAACTGAGTATAGAAACGGTAAGATAGGAAATAAAATAATTATTAAGCAAGTTCCATAAAAGAAAATGTATAATTGATTGACTTGCTCCATGTAAGCTTCAACAAGATAAAATGAACAAAGGAGATAATATGAAACTAAACAGTAAATAGTTAAATGCAACTTCGGTAAGAAGAATGCTAGAAACAGAGTACAAGTTGTGATAGAAATCAAAATAGAATATTTCACACAACATAACTCAACAATTCGTAGTCGGTAGATATAACTGGGCAAAGGGTATAACTGGCCTTGGTACTTGAAAAAACAAAACAACAACCTACTGGCAAAACAGAAGTAGATAGATGAGCACCATACTGGGCAAAGGGTATCATACCATACTTCACAGCATTCTTCTGTCACAATATTCTGCAGCATAGCTGTGCACCAAGTTGATCACATGTTAAACAAGACTGATCAGTAGTTCATGAGCAACGTAACATGCCTGCATACTGTGTACAACTGATGCCATATCACCAGTGAAAATGAGCTCACATTCCATATTTCTATCGACTGGGCAGAGATTTCAAGCATGACAAAAAAAAACTGAGCATTTTGCTGCAGCTCAAGTTCCCAGCAGAGCATATCCATCTGATTCTATTTGTAAAAAAAATGAAAGCAAATATTATTCTAGACTAGAGAGAGTAACATGGCCTGGAATATTAACAAAACATTTGAGACACTTTGCATAACGTGCCTGCTTAGCAGTCAAACTAGAAACAATTCTCACAGAATGACTTGCACGTTATAGCAGTAATAGAAGTAGAAACACATCTAGAGATGACTTATAAAACAGAGTCGATACACACATGGTCGAAATCTTACATAGCAAATCGATACAACAATAGGTCCACATCTTACATAACTGATCGAATACTTGAACAGACAAACAACTACTGGCAAAACAGGGAAATAGATGGATATAACAGGGCGGTGGGTATCATGCTTCATAACATTCACGCCTGAGCACCATCGAACATCTATCCCTCTCACAGAATAACCTTGTTGGTTCGAAGAATAGGTGACCAAGCAATGGTAATCTTCACCGTAGAGCCGTGAAGGACACATTAAGTAGAGCCGAGATGGGCCAGTCAAGCACAAGAAGGGTTTCTGCATGCATCATCATTACACATGCTTAATTAATTGCAACAAACCAATGGATCGACAAAATAAGACGCATGAAACAAGGAGGAGATAAAAAGGAGATTTAACAGAATACGGCAGACGCATACTTGTTGGGTGATCTCTTGGAAATTGTTCCTTTCCCGTAAGAAGAGAAAATTGCGTCTGCGATCCACACTGTCTCGTGCAGCGATGAGGCCGTACACTTTGAGTGGCCATTCCAGGAGTGGCCATTGCAGGTCCAAATCGATGTTGACAATTTTGAAGGAGAAGATCTGCAAGGTGATTTTGTTGGAAGTAAGATCGTGTGGGATCTGTCTGGGCGTGTAGTGTGTAAAGTGCATGGGGCTCACTAGGGCTGCACGCACAATTTTGTCAACAAAAATTAAGTTAGTGTACATTGATCCTACCAAACCATGAATTTAATCGGTACTTGCTACAAGGAAGGAAGGAATCTGCTGGTTGGCAGGAACAAACAAACACTAGTATGTGATTAACTATATAGGGGTGTTGGCCATATCTTACTCGTGAATTCAAAGTGTTCAACTAAAGATGTCAAGCCTTGACAGTAGCCCTCGAAGTCGTCCACGTCGAGCTCCATCTCCTTGCTGGCCTTCTCCTTGTTGTCCAGCTTCTGATACTCCTGCCAGGACTTGATCCTCTTCTCCCTCTCCTCCTCCGGAGTCAGCTCCGACTTCTTCTCATATGGGTATTCGTGCCAGAAAGGGGCCAGTTCCGATTTGAGCTTGGACATGTCGCGCCGCATATCAGCTAGCCGCTGTAAGATGCCGACGATCCCCGAGGACTGCGGCGCCTTGTCTTCTTCAGCTTTTGTCTCATTGCTGCTGCTGCTGCAGATAAGTGGGGCTGATGGTATGATCCTGTAATTCAGAAAAGCGACCATCTCGTCCATCTGCGTACAGAGCTCTTTGATCTCCTGCTCGGAGATGATGGAGCTTGATGTGCCTAGGTCCATCTCCTCCGGGGTAGTCTTGTTCTTGATCTGCTGATTAGATTTGCCTCCGTTCATCATGTCCTTCTCAAGCTCCTCATCCGCAACCTCGCCATACTTGAATTGGGTCATCTCTGTATCCACATGCCCGCCTCTGGCAGCCATCGACTCAATGGATCTTTTCTCCTCCTCCACCTCCATCCGCTCGCCGATCTTGGCGTCCCTGGCCATGGCCTCACTCTGATCCTCAGCGACAATTGAACTCGTACCCGGAGCGCCCAGCTTGCGGATTTTGAACGGCGGATGGCTCCCCTCCACGACGTCTTCCCCGCCGCCATCCGCCGTCGCAGTTCTTGTGTGGGGAGGGATGGTGTCGTTGAGATTGCTATACTCGCCGCCGCCGCCGCCATCAGCCATCGCAGTTCACGTGTGCCTCACTTCAAGGCCCAGGCACGGGCGGCATGTTTATATCTTATTGGTCTTTTTTGGCCCAATTACTTTGAGTTTTTCTTTAGAAAAATCTGCATTTCTTTAGAAAAAAACATACAAAAAATGAAAAGGAGGTAAAGTGTTATATGAGATAAATCGGATCACATCCAGCGGCTCCACTAGAGGATAGTGTTCCCTAAAAAACTACTCCCTCCGTCCCATAATATAAGAACGTTTTTTTATATTACACTAGTGTCAAAAATGTTCTTATATTATGGGACAGAGGGAGTAGAGGATAGTGAGTAGTATTAGCAGACTCAAACAAATGGAAAGAAAAAGAAACATGTATGTTTTCCATCACCTATTTTCTAACCCCAAACAAATAGAAAGAAAAAGAAACATGTATGTTTTCCATCACCTATTTTCTAACCCCAAACAAATAGAAAGAAAAATAAACATGTAGGAGGTCGAACCATCACGACGATGACAAGTCCCCTTTAATAGTATAAAGATTCTAGAGAAGATAACAATTCAATGACGACGAGCAAGGAAGAAAAATCCAGTGTAAGGTTGGGCTAGGCCCAGTTTGCAAAGTTGTTAACGCACCTTTCTAATACTCCATGTGTCATGGTTCTAACTCTAATTTGAACTAAAACCACCATACTTATCTTGGGTCATAGGGGGTATATGATAATGCACCTCTTGGCCCAATTGGCATATTTGCTATTTTCATTCCATGAAGAAAATGAATTCACTCAAGAATATGGAAAACAAAATGGTACGCTCTCTCCCACTGCTGCACGGCACTGGCTATGATCTAGAGGTTGGGTAATAAAGCTTCTATTTAAAAAAAATTCACATGTGCCCTTTCTGGTCATTTGGTTACTGTTCATTTGGCCAACTGACTTGTCAGGGATAGGACATGTAAAAATAAAGCAGGGCATTTTACGGTTTTTTGTGCATGCAAAGAACATTTTTTATGGCTTCACACTATGTAGAGAACAACAAATCACTAATTTTACCTTTTGCAAACGCACTCGCACCTTCTCAGGCACTGACAAGTTAGTGTGCCACTTGTCGCAACATGGAGTTTTTCCTTTTTCCATAGGTTCATTTATTCAAAATGTTAAATCTCTTGAACCATGCGTCCAAATCCTGAACGGTTTTCATTGTTTGATTTCTCACGTCGAGATTTTCAAAACTATCTCATGTTAATAGGTTATGATCAACTTTTATTTATGGAAAAGGAGAAAAAGCCGAAAGAAACAAAGGGGTTGAAAGCATGTTTTTTACGTCATTTTATTTTTTAGAGAAGAATAGATGTGCTTCTTGCAAAAGCACATACTATTTTCCTGTTTAATTTGCTTTCGCGAAAGGAAAACTGTGCCTCCACGAGAAGCAAATTCATGCTTATAATGGAAGCACAACTTTTTTTTAGAAGCCCGCGTAAGAAAATATGTGCCTCCACGAGAAGCAAATTCATGCTTATAATGGAAGCACAATTTTTTTTAGAACCTCCACAAGAAGCAAATATGTGTTTCTCAGAAAAGCAAATATGTGCCTACATGAGAAACAAATCTGGAAGCACAAATTTTCTTCTTCTCACGAAAACAATTTTGTGTCGCCACGAGAAGTAATCTATGCTTTTTCATGGGAGCACAATTTGTTTTCTTCGCGCAGAAAAGATCCATGATTTTTTTCTCTACGAAACCTAAGAAAAACCAGTCGAAAACCGAAAAACCAAAAATAAACCATATAAACCCGAAAACATATATAGAAAAATAAAATACGAAATTCAGAGGGAGCACCCCGCACGTGACATGTGACGGCGGCTAGTTGCACCACTTGGCATGCTCCCAGGACCTGCCGGTCCCTGCAAGGATAACCTCTTTTTTTAGGGAATTTGTTTTTTGAGGGAACCCGCAAGGATAACCTCCATTTAGCTGCTCTCATTTTTTACGGGAATAATCAATGGGCTTTTTTTAGAAACCAATGGGCTTTTAATAAAGAAATGAGTAAATAATGGGTTTTTGCTAATAGTTTGAGCTTTCTCATCCTGGGCTCACGGCCTGTCAGATAATGGTGCTCTCGGCCGAATCAGAATTGCTTCCAGTCCGTTCTCTATGGCACGGAGGAGCACGGAGACGCCGCCGACGGTGGTGGGCGGCTACGAGCTGTGCGAGCGCCTCGGCGGGCGGCCCCCGGCCACGTCGGTGCGGCTCTCGACCGGCGCCCCCGCGGCCGTGAAGGAGGTGCGACTGGCCGGCCTCCCCGCCCGCCTCCGTGACAGCCTCGACTGCGAGCTCGGCTTCCTCGCCGCCGTCAGCCAGCCGAACATCATCCGCCTCGTCGATGTCGTCCGGGTACGACTACGACCGACCCTAAGCCTCCCTTGGCTGCATCTATCTCGTCATGGAGCTCCGCGAGGGGGGAGACCTGGCGATCTACATCGAGCGCAGCGGCGGCAGGGTGGAGGAGAGCGTCGCCAGGAATTTCATGAGACAGATCGGTAACTCATCCTATCATCTACTGTATCCCCAATTGTTCGCTGAATTTTTGTTTCCACTAGTAGTGAGTACTGAGTAGTGACAGCATGGCTGGCAGGAGCTGGTTTGCAAGTGCTCCGCAGGCACCATGTCGTCCACCAGGACCTGAAGCCTGAGGTCGAGGGAGTGAAATGCCTTCTAATTTCCGATGCTTTCTAACTAGGTTGAACCGTGAAATTTGAGTTGATACACCTCTTGAATTGTTGCAGAACATCCTGCTCTCTTGTCCTGGCACGATGCGATACTCAAGATATCCGATTTCGGCCTGTCCAGGTTAGTTCTAAAATACGCAGCTCTTGGATTGATGATAGGCACTCATCTTAGTCACATGCATATGAGTAGTTACAGAGAAAAATATATGCCACTCACTGTAGCAGCCCCCTAACTATTCTTTCTGTCAACTGCGAAATCATTGGATCGTTCTTACAACATCTGTTACCTGCTGAACAACGACATTAGAAGTACTCCCTCCATTCACTTTTGTAAGTCATTTCAGACAACTGAAATGGGTTGTTTTGCACATTGTCTAAAATGTCTTCAAGGTCTTATAAAAGTGAACAGAGGGAGTAGCAGAAACCTGAAATACGCCGTGATGCATGGTGTTAAAACTTGATGGAATGACCCCGCAAAAAAAAAAACTTGATGGAATGGGTTTCTTTTGATGGGTAAGGTTCGCTAGTTAGGCGGTCGATTTTTGGACAAACAGAAATCCAGTCACATTTGTTTCTATGTTTACTAGGGTCCTTCATCCTGGGGAGTATGCAGACTTGCAGAGACAGCCTGCGGCACCCGTTTGTACATGGCCCCTGAAGTTATGCTATTTCATACGTGCCCAACATTTTTTTTGCCACAACGAATGGCACAAATCTGAACATCTCCTGCGTGCAGGTAGACTTGTGGAGTATCAGCGCGATCCTCTTTGAGCTCTTGAACGGCTACCCAAATTTGTTTAATCATGATTTCAGAGGCTTAGATTTTGGAGCAGTCCTTAGCTCACATGTGCCTTTCTTGAGATGCTTCAATGCATAAACAGAACTAGTAGCTCGCTTCCATTCTCACAACTCGTGGTACCCAGCCTGCATCCTAATTCCATCGACATATGCAAGGGGGCAAGGGGCAACCGCCCCCACCCACCCACCCAAGGGCCGGGCCTGACGACGGTCCTCAAGACGTGCGCGGTCGCGCGCCGAAAACCAAGTGTTCTGGAAGTGCATATCTTGGCCGCGACCAACTTCGCAAAAATCAATCGCTACAACCTCAAGAGCGGTCGCAAAAATCGATCACTAAAACCTCGAGAGCAACGTGTAAGGGAGTTTCCGTCTCCAGCAAAGGAGAGAATGACTCGGCAATAACGATCGTCACCACAGAGACCATGAATTGCCTGTGGGTGGCCATGCATCGAGGTGGAAGCTGCTGATGGGGATGATGCGACAAGGAGGGAAGGGAAATGGAGCAGCGAAGTCCTCACCATGATTTGGACGAGCAGGTGCCTTGAGGACGGCGGCCGTAGCGCTGTTGAGAGGTGAGCGAGGTGCGGAGCAACCACCAGGGCCGCCAGCCCTGGCATCGCCCCGATCCAATATCCTAAGACGGACGGGCATGGCTGGCGCGGGTGTACAAGGAGGCCACCTTACCTTTGTCCCAGCGAGATGAACCAGTGTCCCTGCCGCAACCGTACGTCGTAGAGTTGCGGCCTCTCGCCAGTGAGTCCCTGTCTTTTTCGCCTTCTCCTCCTCCTTGCTCATATCCACACGCCGACGGTCAGAAAGATGGCTCACATCGGTGCTCAGCGTCGTCGCTGCTCTCCATGCGCCAACGCCAGGATGGCTATGCCCCTATGATCGTGTTCCTACTCTGCAACTCTTGCAGCAGTACCAGCAAGAGGAGCAAGCCGGAGGCGTCGAGCAATTCTTCGGTCGCCTACATCATATTCCCTCACAATGCTTCCATCAGCCAAATCCATTAGGAAAGCGTTTTTCAGAGTGAGCAGTACTTCGGCCCTGTGTCATTCTTGGGTGCGTATGGGAAGACAAAAGATACACCAGATACACGAGAGGACCAGCAACGTATGAACAAAAAAGACGGCATGCATCCAAAGCAGTATCAAGGTCCTGTCAGCTACACTCTTACCAAAGGAGAGAAGATAATCTTTTTTGAATGCCTGCTCAATATCAATGTCTTGTCGGGATTCTCGTCGAATATAAAGAGAATAACAAATATGGCAGAGAAAAAATTCCAGAACGTAAAGTCTCATGACTGCCACGTGATTATGACACAACTGCTTCCGGTTGCATTGAGGGGGCTTTTACCAGAAAATGTTCGATTAGCCATTGTGAAGCTATGTGCATTTTTCAATGCAATTTCTCAGAAGGTAATCGATCCAGAAATCCTACCAAGGTTACATAATGATTTGGTCTAATGTCTTGTCAATTTCGAGTTGGTGTTCTCACCATCCTTCTTCAATATTATGACACACGTCCTAATTCACCTAGTCGACGAGATTTCCATTATGGGTCATGTATTTCTACACAATATGTTCCTCTTTAGAGGTTCATGGGAGTCTTAAAGAATTATGTTCGTAACCATGCTAAGCCAGAAGGAAGCCTCTCGAAGGGCCATGAAACAGAGGAGGTCATTGCGTTTTGTGTTGACTTTATTCCTGACCTTAAAATGATTGGTGTTCCTCAATCGCGGCATGAGGGGAGAATGAGTGGAAAAAAGGCACGCTAGGAGTGGATTCAATAATATGTAGGGGCAGGCATTCTTGGGTGCAAGCACACTACACAGTTATACAGAATTCTGCCTTGGTGGCCTCGTATATCAATGAACACAAAAATATTCTACGCTCTAAACACCCCGAGAAGTATGACGACTGGATTACACGTGAGCACATCGGGACTTTCAGCGGTTGGTTGCAAACACATCTCATGGGTAACAAGATTGTTGGAGATGAGTTGTACTTGTTGTCCAGGACACCATCTTCGACTGTATTGACTTACCAAGGGTATGAGATAAATGGGAATACATTTTACACGGTCGCCGAAGATAAAAAGAGCACCAACCAAAACAGTGGTGTCCGCTTTGATGCAGCAAACACCAATAGGGAAAAGGACACATATTATGTTTACATAGAGGACATATGGGAACTTGACTATGGACGTGATTTTAATGTCCCTTTGTTTAAGTGCAAATTGGTCAATTTTTGTAAGTAGGCGGGTATAGGTAGACCCGCAGCACGGAACGACAACAGTGGATCTCAATAATCTTGGGTACACAGACGAATTATTCGTCCAAGCCAATGATGTGGTGCGGGTTTTCTATGTGAAGGACATGTCTACCAAACCGAGAAAAAGAAAAGATAAGCAAGCAAATACATCATACGATGAGCCAAAGCGCCACATAATTCTTTCACGTAAAAGAAACATCATGGTAGTGGAGGACAAGACAGACATGTCTGACGATTACGAAAAGTTTCATGAAATACCTCCCTTCAAATTGAAGGCTGACCCAAGCATCGTGTTAAACAATGAAGATTATCTGTTGTTACGGCGCAATAAGCAAGGGACACACGCGAAGAAAAAGTGAAGACTTTCTTTCTAGTGAAGACAACATATCAGATGGTACGATTGTTCAAGTAACTGTTCGACATATACAAGATAACCGAATATTTTGCACCTTTGATTCTGGGTAGAAAGTCATAGTTATGCTCCATAACTATTCTGATAATGGCTTTGATCTAGAATATCACTGCAGTTACATGTCAAAAAATGAAATCCCTTTGTAATAGATGAGTTTTCGTCCGAAACCCTGATACTTTGAAGAGATTGTCCAGTTTGTACACGAAGTGCATTTAGTTTTTGCCGTAAGCCTCTCAACTTTTTATCACATGATATGTGGGTGAAATTATGATACCATGCCAAGTTTCAACCTTTTCTGAGTTCATTTGCAGTGCTTTTCAATTTCAGGGTCATTTAGCTCCAAATAAATCATTAAATGCATGTAAAATAGCAAATGGAGTTAGAAAAGGGTTGAAAATTGATGATGTGCCTTTGAATGGTGCATATTGAATTTACAATAATTCTGGAGTTAAAATAAGTTAAAAATAAAATCCCTTTGTAATAGATGAGTTTTCGTCCGAAACCCTGATACCTCGAAAGAGATTGTCCAGTTTGTACATGAAGTGCATCCAGTTTTTGTTGTAAGCTTCTAAATTTTTTAGCACATGCTATGTGGGTGAAATTATGATACCATGCCAAGTTTCAACATTTTCAGAGTTAATTTGTAGTGCTTTTCAATTTCATGGTCATTTAGCTCAAATTAAATCATTGAATGCATGACAAATTTCAAATGAAGTCAGAAAAGGGTTGAAAATTGATGATGTTCTTTTGAATGGTGCATATTAAACGTACAAAAAGTCTGGAGTTAAAATAAGTTAAAAAGAATGAAATCCCTTTGTAATAGATGAGTTTTCGTCTCAAACCCTGATACTTCGAAAGATATTGTCCAGTTTGTACACAAGTGCTTCCATTTTTTGCCGTAACCCTCTCAACTTTTTAGCATATGCTATGTGGGTGAAATTTATACGATGCCAAGTTTCAACCTTTTCAGAGTTGATTTGTAGTGATTTTCAATTTCAGAGTCATTTAGCTTAAAATAAATCATTAAATGCATGGAAAATAGCACATGAAATCAGAAATGGGTTGAAAATTGATGATGTGCCTTTGAATGGTGCATATAGAATGCACAAAAAGTCTGGAGTTAAAATAAGTGGAAAAAATGAAATCCCTTTCTAATAAATGAAATCCCTTCAATAGCAAAAAGAATCAACTAAAAAGCTTTTATAAACCTCTAGTTATGATCAAAATAATATTAAATTAAAACTATATAAAATTTATGCAACTAAAATTATCAAAGTATTTTTTGTTAAAAACTTTAATAGCAAAAAGAATTTTCATAAAGTATTTTTTGTTAAAAACTTTAATAGCGAACTAAAAAGATTTAATAAAACTCTAATAGCAAAAGGAGTCAACTAAAAAGAATCAATTAAAATATTTTGTTATGATCAACTAAAACAAAACTATAATTGTCGGTGTACTAAAATAGGGGCGCTCTTTTGTACCCCTTACTTGTGCACGGGCAGTCAGAGCCGCGCCCATGGCCACACTCAAGCAGGGCAGAGACATGAAATCAGAGCCACAACACAGAATCAGAGCAACGCCAAGACAGAAGCATAAAGAGCTAGAAGGCGAAGTGGTTTCCCCTGGCAAGGTCCTTGCTAGGGCAGCCCCCACGGCCCCGGCAAGGCCCTTGTCGGGGCAGCCTACCTGACGCCAGCAGGGCATGCCACCCTTGAGCCCCAATTCCTCCAGCGCCGCCAACCGCTTTGGGACATGGGCTCGGGAGGCGCCTCCATGGTGGCATGTAGATCTTTGTGAAGACAAGGAACACTTCGAATCAGAAGAATAGAAGACGACGAACCTCGGCGAGATCCTCGCCGAGGAAACCCACAAGACCCCCGGCAAGACCCTTGTCGGCGACGACCGCAACGCCACGGCAAGACCCTTGCCAGGGACGTCCGCGAGGCCACAGCCAGGCCCGCACCCGCCAAGCTCCTGCCACCGCTCCCGTGCGGCTGCCAGCCCACCAGCTGGGCAGGCACCTGCGTGTCGGCGCGAGGCTTCTTGGCCAACTCAGTGCATGCCTATGTGGTGGCATGCAAATCTTTGTGAAGGCTCTGCCACCACGCCACCTCAGCAGCCTGACAACCTACATGGATTTTTGTGATCAGTGTGGTGGCTATCAAAAGCATGCAAACTAGGCTTCGTGATGTTGCTGATTTCAGTCCCTGTTCTGCTGTTATTTTGATGCCATGTATACTTGATGCTACAGAAAGATCCATGCTTATTTTGAGATACTTCATTAAGGATGTTTTGAACATATGGTAATGCTCTATCCATCCATGCCCCTGCTTGCAATTATGGAGTAATCTAGCATGTCAGTTTCTTGCTCTACTTTTTCTATAAAATGTTCCTGGCAGAATGTTAACATGCTAATCAATTTTGCGATGGTTGTTGCTAGTGATCCAAGCATGCTATGAACTTGTTCTTGCCATGGTTAGTTTCATAAACATGTCGTCTTGCTGATGCTATGCTTATCTTGTCATGCAATGACTTGTGATGAGTGAATCGAGCTCGCAAAGATGCCTTGATAATTTTGTTAATGCCATCCTCTATTTTCTGTCAAGTCTGAATCTGTTAACGAAACTTGCTATGTTTACATGGGTTCCATCATATCTTCTGATCCTTTTTGGCTCATGGTCAGTAAGGGACTTTTTGTGCTATGATATGTTCCTGTAGCATGATGTTTGCTTGCCCTAAACATTGCTTCCTGATGCTGTTTCTGCCATGTTAGTATTTTCACCAAGTCTGTGGTGTTGTTATCTTTTGCGCTTTTGCCATGCTTGTTTGAACCTGCTATTGTGTGATCTAGCCATAGATCAGTGTTCATCTTTTGTCAAGCATCTCTTGTAGATCACTGCCATATGCTTTGTTGCTATGTTGAAGTACAGTAGCTTAGTTTCTTGTTGCATGCTAAGTAGCATCGTGCTATTAATCGCAGAATTGTGTCATTCTTGTTTTGCTTGCCATTTGCAAACCGTGCATCCGTTTCCGGTGATCTTTATATCGATATCAACCGAAATCACCTCATATTTCCAGCGACATACTTGGTTTGCCAAGTTGATGCCTTGATCATTCTTTCCCTTCCGGAGCACGCTTATGCATTGCATATCATATCTTGCATATCATGCCATGTATTGCATCATGTTGCTTGTGCATTGCACCGTGATTGATTGTTGTTCCATTGCTTGTGTTCTTGCCTTGGGTAGAGCCGGGAGATGAGTACGTGAACGAGGAACCTGTTGAGTACGCTAACGAGGATCAAGCTTTTGACAACTCTGAGAACTTTGCAGGCAAGATGACCATACCCTCGACATCACTTCTATCTTTGCTTTGCTAGTTGTTCGCTCTATTGCTATGTTTGCGCTACCTACCACTTGTTTATCATGCCTCCCATATTGCCATGTCAAGCCTCTAACACTACTAGGAAAAGGCATGCTAGTGGCGCACCAGTTTTGCCTTCTAATGGCGCATGGCTGGTGCGCCACTGGCATCACGCCATTAGAATTTCTTTCTAATGGCGCACCACATGTGCGCCATTAGAATCTGGTATTCTAATGGCGCACAGTGCAATCGCCATTAGTACTGCTCACAAGGCGCCACTATTATCTCGATATACTTACAGTAAAGACACATTGCAAAGGCGCCATTAGTAACAACTTTTTAATTCTTTTCTTCTTAATCTCATGTCACTATTTCACATATGAGATATTCAACACATATATATATATACAACAAGCATCCATATAGCAATCATATCCAACACACAAGTTTCATCATATATACATACGTACATAGCCAACACATAGTTCCGTCGTTACAAAAGTTTCACATTGTTCATCCAACACCGTTATCCATCAATTCACAAAAGTTTCACATTGATACAAAATAAAAACACAAATGGAAAAGAAGCACCCCATCCACGCAAGCTTCCGTCAATTAAATCAAATCTGCAAAATGATAAACAAGAAGTTAGAAGAAGAAAAGAAGAAGACTAGAAGAATACTAGAAGAGGAAGAACACTAGAAGAAGAATAAGAAGAGTTTTGGAAAAGAAAAGAATAAGAAGAAGACTATAAGCTTATTATGTAAACTTGATCATTTTGTGCTAACATAAGTTATTTTGGAGCTAACCTATAGGAAACTAAGCATATAAGGTCTAAGTTAGTATATTAGAGCCAACTTAGGTAAAATGAAGCTAACCTATGTCATTTTGGAAAAGAAGAAGATTAAGAAAAAGACTATAAGCTTATTATGTAAACTTGATCATTTTGTGCTAACATAAGTTATTTTGGAGCTAACCTATAGGAAACTAAGCATATAAGCTCTAAGTTAGTATATTAGAGCCAACTTAGGTAAAATGAAGCTAACCTATAGGAAACTAAGCATATTAGAGATAACATAGGTAACTAAGTATATATATATCATTTTGGATAGCTAACCTATAGGAGATCGACATACACGACAAAGTAGGCAGTTCTTCTCCTTCTTCTCCTTCATCTCCTGATCGCCTAGAGCGGCGAGGCGGTGGAGGCGAGTGGAGGTAGTGGGATGTAGTCTTCTACCACAATTGGCGTGGTCATGTTGCCCAGCTGTGGGATCGCCGGCGCCACCACCGGTGCGTGGTCATTGTCAGGCACCACCACCATCGCGAGGCCACCTTCAGGCACGACCATCGCTAGGTCATCATCGGCAGCGTATCGCATGCGACACATAGTCTTGTTGTACACCTTCACGATGAGCATGTTGGCGTCGTCGTGCAGACTCAAGACAAGGAAGTACCCCAGCTGCAGGTCGTAGGCACGGTAGAAGTTCTCCCACCCACGAGACAAGTACATGTGGCCCTTCTTGATCGCCAACTGCACATCCCACTGCCTGCGAAACCCGCTGCCGGCCTGTCGCAGCTTCACATTATTTGGCGGATCTTCACCCATCAGCATGTTCATAAACCTGTCAGGCAGCCTCTGCAGTTTGGGAAAATGAGTGATGTAGCAAACAACAGATATCATAATGAGATGGGTGAAGGGGAGATCTCTCTCGTTTTATATACCAGCGTCATGGATCCAACTGAAGCCTCAAGTATGATAGTGAAGAACTCGGAAGCATCCAACTCGTACTGCGGTGTCGCAGATCGGCGGTGGCTGCTTCCCGCCATCTCTGATAAGCAGCAGAAGAGACCAATTAGTACCCTTACAACAGATCATAAAACATGCATTAGTCGCAAGTACCCCATATGTCCTATTTTTAGCAAAGTCATGCTAAAATTCACGGAAAATTTCAGCATGACCTTTGCTGAAAATAGGACATATGGAGTACCCGAATTTGCCGGAACGGAAGTTAATCGACATTCCGGCAAACTCAAGGGCCTCTCGGGTGGACAAGGCAAAAAAAGGCCTCCATCATAGCATGGAAAATACATTGGCATGTTTTTGCTTATAAAAAAGCTAACAAGTGTAAGTCAAAACAATATACCACCAAGTGAACCACCACAACATCTAAAAGCTAACAATTGTTTTTGCTTATAAAAAAGACCAATGGCACATAATGCATCCAGAAGCACAATTCCTAGTGATTTCCTGCTTGAGGCAATCTGCTTTCAACCGGGGTGCACAATCTTCAACATGAGTCGGACCATGATAACCGTTATTTTGCTTATTTCTCAAGTCGAAGTTGAGATCGAACATCACATGAAGTGCAGATTCCTTGAAATGGTAATGATAAATATAGTTCCAAAATATGCAACACATAAGCAGAATTGTATTATGTTTCAATACTTAGCAAGAGTTATAATGCAATATTTCTTTCAGTTTATCGATGCAAGTATATCATTCCACAAGCTTCAGAGAAGAGCAAGCAGGAGTACACTCTTGCACAATTTAACTGAATTTTTTACTCCAATAATACTGGTACACTTGCTACTGTAATGGAATACCGATCTTTGATTCAAGTAATAGTGTATGATGGATTTGATTATTCAGACTTAAGTTTCTTCAAGTGATGTCACTAGTTTCAGCTTAATCGGAGTACTACAGCAAATGGAGTACCTAATCTGATCCATTAAAGTCTCCAAATGGAGTACTACAGCTCCTGCACCTGCTTCGATATGTTTGTCTTGATAAGGAAGATTACGTTTCCATGTATAGTTCTAAAGGACTACGAACACAAAGGCACCTGCTTCCATGTATAGTTCTAATGTGCATTTTATTTTCTACTTGTAGCCTTGTAATCTTAATTTAAAAAAATATAACAGGGGGTGTGGGGCTTTGCCCTACTGCGCAACTCAAAACAAATGAAGACTATGCAGGACAATTTAGCTGATAAAACAGCGCACTGTCCAGAACTCCAGATGCAATGTTAGAGGACCTGCTTTATGTTATAAGACTATGCAGGAGTAACAGAGTTCAAAACAGAGCAGGTGCAGTGAACCTATCGTCTATTACTACACACTCCGGGCAGGATCAGCTGGCTACCTACCTAGCTGTACTGATTTCAGGCAGCAGCAATTTACAGACCAGCGTCATAACCGTAAGAGCGCAATCCTATCAGCCAAAACTAATACGCCCGCTAGAATCCCGAGCAAGCACAAGAAGGTAGAACGAACGAAGCTGGGGTTTGGTCCAAGTCAGGAGAGCCTAGCGTGCCCCGTGAGCGCGGGCCAACAGGGCAAGAGCAGTTAATCGACTAGCTGGACCGGAGCGGGCAGAGGAGGGGCCAGGCCGGCGGGCGGCCTGGGAACCCAGCGGCCGGCCGGAGACGAAGCGCGAGAGGGGATCCGATCGAAACCCCGGCCGGCCAGGGTGGGGGAGAGGGGGTTGGGGGACAAATGGAGTACTGGTCGCCGCGCCCGGGCGCCGAGGCGTCGCTGGGCGTCGGGCGGCGTCGAGGCGGGGGCAGCGCTGGGCGGCGGGCAGCAAGGCTGGGCGTCGAGGCGGCGGGCAGCAGCCGAGGCGACGGGCAGCGGCGTCGGGGCGGCGTCGAGGCGGCGGGGCAGCGGCGTCGGGGAAGGGGATCGAGGCGGCGGGGCAGCGGCGTCGGGGAAGGGGATCGAGGGCGAGGGCGAGGGAGAGAGAGGGGATCGAGGGCGAGGGAGAGAGGTGGGCCGCCGGGGAGGACTATGGATGGATGGAGGCACAATACTAATGGCGCACCAACCATCGGTGCGCCATAAGTACATCCACACTAATGGCGCACCTCACCTTGGTGCGCCATTAGTATTTTTTTTTTTGCTCGAGCCAACAGGTTATATTCCACCGAATCGATCCACATCAAGTCCTCTACTAGCTTGACTGGTCAAGAGCCAATTCTCACACTAGGAGGTCCCGGGTTCGACTCCTGTGATCCCCAATATTTTTTATGCATTTTAAATGGTGTTTTTATATTTATTTGTGTTTAAATATGTTCAAACTTGTTTAAATCATAACAGTAATATTTTTTATGCATTTTAAATACTGTTTTTATATTTATTTGTGTTTATCAAACTTGTTTAAATTATAACAGTGTAATATTTTTTATAAAAATAGTAAAAAAATTAAAAATATGTTCAAAATGTGCGGGTTGCGCGCGGGGGGCCGGGCCGGTGCTCCGGCGGTGGAGCGGGGGAGGGTTGCGATGGGTAGAGCTAGCGGGGAGGTGCTTGAGTCGATCGAGATGGAGGGGATCGAGATCGAGATGGGGGATCGAGATCGAGATGGAGGGGGATACAGTAATATGCATTTTAAATATGTTCAAACTTGTGTTTAAATATGTTCAAACTTGTTTAAATCATAACAGTAATATTTTTTATGCATTTTAAATGCTGTTTTTTATATTTATTTGTGTTTATCAAACTTGTTTAAATTATAACAGTGTAATATTTTTTATAAAAATAGTAAAAAATATAAAAATATGTTCAAAATGTCTTGGTCTTGCTGGGGCAGGGCAGTGCTCGGCGGTGGAGCGGGGGAGGGTTGCGATGGGTGGAGCTAGCGGGGGAGGGTGCGGGTGCGATCGAGATGGAGGGGGATCGAGATCGAGATGGAGGGGGATACAGTAATGGCGCACATCCTATCCGGTTCGCCATTAGAAGTTATATATAGTAATGGCGCATTGTCTGCCTCATGCGCCATTAGTATGTATGGGAAAATGGAAAAAAAGAAATTCATACTAATGGCGCACGCTGTCCGCCGTGCGCCATTAGTGTCTTCCACTCTAATGGCGTATTAGGTACTGGTGCGCCATTAGTATATAGTAGTGGCGCACTGCATCCACGGTGCGCCATTAGTATCAATCCTATCTATAGCCCTTTTCCTAGAAGTGTAACCATCCTTTCCTAGCAAACCGTTGTTTGGCTATGTCACCACTTTTGCTCAGCCCCTCTTATAGCGTTGCTAGTTGTAGGTGAAGATGAAGTTTGTTCCTGGTTGGAACATGGATATTTTGGGATATCACAATATCTCTTATTTAATTAATGCACCTATATACTTGGTAAAGGGTGGAAGGCTCGGCCTTATGCCTGGTGTTTTGTTCCACTCTTGCCGCCCTAGTTTCCGTCATACCGGTGTTATGTTCCTTGATTTTGCGTTCCTTACATGGATGGGTGATAATAAATCCGTGACTTCCGAAGTATCAACTCAAGCAATGTACTTCGAAAGCAGTCGTGCACAGAGATTTTCGTACATGGATAATATTCTGACAGATACCTGAGTTTCGAACATAGATCTATCGCAAAGCATTAACGCTGTTCTGAACAAGAAGATGAGTACATGCTGTATCAGTCATCAGTGCAAGATGACTACAGTTACGCAAGTCACTAATTACATTGGTCTAATGATCAAAGCTACTGAATGATAGGTTGATCGACAATGGCTGCATATCATGACTGAGTCAGCAACATACTAAGGCTAGATCCAAGACTGATATATCATCGCCGAATATCGCGCTTACTAAAACGTCCAATTGACATGAAAGAGTACGGAATCCATCAGTGATTAGTGCAGACTGAGTCCTGTAAGATACATCTGAGTGGAGTCAAGTCAGTAAGTCATCATATCTGAGGCTCAGACAGTTTGCGATTGGCTAACCGATAACTTGAATCGAATCCGGATCAAGCTATCAGTTCCAATCAATGTCCTGCAGTGATAGCCCAAGTCGAAGAGTCTAGGATAACCGCCGTGAACGTGATCTACAACCTGTGCGAATCGCACTGTCAATAGACGATGTAGTACCAGTACAATCGGAATGTTGTCTCGAAGTCTGAGCATATGAATGACGATACCAAGATCAGTTCAGGATAATCGGATATCATAGTTCAGTCGAGATTGATAACATGCGTAAGAGCTGCTTCACTCGACCGATGTTTCCATGAGCTTGTCAGTAAAGGATGTGAAGATCCAAGTCGACAAGAGATCCAGCTAGAACTGCACGATGGACTGAGTCTTCGAGAGTGATGCACAAAAGATCTTGTGCAGTTGCATGACATATTTGCGAAGGTCTAGACGCTAGATGACTAGCCGCCTGAGGAACTAACGACATGCGAAACTTCCTTGAACATGGGTGCAACTGCACAGATGCATGCGTAACCGAGACGATGGCTCTAGGATAGACCAGCAACCAATTGCACTGCTCGGATTGGAATGAGTGACGACGACTGTCCAAGTGAGCATGTGATCATTACCTGACTTGGACCCAGCCGAACTAGTAGCCAGTGACTACTGGAGCATGCTTGATGCCACAAGGAGCAGGTCTGTAACAGGAATCAGTGGAGCTCCACATCAGCGGTCTGAAGTAGACCAAGTCTGTCGAATTCGAATGTGGAGTCCTGAAGCTCGAATATCCAATGGCCTGGTGACACCAGCGAATCATCGCTGTTCCGAACAGTACTGACTTCGAGTGACACCTCGAACTACACGGTGGTCCAATCTCGAACTGAAGCTGTACTCCATGAGCACTCCAACATTGAGTGACCAAATGCTAGGAACGAACTCGGTGCAACTCCTTCCAATATGCCATGACGGACATCTGTCATGGAGTAGGTGCACTCTAATGATCACGCAATGTACTCGATGAACTAGAACTTCGGACTAATGCTGACGTGTCTCATACATCAGCATGTAAGTGACTAGAATCGTCGATGATGGTGACATGACAAGCCTGGACATTGTCATAGTGAATGCACGAGCTGCGATGGTAACACCTTCGATACTCCGTCATCCTAACCATGACTCCTCTAGACTCATGCTATTCGCGTTCTATGGATCATATACACTGCTTGAAGATACCATCAGATACTGAAGCTCAGGATGGAATCAAGAATCAGTAAGGTACCAAACTGTGACTCAATACATGCACTAACAGGATCCAACATATATGCAAGGACTTAGATCATGACAACAGGTGAATCGTACTCAAGCGATGCTCGATTGCAAATCGCTAGACAGATTACACATCATCGGATTAAGCACACTAACTCAGTGAACCCGGTATACAACGAGTCATACGCTCAGATAGCAAGTAACGCAAGTCGCTGGTACAGATAGTTTCAACTCGGAAGATAGAGAGACGATAGGCCACATGAGAGTAATCCTGGTCAGCTACATAACTCAAGAGTCTTCAGAGCATCACACGATTGGCTACATCACGAATCCTACAATTACCATGTACTCACCGAATGCATGGATCACATCAATATGCCTGCACTGAGAGACAGGTACCAGTGCCATCACAGCAAACTTAGCGGCTGACCTACACTTGCTTCACGTCGGGTACCTAGAGTTTCAAAGCTACCACCGTAGACGCCATCTAGTGTGAGACCAGAATCCAATGCATCGATAGCAATGTTGCACACTAAGAAGCTCAGCCGCACTCATCCGACAGAGATCAGGACGATAAGGTGATCTGACACGTACCGAGATATGACTCCGCATCGTACAATCAACGAATCTCAATGAGTACGATACAGCATCCGTGACTACGACTGCAGCAAGCATGACTGTAAGGCAGCACCAGCAGCATCATCATGACCATCACAGCGAGACATACAGGAGAGTGTATGACAGCTAAGCGTAACTGACAGCATCCTCAACGACTGAGTATCTAGATTGCAAGACAGACAGCTATAGGACATCACTCAGGATAAATCCAGAGATATGCTGATCACAGGTCAAGACATTGAACTAACATCGATCCACAGTCTGACATACATTGATCAAATAGAATGATCAGCGTAAGCAGCTATAGATAGACGTATCAGTCGACGATCCTTCAACGAGCTCTGATTACAAGAGATACAGTCATGAACGACAGACAGATGCTACAATCGGACATCAACAGCAACTACACGATCGAGCAGCATAAGTATCAAGTCACAATGCTACATCAGCAGTATCTACATGCAACGTATACAGGTATGCTGAGCATCAGTCAGAGGCAGAGCTCAAGACATTAGTCAGTGCTCTGAAGCCTAGCACAGTAACAGTACAGCGATACGCAAGCACTGACAGACAACCGTCACATGAAGGTTCGTCAAAGCAGGACTCCACGGTGAGCGAGCTCTGACTCGAACGTTGCGTTACATCAATCGGATCAGGAATGCTACCAGTATAGCTACAAGTCATACTACTAGTCGCTACGATGCTCTAGACTAGCATTCCGTGAGCACCAAGCATCGCATACCGTACTATGACCGAACTCAACATAGTCGAAGTGACGCACTAGACAAATACCGTATCTTCACTCAGTACACTCATTCTGCCATTCCGAGTTCCTAACGTCAACAAGTAGGATCAGGAATGCCAGCCGTACCAACTATCGTGCGTACGAACTACACAGGCTAACCGCCATCCACTCTTCAGACGAGCCATAAGCACGCAGTACCTATAGAACTACATTGCACAGAGCGTCACATGTAAGTCCAACTAAGTTGCAATGTTTCACTAATCGATGTCAAGCAGCACTCTGCAACGGTACTAGACATCGTGAGTACAATCCGTACTGTCCAACATACAGATTGCCACATGACCATACTCCAGGAATACTGGATTAACAGTAACTCAGTCTAATGTTATCCGAATGCAACATAATCCATGACTGTAGCTAATCCAAGCTAGACTTCAATGCTATCGCTTCACCATACATGATCAGATGCAACGTGAGCAAATCAGGTGCATACATAGTTTCCAGAGACTTAGTTTAACCTAGACAGTCATCGAAGACATACGATGCCAACTAGTCATCAAGAATCATCTGAAGTTCGAAGATAACTTAACACTCAAATTGAAGTCTGCATCGACCATCGTAGAGTCATAGTCATGGCAACGAGTGCGATGAAACTGTCACACGTGACTATGATAGCAATATTTCGTGAAGCTACGGATATACAGATAGGTTAACACACAAGTTTGATATCGAAATGGCTATGCACTACAGTAGGGTTAGTTGAAGAGTAAGGCTGTACAGCATCATGTTGCAAATCGATTAACTGCACACAATGTAGATTGAACTAGCTTCGCTAGAACGATCACTCATAACTTATTGTCCGTAATGTCATAGCAGGTATGCAAGGTTAAGCTCCATGCAAATCTAGGAGTCGACCTGCATAGGATTCTAGATGTGCATCCATGAACGAGGCACGAGTACGTCATGAGTCTAGAGTTTTAGCCTGACGAGAGTCGTGAGTACGATGATATCGGATTTGGTATCAGACATCAAATGACAATGCGACGTAGACGAGTTGCTAGGTACGATCAACGGAGGGGCACAGGTCAATGTGACCAATCGCAACGCGATACCAGCTGGGCGAGTAGCTATGGTGAAGGTGTCAGCAACAGGCAGCGGGCGCAGCTATGCAGTGGCGCATCCGTGAGCATCGAACTGCGGACGGTCGACAGCAGGTAGGAGGTAATGCGATCTACATGCGGAAGCAGTCTGCGGCGAGTGGGCAGCATCAGCAGGCTGGGCAGAGTAGGTGCGACGACATAGTGAAGTACGATACGACTACAGGCTCACGTGTACGCTTGGAGCATGTACGGCAGACGGAGTTCGCAGAGCGAGGACAGATGCGGAGCATGACGGCTGGTGGAATGCCGACAGCTGAGCTACACCGATAGACTACCACGGTCTGAATTGATCTCTAGTGGAACACCATGAAGTGACACTATTCGAGAAATATATAAGTCAGTGAGCTGACTAGCAGTGATACTCTCTCGAACAGGAAGGAAGTGAGCCACTTTGGAAAGACGATCAGTGACTACGAAGATAGCATTATTCCCTCTCTTGGTCCCGGGAAAGCCGTGATGAAATCCATACCAACTTTATCCCATTTCCACTCAGGAATAGCTAAGGGCTGAAGAGTGCCAGTAGGCCTTTGATGCTCTGCCTTAACGCGACGACAAACGTCACATTTAGCAATGAACTCAGCGATTTCTCTCTTCATCCTAGTCCACCAGAACCTCTGGCGTAGGTCCTGATACATCTTAGTACTACCGGGATGAATCGTGAGAGGGGATTCATGCGCCTCCTTAAGAATCAATTGTCGCAGATGTTGATTCTTGGGAACCACCAAGCGATTCTCAAAGAAAACAACACCACGATCATCCATAGAGAAACATCCACCAACTCCCTTCTTAATGTTTCTCTTGATCCGGGAAATTCCCGTGTCCTGCTTTTGAGCTGCGATAATCCGATCCTCAAGATCAGGTTTCGCCACCAAGGTAGAAAGGAATCCGTGAGGAGCTATGTGAAGATTAAGCTTACAAAATTCCTCATGGAGAAGTGGTTGGCCCTGCTGCAACATAAGATTGTTGCAATAGGATTTACGACTTAGCGCATCAGCCATGACATTGGCTTTGCCTGGGGTGTAGGTAATCCCTAGATCATAATCTGACATCAACTCCAACCAACGTCTTTGCCTAAGGTTCAGATCTGGTTGGGTGAAGATATACTTGAGACTCTGGTGATCGGTGTAGATCTCGCAACGTTTACCAAGAAGGTAATGTCGCCAGTCTTGAGTGCATAGACTACATTTGCAAGCTCTAGATCATGTGTAGGATAATTCTCCTCATGTGTATGCAAGCTGCCGAGATGCATAGGCAATCACATGACGATCCTGCATAAGAATGCAACCTAGTCCCCTGTCGTGAGGCGCCGCAATAGATAACAAAGTCTTTAGTGAAATCCGGTGGCACAAGTATGGGAGCAGAAGTCAAGCATCTTTTCAGTTCCTGAAAACTGTACTCACACTGTGGGGACCACTCAAACTTTTTATCTTTCTTGAGAAGTTCCGTGAGGGGTTTGGCCACTTTAGAGAAGTTTTCAACAAAGCGGCGACAATAGCTGGCTAGACCAAGGAAACTCCTAACTTGTTTAACGGTTTCAGGTGGAGTCCAATCGAGAACGGCCTTCACTCTCTCGGGATTGACAGCGATGCCCTTACCAGAGATTACGTGGCCTAGGTAGGTCACTTCTGGCAACCAAAATTCACACTTGGAGAACTTGGCATAAAGAAGGTGCTCTCTGAGTTTCTCTAACACAAGTCTAAGATGTTCGGCATGCTCTTCCTCGTTCTTCGAGTAAATAAGAATATCATCGAGGTAAACCACGACGAACTTATCTAGGTACTCCATGAAGATCGAGTTCATCAAGCGGGAGAATGTGGCTGGGGCGTTGGTTAGACCAAAGGACATGACGGTGTACTCGTACTGTCCATAACGAGTGACAAAAGCCATTTTAGGAATGTCCCCGTTTCTGATTTTGATTTGGTGGTAGCCTAGCCTCAAATCCATCTTGGAGAAGACTGAGGATCCAGCGAGCTGATCATACAGATCGTTGATCCTGGGAAGCGGATATTTGTTCTTTATCGTGACCAAATTAACGGGACGATAATCTACAACCATCCGGTCCGTACCATCCTTCTTCTTGACGAAGAGGACGGGGCAAGCCCAAGGAGAAGAACTAGGATGGATGAAACCCTTTTGCAAGGACTCATCAAGTTGTTTCTTAAGCTCGGCTAGTTCTAAGGGTGCCATCTTGTAGGGTCTCCTAGAGATTGGAGCAGTTCCTGGGATAAGATCTATGACGAACTCTACATCTCTGTCGGGTGGAATACCTGGTAGTTCCTCTGGAAAGACATCCGGAAAGTCACGGACTACCGGGATATCTTCAAGGTCTGGAAGAGGGCTGGCATTAAGAGAATAGAGCTGACGCCTTGCAACTCTAGTGGAGACAGTGACTATCTTGCCAGATGGGTGTGTAAGCTGAACGGACCTGGTGTAACAATCAATCTTGGCATAATGAGTTGTCATCCAGTCCATACCCAAGATGATGTTAATATCTGTAGACTTGAGGGCTATAAGTGATGCAAGGAATACAAGTCTGTCTACAAGGATTTCGTTACCATCACTAGAAGTTTGCCATTTGGATCCAGGAGTTTGAATGACTAGTGGAGAGGGCATATCACAAAATGACATGTTGTGCAAGTTAGCATAGCTTTCAGAAATGAAGGAGTGAGACGCTCTAGTATCGAACAGAACCGATGTTGGATGACAGTTGACAAGGAGTGTACCAAGAACGACATCTGGATCATCATGAGCGTTTCTGGCTGAGACGTGATGCACGTGTCCACGTTCAGTGGGAGCTGACTTGACACTGATCATCTTGCCAGGTGGCTTAACACAACCAACAGACTTCTCGGGCTGGGGTGGAGCATAGCTAGACTGAGAGCAGTCACGTGCATAGTGTCCTGGCTTCCCGCATGTGAAGCAAGTCCCTGAAGTTGGACGTGGACCAAGCCGACAAGCGGTCTACCAAGAGAGCCTGGGTGGAACATATGGTGAGCTAGGGAAGGCACCACATAGGATGGTCTCGGTGAATATCTGGAAGGAAGAGCGGAGTTTGGAACCCAAATCCGGCGCTTCTGAGAACTAGAACCGGAGGAAGATCCCAAATCACGGGTGTGCTTACGAGACTCCTCGTAAGTGAGCTGAGCTGTCTCTGCATTGATGGCCTTGTTCACCAGAGATTGGAATGTATCACAATGATGCAGGTGGAGATCACGACGCAACTTGGGGTTGAGACCCTTCCGGAACCTAGCCTGCTTCTTGGCGTCCGTGGACACCTCTTCTGTGGCATAGCGGGCGAGGTTCTCAAACTCTCTCTTGAAGCATCAACAGCCATCTTACTCTGGTGAAACTACGAACTCTTCTCTCTTGCGATCGATGAGTGCTTCAGAATGTGATGCTCGCGAAAAGCCTCGGTGAAATCTCTCGGTAGGAATCGACCAGCTGGAAGCATAGCCTCATAGTTACGCCACGAGACTAGCAGGACCTTCCGTGGTATGTGGCATAGGTGACCTTGTCATCTTCACTCGTTCGCAGAACGAAGCTTGTGTGTGATACTCTGACGGAGGTCATACGCATCGGCGGCTCGATGGAATGATGAAAGGTAGGTGGGTGCAAGCGAATGAAGTCATGAATGGTTGCAGACCCTTTGAACCAATGTGTGGTGTTCTCCTCGATATGTGCCAACAAGCGGTTAGACTCACGCTTGTTTCTCTCCATCTCTAACATGAACTCTGTCAACGAAGGCTGGTCGGGAGGATCCTCATCCCTACCATCTCCGTGGTTCTGGCTATGAAGAACAGAACTTCGCTTAGCTGATGACATCCTGAGAAACGAAACCAAGGACGGAATCAGCATCAACTATGGGCTATAGAATGTAGGACAAGAAAATTAGTAACTCTCGAACTCCTAGGGCAATTCCGGCAACATAACTGCAGTAAAATGCTCAGAATGAGACATCCTGCTAAAATGGGGTAGTAACATACTCAACATCATCACTCTAGGTTCTGAGATAGTACTAAACAGGCTACACTGGAGGTACTCAAAAACTGGAGTATGACTCTGATCAACCAATCCTATGGTACTACGGAGTAGTAACACGTGATCTTGATAGACAGAAGAGAAAGCCTAGTTTCTTAACCCCGTGGGAAAGATAGGATGACTCAGATCAGAAGGCCATGAGGTATAAGGAGTAAAAAGAGCCTTACGTTCCTTCCCACAATCTATTCCCTTACATAACTAAAGAATTTCTAGACTCAACTTCGACCAGTTTGGCTTGGTAATCCTACAGGCAATCAGGCTCTGATACCAAAGCTGTCAGGACCCCGACTCAATGCCACATCGATTTAGCATGTAACACCTCATATCACTTTGCGGCCTCACGCACGGTATCCCCACGGGTGTCGCCTTACCTTTGCCCGGGACCGTTTGTGCCTTTTGTCACACGTATATGATAGTGTCGCTAGCATCCATATGATAAGGAGCCCGGGCTGACATGGCTAGTCGTAAACCCAAAGTGGCACAAACTTACAGGGACAGGCATCCATGACCCATCATCGAACGTGTCGGTCATCACGGCGAGTGAATCCAGTGTAGCACTGGGCTAACAGGACTCGTGAACCGGGCAGAAGCGGCTAACAGACTCGGTATTCATCGCGTGACATTTCCCGAAGGGACGGACACAGAGCGAAGAAGGACACATGCCGCCAGCCTAAGTGTTCCGGAGCAGTAGCACGCTACCATGGCTCAGTGGAATCACTAGGAGACATTTCCCGGTAAGAGAGGCTACTAAGGATAAACAACTAGATAGTCAGATCCCACACATAGCAATACACATTACACGTACACATAACATGCAAGTATGTGTTGTACAACATGGCATCACAGCATAACTCAACAACTCATATAGATAAAGGCTCAGAAGAGCCATCATAACATATATTGCAAACAGGGGTCACAGGACCCATCATACAGAGCATACAAGCAACAAGCGGAAGCATTACATGTCTGGGTACAGACATCTACAAATGAAAAAGGCTGAAGAGCCTGACTATCTACAACATCCGATCAAGATCGTAGCTGAGGTACAAGCTACTTGTCGAAGTCCACAAGACACTAGTAAGACCGAAGTCTCCGCTGCAAAAACATAAATAAAGCAACATGAGTACAAAGGTACTCAAAGAAGACTTACATCGATCCTATCATACATGCATTTGTATCAACAGGGTAATGTGGGGTTTAGTTGCAGACAAGCCAGCTTTGACTATGTGGCTATCCTGTTCTCGACTACGAAACTTCTTTGAGGTGATATGGCGCACACGAGTCCACTAATCACCACACAATACACTACTATGGATTCATCCCGTCTCCCTCGAGAAGGCCATCCATAGCACTCACACTTGTCTTGAGCATTTTATAGTATCCACTTCAAGTTGTCTATGTACCATGTAAGCATCCAAGAAGTCCATATCCGCGGACCCGGCTATTCAAATAGATCATGTTAACCCTGCAGGGGTGTACTTCTTCACACACGCTCTCGCCACTTACCACCTTGTACACGTCGTGTATCTCGGCAACCTTCAAGCGGAAGCCTGGCGAGGGAGTCGGACACAACCTGACTAACCACACAAGACTCTAGCCCAGGTTTATCGCCTATTCGGGTTCTATCCGCAAGGAGATCCGGCCGGGGTGTCGCTCACGGCCCCAAACGATGTGAGCAGGGTTCCCAAGCCCACCATCCGAAAGTGCCACTTGGTACACCGTGCATCAGTGCCTAGTCTGTCCCAAGCCCACCTGGCGGGTGCCACTTGGTAGACTACTAACACTACCTACAAACACCGAAACTAGTTGCGACTCACGGGCCAGAGACCAAGTTGGTTAATAAGTCGAGAGGGCTTGGGCGCCGGAGCCCAATGTGTGGTAGTATCGAGTCATTGGACAACATACATAGAACTCAAGGCTTAAGGACGGTTCGGTGAGACAACCCACCATGTACTCCTACATGGCCTCTCACCGCTACCTTTACCAAATCATGTTCACACACTTAACTTTCAAAGACCGAACAACTCATAACACTCCAATTCATTCCCAATGAATCAGACCTGACACAACTCTAAGCAATAGCAGGCATAGCATGGTAGGAACACAACATGGCTCAATCAACTCCTACACATGCTAGTGGGTTTCAACTATTTATTGTGGCAACGACAGGTCATGCGGAGGAATGGGTTCAACTACCGCAGCACAAAGTAGCAGATGAATCGTTGTTGTCCTAATGCAATAACTGAGAGCAGGAGCGAGAGAGTAGGATTATATCGGAATGAACAAGGGGGTTTGCTTGCCTGGTATATCAACAAGGAAGGCACTGATTCATAGACAGGTACTCTGGAACACTCTCCGGAGTAGGACCTATCGAGAAGGAACGGTGTCGGCAATCAATAAACAATCATATGCAACAATATGATGCATGAATATGTGATGTTGTTTGAGCTAATGCAGCTAGCATTCATTTGCTTGAAGTCTATTTGAATCAAGAATTCTAATGCAACTCCCAGCTAAGTCTTAATAAATGCCATTTATGTGTCTTCACCTATACAGCAGGTATGAGTTGGTTTTTCATGCATGAAACTAGTACAGATGGATAGATTGCATTTTTCTGATAATTTTTCATATATAAATTATTTCAATCTGAGCTACGGTTGAATTTCTATGATTTTTTGAAGTTTATATCATTTTCTGGAATTTCCTGATTTAATTTAAATCCAGAAAATGGATAACTGCGTCAGCACGATGTCATGCCTGCGTCAGCAGGTCAACGGTGCTGACCAGGTCAAATCTGAGGCTGGGACCCACATGTCAGTGACACAGGGACTAATCCCGGTCAAACTCTGCGCTGACTGGGGTTTGACTAGTTGTGGGGCCTGCTGTCAGTGGCTATTAGGGGTGTTTAGTTGGCAGGGTTAGCGCTAATGGCTGCCACGTCGACGGTCGCCGGAGCCTGGCCGGCGGCGACCAAAACGACGGCGGCGCGGCTCGGATTTGAGCTACGGGCGGTGTTTTGGCGCACTGAGGGCACCGGGGAGGAGCTCTTGCTCGTCCGAATCCAGAGGACCGGACGGGAGGCCGCGGGGTGGCCGGGAGCAGCGCCGGCAGCGAGCGAGGCGGCGGCCGGAGCTCATGGGGGCGGCGGCTACAGGATGCTAGGGACGATGGGGCAAGGGGGAAGCGGGTCATCATCTCACCACGGAGCTGCAGGGATGGTTAACGGCTTGGGGACGGCTTGGTGACGACGGAACGGCGGCGGCAATCTCCGGGCCGAGGCGGCGGAGACGAGCTTGATGGTGACGCTTCCGGCCGTCCGGGCTTGCTTCCTTCGCCGAGGAGACGTAGTAGACGATGGCGGAGCTCGCAAGCACGGCGGGTGGTCGAGGGAACGGCGGGGGCGCGCGTGGCAGCGAACGGCGGCGGCGATGGCGCCAAGGGCGTCTTGCGTGAGGGAGAGTTAGAGGAGGGGGCGAGAGCAGAGAGTAACGGGGAGAGGCAGAGAGGGTCGAGGGGGCCGCGTGGCGTCTCCAGGGGGTCGACGAAGCGAGCAGGGAGGCAGGAGGAGGTGTAAGCAGGAGGTGGCAGCAGTGCTGCAAGGCAAGACGTGACACGCCAATGCCGATGAACGAGGAAGAAGACAGAGGAGGAGGCGGGCTGGGCTGCTGCTGGGCTGCACAGTAACGGGCTGCACAGGGAGGTAAGAGCGCGTAAGTTTCTCCCTTTCTTTTTCTATTTTTTGTTTTCTGTAATTTTTTTTGATTTAGTTTTAAACACTAAATCATTTTATTTACTTATGCCAATTTTTGCAGGAGCTAGTGGCATTATACTAGAGCTCCTCATCAACTAGCATAATTTTTTTGGACAATATTGTATATATATAACAATATATATCCAAAGCAAATATTTACTACATTAATTCCAAATGCCCAAAATAAATACTTATGAGCTCCTAAAAATATTGGTTTGATTTTTATGTCTGTCCAATATTTTCAGGGAGCAACATGAGCATTTTCTTGGACCCTTTTGGAGCAATTTTTATTTGGGTCATTTCCAGAGATGATTCTGAGGGTTTCACAAATTCTCATTTCACATTTAAATGAAATTTAAACATGATGCACACATGAAGGGCTATCCTAGGTCATACCAGATCTAGGGATGTGACAACTCACCCCCACTTGAAAGAATCTCGTCCCGAGATTCAGGGGTCGATGGAAAGAAAGCGGGGTACTCCAGTCGAAGACGATCTTCTCGCTCCCAAGTAGCTTCTCTCTCGGAATGATGAGACCACTGAACTTTGAGAAACTTGATGTTATGACGTCGGGTGACACGCTCTGCTTGATCAAGAATGTGAACCGGGTACTCTCGGTATGTGAGGTTATCTTGGAGATCAAGCGTTTCGTGGTCCACTCCACGGATAGGATCCGAGAAGCAACGCCTGAGTTGAGAGACGTGGAAGACATCATGCACTCTGGAAAGATGTGGGGGTAGTTCCAACTGGTAGGCAACCTCTCCTCGTTTAGCGAGAATGCGAAAAGGACCAATGTAACGAGGAACCAACTTGCCTTTGATACCGAAACGATGGGTACCCTTCAAAGGAGTAACCCGAAGGTAAGCTTTGTCGCCAACTTCATAAGTCATATCCTTATGATGACGATCATACTGGCTCTTTTGACGAGACTGGGCTGTTTTTAAATTCTCACGAATGATGCGAACTTGCTCTTACGCCTCTGGATCATGTCGGTCCAAAGAATTGTCTTTCACGGTTTCGACCAGTTCAACGGTGTTCGACATCTTCGTCCATAGAGTATCCCAAAAGGAGCTTTCTTGAGACTGGATTGATAGCTATTGTTATAAGCAAACTCGGCAAAAGGAAGACATTTCTCCCAATCCATACCGAATGAGATAACGCAAGCTCTAAGCATGTCTTGAGAATTTGGTTGACCCATTCCACGACCACTCGATGAGGGTGGAAAGCGATCTTGAAGGAAAGATGGGTTCCCATGGCGTTTGGAAACTCTCCCGAAATGAGAAGTGAAAAGACTACCACGGTCTGAATTGATCTCTAGTGGAACACCATGAAGTGACACTATTCGAGAAATATATAAGTCAGCGAGCTGACTAGCAGTGATACTCTCTCGAACAGGAAGGAAGTGAGCCACTTTGGAAAGACGATCAATGACTACGAAGATAGCATTATTCCCTCTCTTGGTCCTGGGAAAGCCGGTGATGAAATCCATACCAACTTTATCCCATTTCCACTCAGGAATAGCTAAAGGCCTTTGATGAAGGGTGCCAGCAGGCCTTTGATGCTCTGCCTTAACGCGACGACAAACATCACATTTAGCAATGAACTCAGCGATTTCTCTCTTCATCCTAGTCCACCAGAACCTCTGGCGTAGGTCCTGATACATCTTAGTACTACCGGGATGAATCGTGAGAGGGGATTCATGCGCCTCCTTAAGAATCAATTGTCGCAGATGTTGATTCTTGGGAACCACCAAGAGATTCTCAAAGAAAACAACACCACGATCATCCATAGAAAACATCCACCAACTCCTTCTTAATGTTTCTCTTGATCAAGGAAATTCCGTGTCACTTTTGAGCTGCGATAATCCGATCCTCAAGATCAGGTTTCGCCACCAAGGTAGAAAGGAATCCGTGAGGAGCTATGTGAAGATTAAGCTTACAAAATTCCTCATGGAGAAGTGGTTGGCCCTGCTGCAACATAAGATTGTTGCAATAGGATTCTGACTTAGCGCATCAGCCATGACATTGGCTTTGCCTGGGGTGTAGGTAATCCCTAGATCATAATCTGAGATCAACTCCAACCAACGTCTTTGCCTAAGGTTCAGATCTGGTTGGGTGAAGATATACTTGAGACTCTGGTGATCGGTGTAGATCTCACAACGTTTACCAAGAAGGTAATGTCGCCAGGTCTTGAGTGCATAGACTACGGCTGCAAGCTCTAGATCATGTGTAGGATAATTCTCCTCATGTGGATGCAACTGTCGAGATGCATAGGCAATCACATGACGATCCTGCATAAGAATGCAACCTAGTCCCTGTCGTGAGGCGTCGCAATAGATAACAAAGTCTTTAGTGAAATCCGGTGGCACAAGTATGGGAGCAGAAGTCAGGCATCTTTTCAGTTCCTGAAAACTGTACTCACACTGTGGGGACCACTCAAACTTTTTATCTTTCTTGAGAAGTTCCGTGAGGGGTTTGGCCACTTTAGAGAAGTTTTCAACAAAGCGGCGACAATAGCTGGCTAGACCAAGGAAACTCCTAACTTGTTTAACGGTTTCAGGTGGAGTCCAATCGAGAACGGACTTCACTCTCTCGGGATTGACAGCGATGCCCTTACCAGAGATTACGTGGCCTAGGTAGGTCACTTCTGGCAACCAAAATTCACACTTGGAGAACTTGGCATAAAGACGGTGCTCTCTGAGTTTCTCTAACACAAGTCTAAGATGTTCGGCATGCTCTTCCTCGTTCTTCGAGTAAATAAGAATATCATCGAGGTAAACCACGACGAACTTATCTAGGTACTCCATGAAGATCGAGTTCATCAAGCGGGAGAATGTGGCTGGGGCGTTGGTTAGACCAAAGGACATGACGGTGTACTCGTACTGTCCATAACGAGTGACAAAAGCCGTTTTAGGAATGTCCCCGTTTCTGATTTTGATTTGGTGGTAGCCTAGCCTCAAATCCATCTTGGAGAAGACTGAGGATCCATCGAGCTGATCATACAGATCGTTGATCCTGGGAAGCGGATATTTGTTCTTTATCGTGACCAAATTAACGGGACGATAATCTACAACCATCCGGTCCGTACCATCCTTCTTCTTGACGAAGAGGACGGGGCAAGCCCAAGGAGAAGAACTAGGACGGATGAAACCCTTTTGCAAGGACTCATCAAGTTGTTTCTTAAGCTCGGCTAGTTCTAAGGGTGCCATCTTGTAGGGTCTCCTAGAGATTGGAGCAGTTCCTGGGATAAGATCTATGACGAACTCTACATCTCTGTCGGGTGGAATACCTGGTAGTTCCTCTGGAAAGACATCCGGAAAGTCACGGACTACCGAGATATCTTCAAGGTCTGGAAGAGGGCTGGCATTAAGAGAATAGAGCTGACGCCTTGCAACTCTAGTGGAGACAGTGACTATCTTGCCAGATGGGTGTGTAAGCTGAACGGACCTGGTGTAACAATCAATCTTGGCATAATGAGCTGTCATCCACCCATACCCAAGATGATGTTAATATCTGAGACTTGAGGGCTATAAGTGATGCAAGGAATACAAGTCTGTCTACAAGGATTTCGTTACCATGGCTTACACTAGAAGTTTGCCATTTGGATCCAAGGAGTTTGAATGACTAGTGGAAAGGGCATATCACAAAATGACATGTTGTGCAAGTTAGCATAGCTTTGAAATGAAGGAGTGAGACGCCCGATGTCGAATGAACCGATCTTTGGATGACAGTTGACAAGGAGTGTACCAAGAACGACATCCGGATCATCATGGCGTTTACGGCTGAGACGTGATGCACGTGTCCACGTTCGATGGGAGTTGACTTGACATCGATCATCTTGCCAGGTGGCTTAACACAACCAATGACTTCTCGGGCTGGGGTGGAGCATAGCTAGGCGAGATCGATCCGTGCATAGTGTCCTGGCTTCCCGCATGTGAAGCAAGTCCCTGAAGTTGGACGTGGACCCGCACTGACAAGCGGTCTACCAGTAGGCCTGGGTGGAACATATGACTGAGCTGGGGAAGGCACCACATAGGATGGTCTCGGTGAATATCTGGAAGGAAGAGCGGAGTTTGGAACCCAAATTCGGCGCTTCTGAGAACTAGAACCGGAGGAAGATCCCAAATCACGGGTGTGCTTACGAGACTCCTCGTAAGTGAGCTGAGCTGTCTCTGCATTGATGGCCTTGTTCACCAGAGATTGGAATGTATCACAATGATGCAGGTGGAGATCACGACGCAACTTGGGGTTGAGACCCTTCCGGAACCTAGCCTGCTTCTTGGCGTCCGTGGACACCTCTTCTGTGGCATAGCGGGCGAGGTTCTCAAACTCTCTACTGTAAGCATCAACAGCCATCTTACTCTGGGTGAAACTACAGAACTCTTCTCTCTTGCGATCGATGAGTGCTTCAGGAATGTGATGCTCGCGAAAATCCTCAGTGAAATCTCTCCAGGTAGGAATCTGACCAGCTGGAAGCATAGCCTCATAGTTCTGCCACCAGAGACTAGGAGGACCTTCCAGGTGGTATGTGGCATAGGTGACCTTGTCATCTTCAGCTACGTTCGCAGAACGAAGCTTGTGTGTGATACTATGGAGCCAGTCATCTGCATCGAGCGGCTCGATGGAATGATGAAAGGTAGGTGGGTGCAAGCGAATGAAGTCATGAATGGTTGCAGACCCTTTGAACCAATGTGCGGTGTTCTCCTCGATACGTGCCAACAAGCGGTTAGACTCACGCTTGTTTCTCTCCATCTCTAACATGAACTCTGTCAACGAAGGCTGGTCGGGAGGATCCTCATCCCTACCATCTCCGTGGTTCTGGCTATGAACAACAGAACATCGCTTAGCTGATGACATCCTGAGAAACGAAACCAAGGACGGAATCAGCATCAACTATGGGCTATAGAATGTAGGACAAGAAAATTAGTAACTCTCGAACTCCTAGGGCAATTCCGGCAACATAACGGCAGTAAAATGCTCAGAATGAGACATCCTGCTAAAATGGGGTAGTAACATACTCAACATCATCACTCTAGGTTCTGAGATAGTACTAAACAGGCTACACTGGAGGTACTCGAAAACTGGAGTATGACTCTGATCAACCAATCCTATGGTACTACGGAGTAGTAACACGTGATCCTGATAGACAGAAGAGAAAGCCTAGTTTCTTAACCCCGTGGGAAAGATAGGATGACTCAGCTCAGAAGGCCATGAGGTATAAGGAGTAAAAAGAGCCTTACGTTCCTTCCCACAATCTATTCCCTTACATAACTAAAGAATTTCTAGACTCAACTTCGACCAGTTTGGCTTGGTAATCCTCTGAGCGATCGACTCGATACCAAAGCTGTCGGGACCCGACTCAATGCCACATCGATCTAGCATGTAACACCTCATATCACTTTGCGGCCTCACGCACGGTATCCCCACGGTGTCGCCTTACCTTTGCGGGACCGTTTGTGCCTTTTGGCACACGTATATGATAGTGTCGCTAGCATCCATATGATAAGGAGCCCGGCTGACATGGCTAGTCGTAAACCCAAAGTGGCACAAACTTACGAGGACAGCATCCATGACCCATCATCGAGCGTGTCGGTCATCACGAGTGAATCCAGTGCTGTAGCACCGGGCTAACAGACTCGGTGAACCGGCTGTAGCGGCTAACAGACTCCGGTATTCATCGCGACATTTCCCGAAGGGACGTACACAGAACGAAGAAGGACACATGCCGCCAGCCTAAGTGTTCCGAGCGTGTAGCACGCTACCATGGCTCGAAGGAATCACTAGGAGACATTTCCGTAAGAGAGGCTACTAAGGATAAACAACTAGATAGTCGGATCCCACACATAGCAATACACATTACACATCGCATAACATGCAAGTATGTGTTGTACAACATGGCATCACAGCATAACTCAACAACTCATATAGATAAAGGCTCAGAGGAGCCATCATAACATATATTGCAAACAGGGGTCACAGGACCCATCATACAGAGCATACAAGCAACAAGCGGAAGCATTACATGTCTGGGTACAGACATCTACAAATGAAAAAGGCTAAAGAGCCTGACTATCTACAACATCCGATCAAGATCGTAGCTGAGGTACAAGCTACTTGTCGAAGTCCACAAGACACTAGTAAGACCGAAGTCTCCGCTGCAAAAACATAAATAAAGCAACATGAGTACAAAGGTACTCAGCAAGACTTACATCAGATCCTATCATACATGCATTTGTATCAACAGGGTAATGTGGGCTTTAGTTGCAGCAAGCCAGCTTTGACTATGTGGCTATCCTGTTCTACGACTACCAGAACTTCTTTGAGGTGATATGGCGCACACGAGTCCACTAATCACCACACAATACACTACTATGGATTCATCCCCGTCTCCCTACGAGAAGGCCATCCATAGCACTCACACTTGTCTTGAGCATTTTATAGTATCCACTTCAAGTTGTCTATGTACCATGTAAGCATCCAAGAAGTCCATATCCGCGGACCCGGCTATTCGAATAGATCATGTTAACCCTGCAGGGGTGTACTTCTTCACACACGCTCTCGCCACTTACCACCATGTACACGTCGTGTATCTCGGCAACCTTCAAGCGGAAGCCTGGCGAGGGAGTCGGCCACGACCTGACTAACCACACAAGACTCTAGCCCAGGTTTACCGCCTATTCGGTTCTATCCGCAAGGAGATCCGGCCGGGTGTCGCTCACGGCCCCAAACGATGTGAGCAGGGTTCCCAAGCCCACCATCCGGTGCCACTTGGTACACCGTACATCAGGCCTAGTCTGTCCCAAGCCCACCTGGTGGGTGCCACTTGGTAGACTACTAACACTACCTACAAACACCGAAACTAGTTGCGACTCACGGACAGAGACCAAGTTGGTTAATAAGTCGAGAGGGCTTGGGCGCTGGAGCCCAATGTGTGGTAGTATCGAGTCATTGGACAACATACATAGAACTTCGATTGCTTAAGGACGGTTCCAGTGAGACAACCCACCATGTACTCCTACATGGCCTCTCACCGCTACCTTTACCAAATCGTGTTCACACACTTAACTTTCAGCACCAGAACAACTCATAACACTCCAATTCATTCCCAATGAATCAGACCTGACACAACTCTAAGCAATAGCAGGCATAGCATGGTAGGAACACAACATGGCTCAATCAACTCCTACACATGCTAGTGGGTTTCAACTATTCTTCGTGGCAACGACAGTCATGCAGAGGAATGGGTTCAACTACCGCAAAGACAAAGTAGCGTATGAATCGTTGTTGTCCTAATGCAATAACTGAGAGCAGGAGCGAGAGAGTAGGATTATATCGGAATGAACAAGGGGGTTTGCTTGCCTGGTATATCAACAAGGAAGGCACTGATTCATAGACAGGTACTCTGGAACACTCTCCGGAGTAGGACCTATCGAGAAGGAACGGTGTCGGCAATCAATAAACAATCATATGCAACAATATGATGCATGAACATGGCATGAATATGTGATGTTGTTTGAGCTAATGCAGCTAGCATTCATTTGCTTGAAGTCTATTTGAATCAAGAATTCTAATGCAACTCCAAGCTAAGTCTTAATAAATGCCATTTATGTGTTTTCACCTATACAGCAGGTATGAGTTGGTTTTTCATGCATGAAACTAGTACAGATGGATAGATTGCATTTTTCTGATAATTTTTCATATATAAATTATTTCAATCTGAGCTACGGTTGAATTTCTATGATTTTTTGAAGTTTATATCATTTTCTGGAATTTCCTGATTTAATTTAAATCCAGAAAATGGATAATCTACGTCAAGACGACGTCATGCTCGTCGGCAGAGGTCAACGGTGCTGACCAGGTCAAATCTGAGGCTGGGACCCACATGTCAGTGACACAGGGACTAATCCCGGTCAAACTCTGCGCTGACTGGGGTTTGACTAGGTGTGGGGCCTGCTGTCAGTGGCTATTAGGGGTGTTTAGTTGGCAGGGTTAGCGCTAATGGCTGCCACGTCGACGGTCGCCGAGTTGGCGGCGGCGACCAAAACAACGGCGCGCTGGCTCGGATTTGAGCTACGGCGGTGTTTTGGCGCCCGAGGGCACCGGGAGGAGTCTTGCTCGTCCGAATCCAGAGGACCGGACGGGAGGCAGCAGAGGTGGCAGGGCAGCCGCCGGCAGCCGGGCGGCGGCGAGCTCATCATGGGGGGCGGCTGAGGATGCTAGGGACGACGGGGCAAGGGGGAAGCGGGTCATCATCTCACCACGGAGCTGCAGGGATGGTTAACGGCTTGGGGACGGCTTGGTGATGACGGAACGGCGGCGGCGATCTCCAGGCCGAGGCGGCGGAGACGAGCTTGATGGTGACGCTTCCGACCGTCCGGGCTTGCTTCCTTCGCCGAGGAGACATAGTAGACGATGGCGGAGCTCGCAAGCACGGCGGGTGGTCGAGGGAACGGCGGGGGCGCGCGTGGCAGCGAACGGCGGCGATGGTGGCGCTCGGGCGTGCGCGTGAGGGAGAGTTAGAGGAGGGGGCGAGAGCAGAGAGTAACGGGGAGAGGCAGAGAGGGTCGAGGGGGCCGCGTGGCGTCTCCAGGGGGTCGACGAAGCGAGCAGGGAGGCAGGAGGAGGTGGAAGCAGGAGGTGGCAGGGTGCAAGCAAGAAGCGACACGCACAAAGGCCGATGAGGCACAAGGAAGAAGACAGAGGAGGAGGCAGGCTGGGCTGCTGCTGGGCAGCACAGTAACAGGCTGCACAGGGAGGTAAGCGCGGGTAAGTTTCTCCCTTTCTTTTTCTATTTTTTTGTTTTCTGTAATTTGTTTTGATTTAGTTTTAAACACTAAATCATTTTATTTACTTATGCCAATTTTTGCAGGAGCTAGTGGCATTATACCAGAGCTCCTCATCAACTAGCATAATTTTTTTGGACAATATTGTATATATATAACAATATATATCCAAAGCAAATATTTACTGCATTAATTCCAAATGCCCAAAATAAATACTTATGAGCTCCTAAAAATATTGGTTTGATTTTTATGTCTGTCCAATATTTTCAGGGAGCAACATGAGCATTTTCTTGGACCCTTTTGGAGCAATTTTTATTTGGGTCATTTCCAGAGATGATTCTGAGGGTTTCACAAATCCTCATTTCACATTTAAATGAAATTTAAACATGATGCACACATGAAGGGCTATCCTAGGTCATACCAGATCTAGGGATGTGACATCTTCTTCCTCACAAGTGGCAGTTAAGCAGCAGAAGTTCTACCTTCCTCCTCCTCCGTTTTGTCAGCCTTACCGGCAGAAGAACTCAGGTGGTCATGGATCTTCCCACCCACCCAACCCAGGCTATCAGAACAAGTCAAATTCTCAAGCTCCAAGGTCAAATGCTCCTTCTCATCGTCCGCTCTCAGAGGTGACTTGCAACAAGTGCCAGCAGAAAGGTCACTACGCGAACAAGTGCTTCAACCAAAGGCGCCTTCCGCCTCCTCCTCCTATGAGATCTTCAAGCAATGCAGTGGTCAAGCATAATTCCAAGTTTGCAAAGGTCAACATGATGAACGCAGCTCAGGTAGAGGACTCTTTAGAAGTGATCATGGGTAATCTTCCTGTTAACGATTTTCCTGCAAAAGTTCTTTTTGACACTGGTGCATCACTTAGTTTCATCTCAGGACCATTTGCATCTAAGCATGAGTTGTCTTTCCAAGATTTGCCTAGAACGTTAGCAGTTGTCTCTCCGGGTAAATGCATGAACGCAAACTACATGGTTCCGGATGTTTCCATCAAGATGGGAAACTATAAATTTATGTCTTCTCCAATTGTCCTTGGTGACTCAGATATTGATCTAATTCTCGGGATGGACTGGCTTTCTAAGCACAAAGCTCAACTTGATTGTGCTGCCAGAGAGATTCAATTGACACACTCTTCTGAGGATGTTATCATCTATGCCGCTCGGGACGAAACCATTCAGTTATTCTCTCTCAATGAGAAGGGCGAGTTATATGCAATCTCTCTGATTCCAGTCGTTTGTGAGTACCAAGATGTCTTTCTAGAAGAGCTTCCGGGTATGCCTCCGCACCGGCCAGTCGAGTTCGTTATCGATCTTGAGCCTGGCAATGAACCCGTTTGCAAGCGTCCATACAAGCTTGGACCTAAAGAGCTCAAGGAATTGAAGAAACAGCTCGATGAACAAGAGTGTCTGGGTTTGATCAGACCGAGTTCATCACCATGGGGTTGTGGAGTTCTTTTTGTCCAGAAGAAGGATGGCACAGACCGACTGTGCGCCGGTTACCGTCCATTGAACAAGAAGACAATCAAGAACAAGTATCCACTTCCCAACATCAATGAGCTATTCGAGCAACTCAAAGGTGCTAAAGTATTCTCCAAGCTTGACCTTCGTATGGGTTATCATCAGATTCGCATTCGCGAACAAGATATTCCCAAGACAGCATTCAGAACAAGCTTTGGTTCTTATGAATATACTGTCATGTCTTTTGGCCTTGTCAATGCTCCTCCAACGTTCTCTCGAATGATGAACTTCATCTTCAACCCCTACACCAATGAATTCGTCTTGGTGTATCTCGATGATATCTTGGTCTTCTCTAAGAATAAGAAGGATCATGCCAAACATTTGCGATTGGTGCTCGACAAGCTCAGAGAGTATCAATTCTATGCCAAGTTTTCCAAATGTGAGTTCTGGCTTGATGAAGTTCCTTACCTTGGTCACATCATCTCCGCCAAGGGCATTGCTGTTAATCCCAAGAAGGTGTCTGCAATTGTGAATTGGGAACCTCCTCAGAATGTCAAGCAGCTCCGCAGTTTTCTTGGTCTTGCAAGCTATTGTCGAAGATTCGTTGAGAATTTCTCTAAGATTGCAAAGCCTCTTTCCAACCTCCTCCAGAAGCATGTCAAGTATGTCTGGTCACCTGAGTGTGATGTTGCTTTCAACACCCTCAAAGAGAAGCTAGTCTCAGCTCCTGTATTGACTCCTCCTGATGAATCCAAACCATTCGAAGTTTTATGTGATGCTTCTCTTCAAGGTCTCGGTGATGTGTTAATGCAAGAGAAGAAAGTTGTGGCCTATACCTCTCGTCAGTTGAAGCCAACGAAAAGAACTACCCCACTCATGATCTTGAGTTGGCGGCAGTTGTCCATGCATTAATAACATGGAGACATCTCTTGTTGGGAAGGAAAGTGGACATATTCACCGATCACAAGAGCCTCAAGTATATCTTCACTCAAACCAACATCAACCTCAGGCAAACTCGATGGGTCTAAATGATTCAAGAGTACAATCCAAGTATTGAATATACTCCTGGCAAGGAGAATGTGATTGCAGATGCTCTGAGCAGAAAGGCTTGTTGCAACAGCTTAATTCTCAAGCCCTTCCAACCAGACCTTTGTGAAGCTTTCCGTAAACTGAATCTTCAAGTTGTTCCTCAAGGCTTTCTTGGCAACCTCATAGTCTCTCCTACTTTGGAAGATCAAATTCGTGAGGCACAACTCCTGGATACCATGGTGAAGAAGGTGAAACGTGGTATTGACAAGGCTATTTCCAAATACAAGTGCTATCGCTTGGATGACAAAGATACTCTATTCTTTGAGGATCGAATTGTGGTTCCTAAAGGCGATCTAAAGAAAGTCATTATGAACAAGGCACACAATTCTCTTCTTTCCATTCATCCTGGAAGTAAGAAGATGTACCATGACCTCAAGCAGTCGTATTGGTGGACTCGAATGAAGCGAGAAATTGCTCATTTCGTGAATGAATGTGACGTCTGCAGAAGGGTGAAAGCAGAGCACCAGCGACCAGCTGGTCTACTCCAACCTCTTGCTATTCTAGAATGGAAGTTCGATCATGTTGAAATGGACTTTGTTACTGGATTTCCAAAGTCCAAGCATGGGAATGATGCTATTTTCTTTGTCATTGACAAACTTACTAAAGTGGCTCATTTCCTTCCAATCAAAGAATCCATCACAGCATCCCAGTTGGCAGAGCTATACACCTCCAGAATTGTCTCCTTGCACGGCATTCCACAATTGATCTCTTCAGATCATGGAAGCATTTTCACCTCTAAGTTCTGGGACTCCTTTCAGAAGGCCATGGGCACCAACATTCGCTTCAGCACAGCTTTCCATCCTCAAACTAGTGTCCAAGTCAAGCGAGTCAATTAAACCCTTCAAGATATGCTCAGTGTTTGTGTCATTTCCTTCGGTATGAAGTGGGAAGATTGTCTTCCATATGCCGAGTTCTCCTACAACAACAGCTTCCAAGCGAGTTCGGGCAAGGCCCCATTCGAAATCCAATATGGCAGAAAGTGTCGTACTCCTCTAAATTGGCCCGAGACTGGTGAACGCCAACTTCTTGCCAATGACTTGATCACAGAAGCTGAAGAAATGTGTAAAGTCATCCGTGAAAATCTCAAAGCCGTGCAATCGCGCCAGAAGAGTTACTATGATAGCAAGCACCATGTCTACCTCCGCGTCTCTCCAATGAAAGGCACTCGTCGCTTCGGTATCAAAGGGAAGCTTGCCCCTAGATACGTGGGTCCTTTCAAGATCATTGGCAAAAGAGGCGATCTCGCCTATCAACTTGAGCTTCCGTCCACCTTCGCGAACGTGCACGATGTGTTTCACGTGTCACAGCTTCGTAAGTGCTTCAAGACGACTGAGCGCACTATCAACTTCGAAGAAATTGACCTCCAAAAAGATCTGTCTTATCATGAGCACCCCGTTGCTATTCTTGAAGAAACCGAGCGCAAGATTCGCAACAAGCCAATCAAATTCCTGAAAGTGAAGTGGTCACACCATTCCGACCGAGAAGCCACCTGGGAGCGCGAGGATCACCTCCGTTCTGAATATCCAAAGTTCTTGTAGTGGTGGAGTGTTGTAACACCCCGGATGTGACTTTCCATATTTGTAACTCCAGCTCTTGCCATTTTCGGCTATGTGTTATGGTATCCCTCCGTGATTGGGTTTTGTCTTTCGTTTTACATTTTGTTCATGTCTTGCATTTCATATCATGTCATCATGTGCATCTCATTTGCATACGTGTTCGTCTCATGCATCCGAGCATTTTCCCCGTTGTCCGTTTCGCAATCCGACACTCTCACATGCACCCGGCGCACCCCTCTTGTCTCTTTTTGTGAGCGGGAGAAAAATGTTCTCGGAATGGACCGAGGTTTGCCAAGTGGCCTTGGTACACCACCGGTAGACCACCTGTCAAGTTTCGTTCCATTTGGAGGCCGTTTGATGCTCCAACGGTTAACCGGGTAGCCGCAAAGGCCTCTTGTGTGTTGCAGCCCAACACCCTTCCAAAACAGCCCAATAACCCATCTAAACCCCCTCCACGCTCTCTGTCGTCGGATCACGATCGTGTGGGCGAAAACTGCACCTCATTTGGAGTCTCCTAGCTCCCTCTACCTATAAATATGTGATCCCCCCGAATTTTTCACAGTCCAAACCCTAGCCACCGCTCCCCTCGCGCCACCGAACACGTCCGGGCGACGCCGAACGCGTCCTCCACCACCTCCGCACCACTCTCGTGCTGCCACGTGGCGCACCACCGCTTCCCACCGCCGTCGGCCCATGAGCCCGCGCGGGGCCCTCCGGGCCCGATCGCCGCCGCCCGCGCCTCTGGCGAACCCGCGATCCGGCCGCCGCCCCGCCGCCTCGGCCCCGCAGTCCGGATCCGCCCCGGAGCTACCTCGTCGGCGTCTTCCCCGGCCAACTCCGGCCACCACCGCACCATCTCCGGCGAGATCTCATCGGGGTGGACGAGATCCACCCGTTCCTCGAACCAAACAGCCTCCCTGCGTCCCGATCCACTCCATCCCGGAACCATCTCGTCCCGCGTTGACTTTCGCGGAGGTGAAATTTCACCAAGTCCCGAAGCTCCCTGTTATTTTAATGCCCTGTTCATCATGCCATAACTCCATGCGCGTTACTCCGATTTGTGCATATAATATGTCAAAATGTTCATCATGAGATGCTATTCATTTTGTTCCATTGTGCCATGCTTGTTTGAGTTCATCTTGATGCCTAAATAATCGTTACAAGAATGCTATATGATGTTAACTGCTGTCTGTTAACAGAACTTGGTGATTTGTCTTTTTCATTGCATTTTGTGTGTGCATCCTATGAGCATGAGCTCTACAGGTGTTTTGATCTACAACATGCCATATTTATAGAGGTGCTTGCCATGTATTCTTGTGATCAGTGTGGTGGCTATCACAAGCATGCAAACTAGGCTTCGTGATGTTGCTGATTTCAGTCCCTGTTCTGCTGTTATTTTGATGCCATGTATACTTGATGCTACAGAGAGATCCATGCTTATTTTGAGATACTTCAGTAAGGATGTTTTGAACATATGGTTATGATATATCTATCCATGCCCCTGCTTGCAATTATGGAGTAATATAGCATGTCATTTTCCTGCTCTACTTTTGCTATAAAATGTTCCTGGCAGAATGTTAACATGCTAATCAATTTTGTGATGGTTGTTGCTAGTGATCCAAGCATGCTATGAACTTGTTCTTGCCATGGTTAGTTTCATAAACATGTCTTCTTGATGATGCTATGCTTATCTTGTCATGCAATGACTTGTGATGAGTGAATCGAGCTCGTAAAGATGCCTTCATAATTCTGTTAATGCCATGCTCTGTTTTCTGTCGTCTGAATCTGTTAATGAAACTTGCTATGTTTACATGGGTTCCATCATATCTTCTGATCCTTTTTGGCTCATGGTCAGTAAGGGACTTTTGTGCTATGCATTTAGTAGTATCATGCCATGCCTTAGTTTTCTATGATATGTGTTGGGGAACGTAGTAATTTCAAAAAATTTCCTACGCACACGCAAGATCATGGTGATGCATAGCAACGAGAGGGAGAGTGTTGTCTCACGCACTCGTGAGACCGGGCGAAGCGTTGACGCAACGTAGACGAAGTAGTCGAACGTCCTCCCGGTTCAACCGATCCAAGCACCGTTACTCCGGCACCTCCGAGTTGTTGACACACGTACAGCTCGATGACGCACCCCGATCTCCGATCCAGCAGAGGCGCTGGAGGAGTTCCACAAGACGACGGCGTGGTGGCGATCTTGATGTTCTATCGTCGCAGGCTTCGCCTAAGCACCGCTACAATATGACCGAGGTGTAATCTTGTGGAGGGGGGCACCGCACACGGCTAAGGAACGATCTCAATGATCAACTTGTGTGTCTAGGGTGCCCCCCTACCCCCGTATATAAAGGAGGGAGGGGGAGGCCGGCCGGCCCCCTTGGGGCGCGCCAAGGGAGGAGGAATCCTCCTCCTAGTAGGAGTAGGATTCCCCCTTTCCTACTCCTACTATGTCAGGACCCCGACTCAATGCCACATCGATCTAGCATGTAACACCTCATATCACTTTGCGGCCTCACGCACGGTATTCCCACGGGTGTCGCCTTACCTTTGCCCGGGACCGCTTATGCCTTTTGGCACACGATATGATAGTGTCGCTAGCATCCATATGATAAGGAGCCCGGCTGACATGGCTAGTCGTAAACCCAAAGTGGCACAGACTTACAAGGACAGCATCCATGACCCAAAGATCGAACGTGTCGGTCATCGGTGAGTGAATCCAGGCTGTAGCACTTGGGCTAGCAGACTCGTGAACCGGGCTGTGGCGGCTAACAGGACTCCGGTATTCATCGCGTGACATTTCCCGAGGGACGGACACAGAACGAAGAAGGACACATGCCGGCCAGCCTAAGTGTTCCGGAGCAGTAGCAAGCTACCATGGCTCAGTGAAACACTAGGAGACATTTCCCGGTAAGAGAGGCTACTAAAGATAAACAACTAGATAGTCAGATCCCACACATACCAAGCATTTCAAACATACACACAATATGCTCAATATGTGTAAATACAACATGGCATCACAACATAACTCTACGACTCAAGTATGTATTCATTAGGCTCCGAGGAGCGAGATATTACAAACAGGGGTCTCACGACCCAACATTCAGAGCATACAAGTCAAGCACAAGCGGAAGCTAATCATGTCTGAGTACAGACATCTACAAATGAAAAAGGCTTAGAAGCTTGACTAACTACTAGATCCTGCCGAGGGCACAAGATTGTAGCTGAGGTAACAAGCTAAACGTCGAAGTCCACGTGGAACTACTAGCGAGACTGAAGTCTCTCTGCAAAAACATAAAATAGGCAAACGTGAGTACAAATGTACCCAGCAAGACTTACATCAGAACTAACTACATATGCATCATTATCAACAAAGGGGTGGTGGAGTTTAACTGCAGCAAGCCAGCTTTGACTCAGTGGCTAACCTGAACTACGACTACAAGTAACTCTTTTGAGATGGCGCACACGAGTCCACATATTCACCATATCAATACACCACTATGGATCTGCTCCCGTCTCCCTACGAGAACGCCATCCATAGCACTCACACTTATCTTGCGTATTTTAGGGTATCCACTTTCACTTGTCTATGAACTATGCAAGGGTCCAAGTTTCCATATCCGAGGAATCCGGCTATTCAATAGATAATGATAACCCCGCAGGGTGTACTTCTTCACACACGCTCTCGCCACTTATCGCCTCAGACACGCCATGTACCTCGGCAACCTTCAAGCGGAAGCCAGGCGAGGGAGTCGGCCACGACCTACCTAAACACTCAAGTCTCTCGTCCAGGTTTATCGCCTATTCGGGTTCCATCCGCAAGGAGATCCGGCCGGGGTGTCGCTCACGGCCCCAAACGATGTGAGCAGGGTTCCCAAGCCCACCATCCGGGTGCCACTTGGTACACCGTACATCAGGTGCCTAGTCTGTCCCAAGCCCACCTGCACGGGTGCCACTTGGTAGACTACTAGCACTACCTACAAACACCGAAACTAGTTGCAACTCCCGGACAGAGAACAAGGGTGAATAAGAAGCCGAGAGGGTCGAGTTACGGAACCCAATGTGTGGTAGTAACTGTTCATGGATCACAAACACGTAACTCAGTTCTCGAGGACGGCTGCAATGAGACAACCCACCATGTACTCCTACATGGCCTCTCACCGCTACCTTTACCAAATCGTGTTCACACACTTAGCTCTCAACAGTAGGACATGTTTACACACCTCCGATTCATTCCCGATGAATCAGAGCCTGACTGCCTGTAGGATTACCAAGCCAAACTGGTCGAAGTTGAGTCTAGAAATGCTTTAGTCATATGTAAGGGAATTGATTGTGGGATGGAACGTAAGGCTCTTTTTACTCCTTATACCTCATGGCCTTCTGATCTGAGTCAACCTCTTCTCTTCTACGGGGATTAAGAACTAGGCCTTCTCATCTATCTATCAGGATGACGTGTTACTAATCCATAGACTTATAGGATTGATAGTTTCAAGCCTCAATTCAGTTTCTACTACTTTTAATATGTTCTCAATTGAACCAGAACCTTGATATTGTGCTTCAGAGTGGCTATGCCACCATTTTTGTAACATGTTTCCAATCTTTTTGAGAATTTACAGCCGTTATGCTGTCCGAGTCATCCCAGGTTTCTAAACAATCTGAAGCATTTGCAAATCCCTTCCTCCCATTTTGATGTTCATTTGGGCCAGGTTAATCACACTAAATGCTGAGTTGAGGTATTCTATTGCCTCAACATATATGCTGGAATTATTATTATGACCTAGGTATCTTAGGGGATCATCTAGTAATCTAGCCATGATTTGTGTCCCAGCGTGATGATTCTGGCCTTCATTCTCGAAAGCATCCCGTGATGCCATTTAGTAATAGGTATTCTACTCCTGGGTTCTTGACCCAAGACTCACCCTATTTACCTCATGTTGATAGTCTTTGCTCGTTCCTTTAGGTTATTAGTAACCTTTGCATTAGTCCTCGAGGTCCGTGGTATTTCCTTCTTCCAAATACTATGAACCGCTTATGGCAGAAGTTTGTTGGATCAAAAGATCACAACAGGGGTGCTCTTGAGGAGTTCTCCATTCATAATTGTGAATCTGCCAGTTCTACCCTTTCCGCATGGGTTATCCGGAAGAAATGTTGAGCTTCGCTCGACATACTAATCTATGCATCCACAACTCAGAAAATCATATGTTCCTTTGAGTTGTCCCCCTTTAGTTGTATCCTGACCTCCGTCTATCGATTGATAGTCAGGAGTAGTCGTGCATTCGTGTTCATCGATGCCTTTTACTTCTGTGGTCCATCAAGCCATTCTATTCTGGAATGACTAGGAGAAACAAACTCCAGTACCTCATCCATATACAGGATTGGGTCAAAGCAATTGTACTTCGCAGATCAAAATGCTAATCCGGCTTTTGTTCTGTTCTACCTTGGAGTATTACCATCTTTATATCAAGAATGTCATGGGAATTGCACACCATCCTATGAACTCTTGATACAGTGATACTCCTCGCCATCATTATTCATTCCTCGGTCCCGTGTTGTCACAACCGGAATGCCGACAAGTGAACCATGATGTGTGAAATCTATACTCCTAGCAACTCCGTTGCTTGGTAGTTAAAGGACAATAATTTCATTCTTAGCATGTTGGTTCTTGAATCATCATCCTAAGATAGATCGTGCTACCTAGTCCTTACTTCCGGTGCACTCTTCGATCAATGAGTTAGGATCTTGTCAAACCCTCGCTCTTTTGATCATATCATCTTGCCCTGAAAAGCAAGATTGTTCTCGAGCTTAGTAACATATCGGTGGTTCGTGATGTTCCGAATATCTTCTCGGAAGTATTACCAGGTTGTCACCTGACCGCTATGTTGAGTTTGTGATCAAGTTGGTTTCTTGTAATCACCCCTTCTCCAAGAATCTGTGTTGCATACCCCTGTGCTAGTTGGTTAAGCTAAACAACAACTTGGAGAGTTGGAAGATAAAAGCTTGTCCGACTTAGCTCATGTTAAGGGATATCTTGTATATGTGTTGAAGAAAGATGATATCCCCATCGATTGGTCCTCGTGATCAGTTGTTGGATCTATTGCGTTGTCAAAACTTTGATTTGAGTGTGGGCTATTCTCAAATCAAATCAGAACCAATGATGTTCGTAATGTTGTCTTACTCGTGGATTTTCCTCGAGCATACACCATTATATCCTTTAGGTCTGACCAATGCTATCACTTGTTCACATAATTATGGAATTCCATCTTCATGGGAACCTGGATGAATTGTTGTTGAGCCCATCGACAACATCCTTGTCCTCCATAATTTTGTTGAATATTAAGCTAGTGTTGGAAACTTTTGAAAGCATTTGTTCATGCTAGATCATGAAGCATATGCCCAGGTGAAAGAAGTGACTTCCTCAAATTCATGTGCATTTGATGCAAGTTACCGCCGTGAATTCGAGAAAGTCAATGTTGCTTCCTTTGGAATCATCCCAAGTCAGTCATGCATGTGTGAAGTATACATTGGATTGTGAGATTAGCTACCTCCATTCTATATGTGTCCCTAGCACGCCAAGCCACTGATTGACTTGTTCAAGGAGAAGTAGTTCCTTCTTAAGAGCAAGACTTACGCAAGGACTTCGATATCCTAGATGATGGTTCCCACCTGAACTCGGTAGTATTTTATTATAAGACTACTACGTGGTCATGCACATGCAGGACAACGTGTCCACATGTTGTAGCAGAACCAGCTCATGTTTTGGAGCTTGCTATCGTAGTTCATTTCCCGAGAATCTCGCAACGTCATCTCGTCGATTTGTGTTGCAAACTTTCTTTTCCAGACATGTTGTCTGAAATATCCTGTCACCAACCGGATCTGAATCTCAGGCAGATGTGATGGTTGGTACTTTTCCAAGATCTATGATGTAGGTCCGAACAAGGTTGATGTTGGCCGACACACCTAGCCGAAGATCTATTATTATAGCATCTTAACTGAGCAAGTTGACCATCCTCTCCATAAGGATGTCGTGCGACTTATTTTAGAAGTTGTTCCTTATGGATCCTTTGTTCTCCGAAGTCGACCTTTACTTGATGTTCCGGATACCGACCGGTATTGGGTTGTTGGTACATCAAGGAGAACATTAGAAGCGGAGTGCTAAATGTCTCTCGGTTGATCATCCAGATTTTGTTCCCTTAGCCCCGCTAAGGTGAAATCTAAGAAGGTTATCTTCCTTCTCCTCTGCATCGTCCATCGTTGCTCATCATGGTAGTACGTTGTGTTGCCAGGACCCTTGACACGGATATTGGTAAGACCTTGATGAATTTGGAAATGCTCAAGTTCCTGAGAGCACGCACAAGCATTAGGTGTTATCATCGGCACTAACTGGGATTGCTCTCAGTTTCCTCGGTTATGCAATAACTTTTCAAACAGTGGACCCACTCTCTACTATTGAGTTACTCCCCAGTTACCAGAATCATTCCCATCATTTGCATGTTGTTATGCCAATATTTTTACGGAATAGCATGAACATTTTCTTGGACTTCTTTGAGAAGATTTTAATGTTGATCATTTTTAGAAGGTTTCTAAGGCTTTGAAAATCCCTCAATTCAAATTTCATTTGAATTAAAACATGATGCACACATGAGGGTCTAACCTAGTGCATAACAGAACCAGGGATGTGACATACTAGGAGGGGGAAGGAAGGGGAGGAAAGGAAGGGCGCGCCGCCTCCTAGTCCAATTCAGACCGAAGGAGAGGCGCGCCCACTCGCCGCCTCTCTCTTCCCTCTTGGCCCATGTGGCCCATTAACTCTCCCGGGGTTCCAGAACCCCGGCACTCGTTTTCTCCGGAAACTTCCGAACCTTTCCGTTGTCCGAATATAGTCGCCCAATATATCAATCTTTATGTCTCGACCATTTCGAGACTCCTCGTCATGTCCGTGATCACATCCGGACTCAACAAACTTCGTACATCAAAATGCATAAACTCATAATATAACTGCCATCGAAACCTTAAGCGTGCATGGACCCTACGGTTCGAGAACAATGTAGACATGACCAAGACACGCCTCCGGTCAATAACCAATAGCGGACCTGGATGCCCATATTGGTTCCTACATATTCTACGAAGATCTTTATCGGTCGATCGCATAACAACATACGTTGTTCCTTTGTCATCGGTATGTTACTTGCCCGAGATTCGATCGTCGGTATCCAATACCTAGTTCAATCTCGCTACGCAAGTCTCTTTACTCGCTCCATAATACATCATCTCGCAACTAACTCATTAGTTGAAATGCTTGCAAGGCTTAAGTGATGTGCATTACCGAGAGGGCCCAGAGATACCTCTCCGACATTCGGAGGACAAATCCTAATCTCGAAATACGCCAACTCAACAAGTACCTTCGAGACACCAGAGAGCACCTTTATAATCACCCGATTCGCTGTGACGTTTGGTAGCACACAAAGTGTTCCTCCGTAAACCGGAGTTGCATAATCTCATAGTCATAGGAACATGTATAAGTCATGAAGGAAGCAATAGCAACATACTAAACGATCGTGTGCTAAGCTAACGGAATGGGTCATGTCAATCAGATCATTCAACTAATGATGTGATCCCGTTAATCAAATAACAACTCTTTGTCCATGGTTAGGAAACATAACCATCTTTGATTAACAAGCTAGTCAAGTAGAGGCATACTAGTGACACTCTGTTTGTCTATATATTCACACATGTATTATGTTTCCGGTTAATACAATTCTAGCATGAATAAGAAACATTTATCATGATATAAGGAAATAAATAATAACTTTATTATTGCCTCTAGGGCATATTTCCTTCAGTCTCCCACTTGCACTAGAGTCAATAATTTAGATCACATCACCATGTGATTCACATCGATAGTTCACATCATCATGTGATTAACACTCATAGTTCACATCGCCATGTGACCAACATCAAAAGGGTTTACTAGATTCAGTAATCTAGTTCACATCGCTATGTGATTAACACCCAAAGAGTACTTAGGTGTGATCATGTTTTGCTTGTGAGAGAATCTTAGTCAACGGGTCTTTCACATTCAGATCCGTTATGTATTTTGCAATTTTCTATGTCTACAATGCTCTGCACGGAGCTACTCTAGCTAATTGCTCCCACTTTCAATATGTATCTAGATCGAGACTTAAAGTCATCCAGATCGGTGTCAAAACTTGCATCGACGTAACCCTTTACGACGAACCTTTTTTCACTTCCATAATCGAGAAACATATCCTTATTACACTAAGGATAATTTTGACCGCTGTCCAGTGATCTACTCCTAGATCACTATTGTACTCCCTTGCCAAACTCAGTGTAGGGTATACAATAGCTCTGGTACATAGCATGGCATACTTTATAGAACCCATGGCCAAGGCATAGGGAATGACTTTCATTCTCTTTCTATCTTCTGCCGTGGTCGGGTTTTGAGTCTTACTCAATTTCACACCTTGTAACACAGGCAAGAACTCTTTCTTTGACTGTTCCATTTTGAACTACTTCAAAATCTTGTCAAGGTATGTACTCATTGAAAAAACTTATCAAGCGTCTTGATCAATCTCTATAGATCTTGATGCTCAATATGTAAGCAGCTTCACCAAGGTCTTTCTTTGAAAAACTCCTTTCAAACACTCCTTTATGCTTTGCAGAATAATTCTACATTATTTCCGATCTACAATATGTCAATCACATATACTTATCAGAAATGTTGTAGTGCTCCCACTCACTTTCTAGTAAATACAGGCTTCACTTCAAGTCTATATAAACTATATGCTTTGATCAACTTATCAAAGCGTATATTCCAACTCCGAGATGCTTGCACCAGTCCATAGATGGATCGCTGGAGCTTGCGTATTTTGTCAGCACCTTTAGGATTGACAAAACCTTCTGGTTGCATCATATACAACTCTTCTTTAATAAACTCATTAAGAAATGCAGTTTTGACATCCTTTTGCCAGATTTCAAAAAATGTGGCAATTGCTAACATGATTCGGACAGACTTTTAAGCATCGATACGAGTGAGAAAATCTCATTGTATTCAACATCTTGAACTTTGTCAAAACCTTTTTCGACAAGTCTAGCTTTGTAGATAGTAACACTACTATCGCGTCCGCCTTCCTCTTGAAGATCCATTTATTTTCTATGGTTTGCCGATCATCGGGCAAATCCATCAAAGTCCATACTTTGTTCTCATACATGGATCATATCTCGATTTCATGGCCTCAAACCATTTTATGGAATCTGGGCTCATCATCGCTTCCTCATAGTTCGTAGGTTCGTCATGGTCAAGTAACATGACCTCCAGAATGGGATTACCATACCACTCTGGTGCGGATCTCACTCTGGTTGACCTACGAGGTTCGGTAGTAACTTGATCTGAAGTTACATGATCATCATCATTAGCTTCCTCATTAATTGGTGTAGTAGTCACAGGAACAGATTTCTGTGATGAACTACTTTCCAATAAGGGAGAAGGTACAATTACCTTATCAAGTTCTACTTTCCTCCCACTCACTTCTTTCGAGAGAAACTCCTTCTCTAGGAAGGATCGATTATTAGCAACAAATGTTTTGCCTTCGGATCTGTGATAGAAGGTGTACCCAACAATTTCCTTTGGGTATTCTATGAAGATGCACTTCTCCGATTTGGGTTCGAGCTTATCAGGATGAAACTTTTTCACATAAGCATCGCAACTCCAAACTTTAAGAAACGATAGCTTAGGTTTACTGCTAAACCATAGTTCATACGGTGTCGTCTCAACGGATTTAAATGGTGCCCTATTTAACGTGAATGCAGCTGTCTCTAATGCATGATCCCAAAACGATATTGGTAAATCGGTAAGAAACATCATAGATTGTACTATATCCAATAAAGTACGGTTACGATGTTTGGACACACCATAACGTTGTGGTGTTCCAGGTGGCGTGAGCTGTGAAACTATTCCACGTTGTTTCAATTGAAGACCAAACTCGTAACTCAAATATTCATCTCCACATCAGATCGCAGAAACTTTGTTTTCTTGTTACGATGATTTTCCACTTCACTCTGAAATTCTTTGAACCTTTCAACTATTTCAGACTTATGTTTCATCAAGTAGATATACCCATATCTGCTCAAATCATCTTGTGAAGGTCAGAAAATAACGATACTTGCCACGAGCATCAACACTCATTGGATCGCATACATCGGTATGTATTATTTCCAATAAGTCAAGAGCTTGTTCCATTGTTCCGGAGAACGGAGTTTTAGTCATCTTGCCCAAAAAGGCACGGTTCGCAAGCATCAAGTGATTCATAATCAAGTGATTCCAAAATCCCATCAGCATGGAGTTTCTTCATGCGCTTTACACCAATATGACCTAAACGGCAGTGCCACAAATAAGTTGCACTATCATTATTAACTTTGCATCTTTTGGTTTCAATATTATGAATATGTGTGTCACTACGATCGAGATCCAATGAACCATTTTCATTGGGTGTGTAACCATATAAGGTTTTATTCATGTAAATGAACAACAGTTTATTCTCTTACTTAAATGAATAACCGTATTGCAATAAACACGATCAAATCATATTCATGCTCAACGCAAACCCAAATAACATTTATTTAGGTTCAACACTAATCCCGAAAGTATAGGGAGTGTGCGCTGATGATCATATCAATCTTGAAACTATTTTCAACACACATCGTCACTTCACCCTTAACGAAGTTTCGCTTATTCGCAACTCCGCTTGAGTTACTACTCTTAGCAACCGAACCAGTACCAAATACCGAGGGGTTGCTATAAACACTAGTAAAGTACACATCAATAACATGTATATCAAATATACCTTTGTTCACTTTGCCATCCTTCTTATCCGCCAAATACTTGGGGTAGTTCGCTTCCAAAGGACCAGTCCTTTGCAAGAGAAGCACTTAGTCTCGTGCTTAGGTCCAGACTTGGGCTTCTTCACTTGAGCAACAACTTGCTTGCCGCTCTTCTTGAAGTTCCTTCTATCCCTTTGCCCTTTTCTTGAAACTAGTGGTCTTGTTAACCATCAACACTTGATGTTCTTTCTTGATTTCTACCTTCATCGATTTCGTCATCATGAAAAACTCGGGAATCATTTTCATCATCCCTTGCATACTATAGTTCATCATGAAGTTCTACTAACTTGGTGATGGTGACTAGAGAATTCTGTCAATCACTATCTTATCTGGAAGATTAACTCCCACTTGATTCAAGCGATTGTAGTACCCAGACAATCTGAGCACATGCTCACTAGTTGAGCGATTCTCCTCCATCTTTTAGCTTTAGAACTTGTTGGAGACTTCATATCTCTCAACTCGAGTATTTGCTTGAAATATTAACTTCAACTCCTGGAACATCTCATATGGTCCATGACGTTCAAAACGTCTTTGAAGTCCCGATTCTAAACCGTTAAGCATGGTGCACTAAACTATCAAGTAGTCATCATATTGAGCTAGCGAAACGTTCATAACGTCTGCATCTGCTCCTGCAATAGGTTTGTCACCTAGCGGTGCATTAAGGACATAATTCTTCTGTGCAGCAATGAGGATAAACCTCAGATCACGGATCCAATCCGCATATTTGCTACTAACATCTTTCAACACAATTTTCTCTAGGAACATATCAAAATAAACATATGAAAGCAACAACGCAAGCTATTGATCTACAACATAATTTGCAAAATACTACCAGGACTAAGTTCATGATAAATTTAAGTTCAATTAATCATATTACTTAAGAACTCCCACTTAGACAGACATCTCTCTAGTCATCTAAGTGATCACGTGATCCAAATCAACTAAACCATAACCGATCATCACGTGAGATGGAGTAGTTTTCAATGGTGAACATCTTATGTTGATCATATCTACTATATGATTCACGCCGACCTTTTGGTCTCCGTGTTCCGAGGCCATATCTGCATATGCTAGGCTCGTCAAGTTTAACTCGAGTATTTTATGTGTGCAAAACTGGCTTGCACCCGTTGTAGATGGACGAGAGCTTATCACACCGATCATCACGTGGTGTCCGGGCACGACGAAATTTGGCAACGGTGCATACTCGGGAGAACACTTCTTGATAATTTTAGTGAGAGATCATCTTAAAATGCTACCGTCAATCAAAGCAAGATAAGATGCATAAAGGATAAACATCACATGCAATCAATATAAGTGATATGATATGGCCATCATCTTCTTGTGCTTGTGATCTCCATCTCCAAGCACCATCATGATCACCATCGCCACCGCGCGACACCTTGATCTCCATCGTAGCATCATTGTCGCTTTCGCCATCTATTGCTTCTACGACTATCGCTACCGCTTAGTGATAAAGTAAAGCAATTACAGGCGCTTGCATTTCATACAATAAAGCGACAACCATATGGCTCTCGCCATTGCCGATAACTTCGGTTACAAAACATGATCATCTCATACAATAAAATATAGCATCATGTCTTGGCCATATCACATCACAACATGCCCTGCAAAAACAAGTTAGACGTCCTCTACTTTGTTGTTGCAAGTTTTACGTGGCTGCTACGGGCTTAAGCAAGAACCAATCTCACCTACGCATCAAAACCACAACGATAGTTTGTCAAGTTGATGCTGTTTTAACCTTCGCAAGGACCGGGCGTAGCCACACTCGGTTCAACTAAAGTTGGAGAAACTGACACCTGCTAGTCACCTGTGTGTAAAGCATGGCGGTAAAACCAGTCTCGTGTAAGCGTACGCGTAATGTCGGTCCGGGCCGCTTCATCCAACAATACCACCGAACCAAAGTATGACATGCTGGTAAGCAGTATGACTTATATCGCCCACAACTCACTTGTGTTCTACTCGTGCATATAACATCAAACCATAAAAACCTAGGCTCGGATGCCACTTTGTTGGGGAACGAGTAATTTCAAAAATTTCCTACGCACACGCAAGATCATGGTGATGCATAGCAACGAGAGGGAGAGTGTTGTCTACGCACTCGTGAGACCAAGCGAAGCGCTGACGCAACGTAGAGGAAGTAGTCGACGTCCTCCGGTTCAACCGATCCAAGCACCGTTACTCGCACCTCCGAGTTCTTGACACACGTACAGCTCGATGACGCACCCGATCTCCGATCTAGCAGAGGCATCGGAGGAGTTCCACAAGACGACGGCGTGGTGACGATCTTGATGTTCTCTCGTCGCAGGCTTCGCCTAAGCACCGCTACAATATGACCGAGGTGTAATCTTGTGGAGGGGGCACCGCACACGGCTAAGGAACGATCTCAATGATCAACTTGTGTGTCTAGGGTGCCCCCTACCCCGTATATAAAGGAGGGAGGGGGCGGCCGGCCCCCCTTGGGCGCGCCAAGGAGGAGGAATCCTCCTCCTAGTAGGAGTAGGATTCCCCTTTCCTACTCCTACTAGGAGGGAAGGAAGGGGAGAGGGAAAGGAAGGGGCGCCCCCTCCTAGTCCAATTCGGACTAGAGGAGAGGCGCCTGCCCACTCTGCCGCCTCTCTCTTCCCTCTTGGCCCATGTGGCCCATTAACTCTCCCGGGGTTCCGTAACCCCGGCACTCCGATTTTCTCCGAAACTTCCGAACCTTTCCGGTGTCCGAATATAGTCGTCCAATATATCAATCTTTATGTCTCGACCATTTCGAGACTCCTCGTCATGTCCGTGATCACATCCGGACTCAACAAACTTCGTACATCAAAATGCATAAACTCATAATATAACCATCATCGAAACCTTAAGCGTGCGGACCCTACGGTTCGAGAATAATGTAGACATGACCAAGACACGTCTCGGTCAATAACCAATAGCGGACCTGGACGCCCATATTGGTTCCTACATATTCTACGAAGATCTTTATCGGTCGAGACCGCATAACAACATACGTTGTTCCTTTGTCATCGGTATGTTACTTGCCCGAGATTCGATCGTCGGTATCCAATACCTAGTTCAATCTCGTTACGGCAAGTCTCTTTACTCGTTCCGTAATACATCATCTCACAACTAACTCATTAGTTGAAATGCTTGCAAGGCTTAAGTGATGTGCATTACCGAGAGGGCCCAGAGATACCTCTCCGACATTCGGAGTGACAAATCCTAATCTCAAATACGCCAACTCAACAAGTACCTTCGGAGACACCAGAGAGCACCTTTATAATCACCCAGCTTACGTTGTGACGTTTGGTAGCACACAAAGTGTTCCTCCGTAAACGGAGTTGCATAATCTCATAGTCATAGGAACATGTATAAGTCATGAAGGAAGCAATAGCAACATACTAAACGATCGGGTGCTAAGCTAACGGAATGGGTCATGTCAATCGATCATTCAACTAATGATGTGATCCCGTTAATCAAATAACAACTCTTTGTCCATGGTTAGGAAACATAACCATCTTTGATTAACAAGCTAGTCAAGTAGAGGCATACTAGTGACACTGCTTTGTCTATATATTCACACATGTATTATGTTTCCGGTTAATACAATTCTAGCATGAATAATAAACATTTATCATGATATAAGGAAATAAATAATAACTTTATTATTGCCTCTAGGGCATATTTCCTTCAATATGTTCCTGTAGCATGATGTTTGCTTGCCCTAAACATTGCTTCCTGATGCTGTTTCTGCCATGTTAGTATTTTCACCAAGTCTGTGGTGCTGTTATCTTTTGCGCTTTTGCCATGCTTGTTTGAACCTGCTATTGTGTGATCTAGCCATAGATCAGTGTTCATCTTTTGTCAAGCATCTCTTGTAGATCACTGCCATATGCTTTGTTGATATGTTGGAGTACAGTAGCTTAGTTTCTTGTTGCATGCTAAGTAGCATCGTGCTGTTAATCGCAGAATTGTGTCATTCTTGTTTTGCTTGCCATTTGCAAACCATGCATCCGTTTCCGGTGATCTTTATATCGATTTCAACCAAAATCACCTCATCTTTCCAGCGGCATACTTGGTCTGCCAAGTTGATGCCTTGATCATTCTTTCCCTTCCGGAGCAAGCTTATGCATTGCATATCATATCTTGCATATCATGCCATGTATTGCATCATGTTGCTTGTGCATTGCACCGTGATTGATTGTTGTTCCATTGCTTGTGTTCTTGCCTTGGGTAGAGCCGGGAGACGAGTACGTGAACGAGGAACCTGTTGAGTACGCTAACAAGGATCAAGCTTTCGACAACTCTGAGAACTTTGCACGCAAGATGACCATACCCTCGACATCACTTCTACCTTTGCTTTGGTAGTTGTTCACTCTATTGCTATGTTTGCGCTACCTACCACTTGTTTATCATGCAACCCATATTTCCATGTCAAGCCTCTAACCATCCTTTCCTAGCAAACCGTTGTTTGGCTATGTCACCACTTTTGCTCACCCCTCTTATAGCGTTACTAGTTGCAGGTGAAGATGAAGTTTGTTCCTGGTTGGAACATGGATATTTTGGGATATCACAATATCTCTTGTTTAATTAATGCACCTATATACTTTGTAAAGGGTGGAAGACTCGGCCTTGTGCCTGGTGTTTTGTTCCACTCTTGCCACCCTAGTTTCCATCATACCGGTGTTATGTTCCTTGATTTTGCGTTCCTTACGCGGTTGGGTGATTTGTGGGACCCCCTTGACAGTTCGCTTTGAATAAAACTCCTCCAGCAAGGCCCAACCTTGGTTTTACCATTTGCCTACCTAAGCCTTTTTCCCTTGGGTTTCGCGGACTCAAGGGTCATCTTTATTTTAAACCCCCGGGCCAATGCTCCTCTGAGTGTTGGTCCAACCTGTCAGCCGCTGGTGGCCACCAGGGGCAACTCTAGGCTGGCCTATCGGAAGTTTGGACAATCCAGTGTGCCCTGAGAACGAGATATGTGCAGCTCCTATCAGGATTTGTCGGCACATTCGGGCGGCTTTGCTGGTCTTGTTTTACCATTGTCGAAATGTCTTGTAAACCGGGATTCCGTGACTGATCGGGTCCTCCTGGGAGAAGGAATATCCTTCGTTGACCGTGAGAGCTTGTGATGGGCTAAGTTGGGACACCCCTGCAGGTTATAAACTTTCGAGAGCCGTGCCCGCGGTTATGTGGCAGATGGGAATTTTTTAATGTCCGGTTGTAGAGAACTTGACACTTGACTTAATTAAAATGCATCAACTGCGTGTGTAGCTGTGATGGTCTCTTTTCGGCGGAGTCCGGGAAGTGAACACGGTTTGGGTTATGTATGAACGTAAGTAGTTTCAGGATCACTTCTTGATCATTTCTAGCTTCTCGACCGATGCGTTGCTTCTCTTCTCGCTCTCACTTGCGTATGTTAGCCTCCATATATGCTTAGTGCTTGCTGCAGCTCCACCACCTTACCCCTTTCCTACCCATGAGCTTAAATAGTCTTAATCTCGCGGGTGTGAGATTGTTGAGTCCTCGTGACTCACAGATTCTACCAAAACAGATGCAGGTGCCGAGGATACCAGTGCAAATGACGCAACCGAGCTCAAGTGGGAGTTCGACGAGGACCTTGGTCGTTACTATGTTTCGTTTCCAGATGATCAGTAGTGGAGCCCAGTTGGGACGATCGGGGATCTAGCATTTGGGGTTATCTTCTTTTCATTTAGACTTGACCGTAGTCGGTCTATGAGTGTATTTTGAATTATGTATGAATTTATTTATGTATTGTGTGAAGTGGCGATTGTAAGCCAACTCTCTTTATCCCATTTTTGTTCATTACATGGGATTGTGTGAAGATGACCCTTCTTGCGACAAAACCTATAATGCGATTATGCCTCTAAGTCGTGCCTCGACACGTGAGAGATATAGCCGCATCGTGGGCGTTACAAGTATAGAGGGGAGAAACATCATATGATCCGACTATATTAACAAAGCCCATGATATAGATCATGAGAGAGAGAGAGAGATCAAACGCATAGCTACTGGTACAAATCCTCAGCCCCGAGGGTGGACTACTCCCTCCTCATCATGGTGGCCGCCGGGATGATGAAGATGGCCACCGGAGATGATTCCCCCTCCGGCAGGGTGCCGGAACGGGGTGTAGATTGGATCTCGTGGATATAGAGGTCTTGCAGCGGCGGAACTTCTGATCTAGGGCTACCCCCATGGGTTTCGGAATATTTGTGAATTTATAGGGTAAAGAGGGGGTGCGGGGGGCCACCGAGGTGGGCACAACCCACTGGCACGCCAGGGCCCTAAGCGCATACTGGTGGGTTGTGCCCTCGGGCACCCCCCAGTGCAGCTCTGGCCCATTGGGTTCCTTCTGGTCCATAAAAAATCTTCATGGAGTTTCGTTGCGTTTGGACTCCGTTTGGTATTGATTTCCTGCTATGTAAAAAACAAGAAAAAATAGCAACTGCCACTAGGTCAATAGGTTAGTCCCAAAAAAATGATATAAAGTTGCTATAAAATGATTGTAAAACATTCAAGAATGATAAAATAACAGCATGAATACTTCATAAATTACGTTGCAGACGTATCAGCCTACATGAGAAACAAATCTGGAAGCACAATTTTTCTTCTTCTCACGAAAACAATTTATGTCGCCACGAGAAGTAATCTACGTATGCTTTTTCATGGGAGCACAATTTATTACTTTCATGCTGAAAAATATCCATGATTTTTTCTGTACGAAACCTAAGAAAAACCAGTCAAAAACCGAAAAACTAGAAATAAACCATATAAACCCGAAAACATATATAGAAAAATAAAATAGGAAATTCAGAGGGAGCACCTAGCACATGACATGTGACGGCCGCTAGATGCACCACTTGGCATAGGACCTGCCGATCCCCGCAAAGATAACCTCTATTTATCTGCTCTCATTTTGTGTGTGTGTGGGGGGGGTGATCGATGGGCTTTTAATAAAAAAATGAGTAGATAATGGGCTTTTGCTAATAGTTTGAGCTTTCTCATCCTGGGCTCACGGCCTGTCGGATAATGTTGTCTCGCTTGGGTACGGGCTTCCAGTCCGTTCTCGATGGCAGGGAGGAGCATGGAGGCGGCGCCGACGATGGTGGGCGGCTACGAGCTGCGGGAGCGCCTGGGCGGGCGGCCCCCGGCCACGTCGGTGTGGCGCGCGGTCCGTCTCTCGACGGGCGCCCCAGCGGCCGTGAAGCAGGTGCGGCTGGCCGGCCTCCCCGGCCGCCTCCGCGACAGCCTCGACTGCGAGCTCCGCTTCCTCGCCGCCGTCAGCCACCCCAACATCATCCGCCTCCTCGACGTCGTCCGGGTACGAACGCCCCCAAGCCTCCCTTCTCTTCTTGTACAGTACCAATCGAGTGGCTTATTACGCTCTGTCTCGGACAGACCCCGGGCTGCATCTACCTCGTCATGGAGCTGTGCGAGGGGGGAGACCTGGCGACCTACATCCAGCGCACCGGCGGCAGGGTGGAGGAGGGCGTCGCCAGGAATTTCATGAGACAGATCGGTAATTGGTCCTATCATCCACTGTATTCCCCAATTGTTCGCGGAAATTTTGTTTCCACCGTCGATTTCGATTCGATGTGATGTGTGAAAAGTGGAGCTTGCCCCCTGTGGCTGGCAGGAGCTGGTTTGCAAGTGCTCCGCCGGCACCACGTCGTCCACCGGGACTTGAAGCCTGAGGTCCAGGGACTGGAATCCCTTGTTAATTTCCTTGTTTGATGTTTTCCAACTTGGTTGAAACTGTCAATTTTGAATCGATAGAGCTGTTGAATGGATTGTTGCAGAACATCCTACTCTCTTGTCCTGGCAGCGATGCGGTACTCAAGATATCCGATTTCGGCCTGTCCAGGTATGCTATACAATGCACAGCTCTTGGATTGATGATAATAATTTGTTTTAGTCACGAATGAGACAATGAGTAGTTGTAGAGAAAAGAAAATATACCACTCATCCTAGCAGCCCTTGCTATTCCTTCAGTCAACTGTGAAATCAATCGTTAGACGTTTTTTAACATCTGTTAGCTACTGAACCACATCAGAGTAGCAGAAACCAATAATATATGTAATGATGCTAAACATGGTGGAGTGTGTTCATCGTCATAAGTAAGGCTCGTTAATTAGGGGATCGAGTTTTTGGGCAAACAGAAATCCAGTCACATCTGTTTGTGTGTTTACTAGGGTTCTTCATCCTGGGGAGTATGCGGAGACAGCCTGCGGCACTCGTTTGTACATGGCCCCTGAAGTCATGCTATTTCAGAAGTACGATGACAAGGTATGCCTTATATGCTCACATGCCCAACCTTTTCGGCCACGAATCTGAACATCTCCTGTGTGCAGGTAGACTTGTGGAGTATCGGTGCGATCCTCTTTGAGCTCTTGAACGGCTACCCACCATTCCATGGTAGAAGCAATGTGCAGGTGATGGATGCACTTTCACTCCCCAACTTTGTTTAATCATGATTTCAGAGACTTAGATTTCAGAACTGTCCTTGGCTCACATGTTCCTCTCTTCAGATGCTTCAATGTATAAACAGAACTGGCTCTCTTCCGTTCTCGCAACTCGTGGTACCCAGCCTGCATCCTGATTCCATCGACATATGCACCAGACTACTATGCACGAATCCAGGTCTGTCTTCGACGCTGGTCATGCCGCCTCTTCCGCTAACCAAAATGCTGAAACTCTGGATGGTTATATAGCTGACGTCTGGAAGCCTGTTTTGTTTTCAGTGAAGCGTCTGTCCTTGCAAGAATTCATCAACCATGGCTTTCTCCGACCGTAGGTGCCACACTGAAACTGAAGAGAATTTTGCCTCTGCGCTGCAGTGTCATCTGAAGCATACGATCCGTTGGCTTGTTTGTGCCGGCTTCAGAAAGGGGCAACATAGATCTGAATGTTTGTACTTTACAGATATACAGTTTCGTGCCATTTAACTGTGGCCTGTAGGACTGCTCAATATCTGAAGCTTAGGACTGGCTGATTAGTTTACTGTACTTGACCTACTGTATGGAGAATTGTGAATGTGTGAATACAATAATGCAAGGAAACTCTGGATGCAAGTCTACCAGTGTAAAGGAAAATGACAACTAACCTGGAATTCGCTTCTTATTTTGATCTTTGCTGTCATTACGTGCGACTATCTCCACTATAGAAAGAAAAAATAAAAAAGAGGATCAAATTTTCTACTCCCTCCGTAAACAAATATAAGAGCGTTTAGACCACTACTTTAGTCATCTAAACGCTCTTTTATTAGTTTACATTGGGAGTAGTAAATACTAGAAAAAAAAGGAGGCTAGTTTGTTTTTGGAATGTAAGAAAAACAATACTCCTTCCGAAATTACTTGTCGCATAAATGGATAAAATGGATATATCTACAACTAAAATATGTCTAGATACATTGTAGTCAACACCAGATAAACTGAAAATGAAAGCATGCCACCAAGTTCAAAATTTCCATTTGAATATGGCTGATTTTGGGCCAAATCAGTACTGAACCTTGAAATTCACATTCCATCACTTCAGAAATTACAGAGGAAAAAAATGCCACACTTGTCCCTCTCCCTCTTCTCTTTCCCTGTCCGACGCCACTCCCAGCGCGCACCGTGCGCGCCCACGACCGGGGCCGAGCGCGGCCGGCGCCCATCCACATGCTGACCTCGCCGCGATCTCTCATTGTCCGGCGCCGCCATCTCCCTTCCAACTCTCCAGGGCGAACCCAATGGAGCGGCGGAAGATGCTCGCGGACCTCCTCCGGGCGAGCGCGAGGGGCCCGGACCCCCGCGGCGGCGCGCAGCTCCACGGCGCGCTCACCAAGCTCGGCTTCGGGTCGGACACCATGCTGGGCAACAACCTCATCGACATGTACGCCAAGTGCGGCCGCCTCGACATGGCCGGCCAGGTGTTCGACGGAATGCCCGAGAGGAACGTGGTGTCGTGGACGGCCCTCATGGTGGGCTTCCTGCAGCAGGGGCGCGCCGGGGAGTGCCTCAGGCTGTTCGGGGAGATGCGGCGGCTCTCGGAGGTCCCGCCGAACGAGTTCACCCTCTCGGCGACCCTCAAGGCGTGCGGCGTGGTTGGTGACACAGGCGCTGGTGTTCGTGTCCACGGGGCCTGCGTCAGGATGGGGTTCGAGGGCCACGGCGTCGTCGCCAACTCGCTGGTGCTCGTCTACTCCAAGGGCGGGAGGATCGGCGACGCGCGGCGGGTGTTTGATGGCGCTGCTGCGTTCAGGGACCTCGTCACCTGGAACGCCATGATCTCTGGCTATGCGCACGCCGGGCAAGGCAGGGACTCGCTGCTCGTCTTCCGGGAGATGCAGCTGCGAGGAGACGAGGATTGTCAGCCTGATGAGTTCACCTTCGCCAGTTTGCTGAAAGCTTGCAGTGGCCTAGGCGTGGCTCGAGAGGGCACGCAGGCTCACGCGGCCATGGTGACCAGAGGGGTCTCCACGGCATCCAGTGCCATCCTCGCCGGCGCGCTGCTTGATGTGTATGTCAAATGCCGGTGCCTGCCGGCGGCAATGCAGGTGTTCGATCGGTTGGAAAGGAAGAATGCCATCCAGTGGACGACGGTGATCGTCGGGCACGCACAAGAAGGGCAGGTGAAGGAAGCATTGGAGCTGTTCCGGCGGTTCTGGAGCTCTGGCGTCCGTGCTGATGGACATGTCCTCTCCAGCATCGTTGGCGTGTTTGCAGACTTTGCTCTCGTCGAGCAGGGGAGACAAGTGCACTGCTACACAGTCAAGAGCCCGGCCGGGCTCGACGTGTCAGTGTCCAACTCCCTGGTCGACATGTACCACAAGTGTGGGCTGACCGACGAGGCGGAGCAGCGGTTCTGGGAGACGCCGATGAGGAACGTCGTGTCATGGACAGCGATGATCAACGGCCTCGGGAAGCACGGCCATGGCCGAGAGGCCATTGACATGTTCGAGAAAATGCGAACGGAAGGCGTTGAGCCTGACGAGGTAGCCTACCTGGCCCTTCTGTCGGCGTGCAGCCACTCCGGCCTTGTCGACGAGTGCCGCCGGTACTTCTCAGTGATCCGACAGGATCGGCGGCTGAGGCCGAGAGCAGAGCACTACGCGTGCATGGTCGACCTCCTCGGCCGCGCTGGGGAGCTCGCGGAGGCCAGGGACCTCGTTGCGACGATGCCGATGGCACCCACCGTTGGCGTATGGCAGACGCTGCTCAGCGCCTGCAGGGTGCACAAGGATGTCACCACAGCCAGGGAGGCGGGTGAGGCCCTCCTGGCCATGGACGGCGACAACCCGGCTAACTACGTGATGCTGTCGAACATCTTCGCCGAGGCTGGCGAGTGGCGAGAGCACCAGCAGGTGCGCGACGCCATGCGGCGCCGGGGCCTGCGGAAGCAGGGCGGATGCAGCTGGGTGGAGGTCGGGAAGGAGGCACACTTCTTCTACGGCGGTGGCGATACCACCCACCCACGCGCCGCCGACATCCGCCGCGTGCTCCGCGACGTGGAGAGCAGGATGAGGGAGCAGCTCGGGTACAGTGCTGGGTCGTCGGCGCACGCGGTGGCGCTGCACGATGTGGACGAGGAGTCGCGTGCCGAGGGCCTGCGGGCGCACAGCGAGCGGCTGGCCGTGGGGCTGTGGCTGCTGCACCACGGTGAGCACCACCATGGCGATGGGGAGGAGGAAGAGGAGGGGAGGAGGGAGGTGATCAGGGTGTACAAGAACCTGCGGGTGTGCGGCGACTGCCACGAGTTCTTCAAGGGGCTGTCCCGGGTGGTGGGGAGGGCGATGGTTGTAAGAGACGCCAACCGGTTCCACAGGTTCCAGGACGGCGCCTGCTCCTGCAGAGACTACTGGTGACAACTGACTTGGCTCGCTGAACTCACACTGAAACAGGCACCTCATAGGCTGGCTTGATAAAAGGAAAAAAAGAAACACAAACGGCTTCACCATGGAAATGCCAGGCAACATGGATATCCATTGGTGGGTCATCAAGATATTCGATCTGCTCGGATTTGCGCTGGCTGCAGGCAAGATACAATCTGTGTTCTGATGATGGCCCTTTCAGGAAGAAGATTTGGCAATTGCCATATGCCCAAGTGAAGTTGAGCATTTTATTTGGACAACTGATTGGTCACAGTATCCTGGCAGCTCGATCTCGTATGAAGATAGGGAGGAAATCTCCTTGGTTCTTTCTGTACAAGACTAAACAGGGGTGGATGCAGATCACTTGTTTTGGAAGTGTAAGCACATTGCTGGAGGAAGGAAGGAAAGAAGGTGCCATCTTTGTTTTGAATTCCCGGTTCGTCAGCTAGAACAGAGTCCCGAGAACCTCGCATTGCCCTGAAATTATGTGCTTTTCTTTGGCCTTGGTGGTCTGTCTGGTCGCATCAAAATGAATGCCAGTTAGTGAGATTAGCCAGGTACGTAACATACATTGCTGAATTTACTTGAAGGTGGGATGTTCAATGCCCGAGAGACTCGAGTTCTTGTTGGAGAGTGTAGACCACTGCTCCTGACATGCATTGGCGTGGCCTTGTAATCATCGAGTTCTGCTGGCTGACTTGCCAGAAAAAACTCGCTGTTTACCCCCTGTATGCTGACACTGTGTCCCTACCGTGTTACCGTGAGCGGTCGATGAAATGTTCAAGCGGGCTGCTCGTCCCTCGATCGTAGGCCTTTCGATTTTACTTTATTTGTGTGCCCTTGTCTGAAGGAATCTGTTAAGGGTGCAAGGGGGCCGGAAGCTGTTCACCGTTACTGTTATAGTCACCATAAGCCCTGTGCAATTTTATTTTTGCGACATTGCATCCCACGAGGAGAATGGTATGCTGAATTGTTAGTTAGGGGCAGTTCACCCGAATTTGCTGTCGAAAGTGCCACGCTACAAATTCAATGTCAAACACATTTGTCTTTCATTTGGCCGTCGAGATATTTTCTTGTTGGTTTTGATCTGACGGCTCAAACAGGCCAGTTAGATCTATTAGTCTAACAGAAAAAAATAAATAAAGGGATAACGATAAGTGAAGGGGTCCACGTACCAACGTACGTGAGCCTCGATCAGAACTAACGCGCCCTGGTTGGGGGCGCCAAAAACCAACTCAGGTTTTGGGTCCCCTGTCGCCAGCGCCATATTAAAAGGATACGGGAGAGAGCTGGCCACCTGCGCGATCACAATTCACGTAAGGTTTACTCTCCTCCCGATATTCTCACCCCATCCGATCACGGGGAGCGCTGCAGCGACGAAAAGACCTAAGCCAGCCGCCACCGCTGTCCCCGGCCAGTCCCGGTGGTGTCCTGAAGGAATTAGGACGTCAAGGAGAACCTCTGCTTCGACTACATCACCCCTGCATCATGCCTGAACCGAGCAGGCGATCATGTCCACTCCCGTGGCATGTAAAGGATCCCTAAACCCTTCTCTGTTCATGTTGTGAGGTGATCTAGATGCAATTTGATCCTGCTAATGGCATCACATAGATGCATAATTATTCCAACATTTCTCTGTCCGGAGTTGCGCTGTTGTGCTTGTGCAGGCTCCAGGTTGCGCTACGAAATCAATGTCAAACTTGTGTTTCCTCAGTATCAAACTTGTGTTTCAGTTAACCGTTGATATATTCGGTCTGTCTGGAGTTGTGCTTGTGCGGGCTCCAGGTTACACACACATCTGGCCTGATCTAATGATGCTCTTTTGTGGAACAGGATTTTTGAGGTCAACATGCACACGTAGAAGTTGGTCGTTTTACCTGGGAGACAGATTGCGCGATCGGACTACGTTTGTTCTTCCTGTGCAAGGCTAAATGAGGAGCTGCGGTGCGGCGGCACTTGTTTTTGAAGCGTAAGCAGCAGGTCAAAGGCGTGCTATGCTGTGCTGTGCTGTGCTACCGGAGGAAGAAAGCTACTCCCTCCGTCCTGAATTACTTGTCGCAGATATGTATGCATCTAGATGTATTTTAGTTCTAGATACATCCATTTTTGCGACGAGTAATTTGGGACGGAGGGAGTACTTACTGTAGATCGAGCCCGGTTTTGAATTGTTCGCCAGTCAGTTAGTCAGGTTAAAGCACAGCTCTTGAGACGAGCACGGTGAATGCTGTACCTACCTACTGTACTAGTGAGCCTTCTTAGCAAAGTTCAGTACAGACACTACACTACATTATGGAACGGAGGGAGTACATTGATGAATTCAGTTGAAGGAGGATGTTGGGTGTACCGAGAGAATTACTTGAGGTGTAATGAATCGCCTCAAGCTCTAAATTTTGGAGCATCATTACCTGAATGAATCTGTCGTCGTGTCCCATCTCAAAAAATCCTGATGTGAAGAGGCAGTTGGCAGTTCACTCGACTTTGGTTGGGGAGGGTCGGGTGGCATAGCAGGGCTGGGCTACGGATTAGCTGTCAAAAGAGTTTCCGGAGGACAAAACACAACAAGCCGACCTTAGCTCAGTTGGTAGAGCGGAGGACTGTAGTGGATGCAGATTAAATCCTTAGGTCACTGGTTCGAATCCGGTAGGTCGGATTTCTCTTTTTTCCTTTTTTTTTTACCTTTTTTGTCTTTTAAAATACCAAAAATGGAAATCTACCTCTTTACAAGCCACCCTTCGTTTCGTCTGAGAATCTTTTGAAATATAGAATCTTAGGTCACTGGTTCGAATCCTGCAGGTCGGATTTCCTTTTTTTTTTTAACCTTTGTTTTTAAATACCAAAAATGGAAATCCACCTCTTTACAAGCCACCCTTCATTTCGTCTAAGAATCTTTTGAAATATAGAAATAGGGAATGAAATTATGGATGGAGATTCAATTTCAGCCAGCCATTTGGAATTTGCTGCTCAACAGACCATCAGATTAGCAGACAAATCTTACCCCAAAATCTGATGGTTGGTTCTGTGATCATCATGAGGTTTCTTTTATTTTTTTCGCAAAAAAAAAGAGGTTTCTTTTTTAGGGAAATCCACTCATCATGAGGTGAGAGAGGATTGACCAATGAAGAAATCCACCCACAAATGTAGGCGCACAAAAACTTAAATCCTTTGTTTGGTCCAGTAGGTCGGGTTTTTATTATAAACATTTAATCTTTAAATACTCCCAAAAAATAAATCCATCTTCTTCCACTCTATTTACTTTTGATATAGCTAATGAATCTCTGGGAAAGACATATTGACGGGGATTTTAGGTTCACAACGTCACACTTGAATCTGCAGCTTAGATTAGCGGAACCGTCTTACCCCAAAATATAGTTGATGATTAGTTCTGTTATTATCCACTCGTTTTTTTTAAGATACATTAGATGGGACATGACAGGAATTTACTGACTTATTCCAAATGACAGTGCCACAAAATCCAATATCTTTTTCATTCCAGCCAGGAGCAAAGGGAACCATCCCAAATTTTCTACCCATCACCGACACAATTCATTCAATCAAGGCACACAAAAATATTTCCAACAAGAAAGGGAGAAGACGATCCGCTAAATTCCTGCACCCAACTACAAGGGCGGAAGCAGGCAAACATAAAAACAAAATCACACAATCCAGGAGCAAGACCGACAATCTTTGGCGGGGTAAGGTCAGATCAGATCCCGGTGCGCTTTCGACCATCCCATGTCGCAGGCTTCTTCAACCCTCCGTACTGATGGCTATCGGTTACCGTTTACTTCTGTGACTCCAGAGCCTTCAGTACTTCCTCTCCCATTTGCTTGCATCCAACCAATGTCTGCAGAGGAAGAACATAACTATGCAAGTTCAGAAAAAAAAAGGAAACAAGAGAGCAAAAAGTAGTGCATAAGTTTGGCAGGTTAAGGAAAAGAGGACGAAAGCCTTCTATCTGTCAAACCATCCAACTACTTGTAATTGATGTGCAAGTAGAGAGCTACAACTATACGAAGCAGATGAATATTTAATTATTTGTTTGACAGAAACATAGGCATTGGATTTCTCTTCCAACATAATTGTAGCAAATATTCAGTGCAGCAATTATTGAACATGTTGCATGGACTAGTCTTACCGTTCCAGGAGAATATATGTCCCCAGTTCGGAACCCATTGTCCAGTGTCTCTGTAACCGCGGCTTCAATTCTCTTTGCAGCACTTTCTACACCAAGGCCATATTTCAATAGCATCGCCGCACTGAGAATTGTAGCTAATGGGTTTGCCTTGTCCTGCACACAGTAAATTGTAGAAGGGAGCAGAATTTTGAACAGAGTTAGACAACAAAAGGCGACGCAGTAGTATCTAAGGATTGTTCTGAATTTAGGAGCTATGTCAACCTGGCCAGCAATGTCAGGAGCAGAGCCATGAATGGGTTCAAAAAGACCCGGTCCCTATACAGAAAAAGAAGATCCTTGATAAGCACTTTACTTCCACAATTTCGGCATAAAATAAGTGCGTCTGAACTCTGAAAACAACTTATATTACCGATTCACCAACACTGGCAGATGGGAGCATTCCAATGCTTCCTGTGATCATTGATGCTTCGTCCGATAATATGTCACCAAAAATATTGTTTGTCACAATCGTGTCAAACTGTGATAATGCACCAAACTCAGTAGGTCAGCACATTCTCACTGCTTAATTAGCTCAGCGTGACATAAATTACATACAAAGAAACAAACCTGCTTAGGGTTCCTAACAAGCTGCATTGCAGCATTATCAACGTACATGTGTGACAGCTCAACGTCAGGGAATTCAGAAGCTATTGCAGTTACCCGTTTCCTCCATAGCATAGATGCCTGCAGAAATATTATGGCATAAGGTTGTACTGTGTGTGCAGAAGTACATATTCAGAATACGCAAGCTTATGATTTCAAGATGATTTCTAGTGTCAGAAAATGTTCGGTCATAATTGTTATACGAATTAGATGTCCAAGGTAGAACTATAAAAAATTCAAATATCCTGGTGTCTCAAATATAACTCCATGTCTCAGTTCAAGCTTTGATACAAGTTGGTTGAACTAAGTAAGAGAGTAAAACATCTATACAATATTCTGCAAAAGGAGTTCAATAGATGTTTTGCATCAATATAATTAAGTACCTCAAGCACATTCGCTTTGTCCACTGAGCAAAGTTTCCCTCCTCTCTTGCGAGCAACCTCAAATGCAACACGTGCAATACGATCAATCTGGAGGCAGAGCAAAGTAACAACAAAGATCAAAGTTATTACAGATTATTGAACTATTTGATCAAAATGGTACAAAAGAATAGTTCTTATTACAGATTATGACATCAGAGAGTAAAGAAACAGTGAAACAATACAACCAGCAGATTTAATCAAGCTTATGCCTTGAATACCAGCAAGGACTATGACTAATTCAAGAAATAGTTATCAGGGATATAGTTGAGATGTCTGAGGAACAGCAGAGTCACCTCAGAAGCTGAATATATTTCAGTGTTGAAGCCAGTTTCCTCTCCGTTGTCATTGGTTCCAAAACCCCTAGGTTTGCCAAAGTAGATCCCTGCCACACAGAATAATGAAATACCAGCGGATGTTTCAAGTTAATCAGAATGCACCTGAAAATATGCAAATAGCAACAAAAGAGGAATAACCATCCATGATTAATCGTAGTTTAGTCAACATTACCTCCAGTAAGCTCTCTAACAACCATGATGTCAACTCCTTCAGCTACCTCTTTCTTCAAAGTAGATGCATCAACTAACTACAAAAGTGTGAGGCCAAAGAAAGAAGTAATTACACAGGGAACATATGACCAAATCAGCACATTATTGTACGTATATAACCAGTAATAAGTGAAGCAAACAAGTTCATTCAGCCCGAAATTTGCAGCTATGACTTCATTTGCTAGTGTTTTATTGCTTATTTAACCATGTATTGCTAGTACAGTGTACAGATCATGTCAGGACACAGGAGACACTCCGATGCCTTCGATACATCGCCTTGGATGCAACTTAAGCGATCTAGGTTATATAGTTAACTATCTACCTGAAGTACAAAAGGCAGAGTTTTCAGTAGTACCATTAGAAAAACAGGATAATGTTGTTAGGTACTAATCGGAACAAAGAAGTTAATCCACTACTAGTACAGATTAAGCCCGGACGCAGGACACACTCTGATGCCTTCGGTGCATGGCCTCAGATGCAACTTAAGCCAAATACTAGCTATCTAAAGTACCAACTCCAGTGTTGTCCAACTAAAATAGAATGTTGATATACCTGCGGTAACACGGAGGCTGGCCGCAGATTGGCAAACACGCCGAGCCCGGCACGGATGTTGAGCAGCCCAGTCTCGGGCTTGAGATGCTTCTCATTGTTATCCCACTTATATCTGCAGACCAAATCAGCAAACCCAATTATTACTGAAAGAAAACGCAGGTGCACAGCAGACATCACTAAGTCTGACCAGAGCAAAATGCAACCCAGAGTTTGCTACCACTGTGGTTGCTGTTAACAGAAAATTTGCACTCACCCTCCTATCGCGCCGAGGAGGATGGCGTCCGAGGCCCGCGCCGCCGCGAGCGTCTCGTCGGGGAGCGGCACGCCGGCCGCGTCCAGCGCCGCGCCGCCCATCAGCATCTCCTGGAAGCTGAGCCTGACGCCTGCGAAGCAAGGGAGACAAACGGGTCATGGTTGTCACCCAGCTAGTACTCAAAGCTCGGGAGGGAGTTCAGGTGAGCCTACCTTCCTTGGAGCCGGCGGCGGAGAGGACGTCCTTGGCGACGGCGACGACCTCGGGGCCGATGCCGTCGCCGGGGAGGAGCGTAATGCTGTAGCTCCTGGCCGCGGCGGAGCACCGTACGGAGCCCGCCATCGGCCGCGCCGCCGCGCCGGCGCCCCGCCGGCGGGAGAGGGCTAGGGTTCTGAGCGGCGTGGCTTGGAGCTGAGTCATCATCGTGCTGGGTGAGAGGCTGGTCGTCTCCTGGGCCTCTACGGGATATATTGTGCCGATGGACTCGGGCCCGGCCCAAGTGGAGACCCGGAGGAGATGGCTCCAGGGAAGCGAGGCAGCAAGGCCAAGGGGGCCCCGGCGCCGGCGGCCGCGGCCGCGGCGAGCGCCGGCGGGGAGTTCCCGGGGTGCCTCCGCCTGATGCCGCCGTCCACCGTCGCCATCTCCGTCCACGCCAAGCCCAGCTCCAAGATGGCCACCATCACCGGTCCGTGCTCCCCGCCCCCTCTAGTCCTCGTCCTCGCCGCTCCCCTCCTAAGTCCTGAGTTGATTTCGCAGAGATCGGGGAGGAGGCCGTCGGGGTGCAGATCGACGCGCCGGCCAGGGACGGGGAGGCCAACGCCGCCCTCGTCGACTTCATCAGCTCGGTAATTTACCGCTTGATCTGGACGTATAGCAGTGAATTAATAAATTGAAGAAGGTTTAAGTTTGGTATGATTTGCTTTGATTCCTGATGCACTTCACTGTTGCAAACTGATGGCCTGAGATCTTCTCCATCAAAGTTCAGACTTTTAGCATGTTATACAAAGTGTTGTTCAAGCATGTGAAATAAGTAGTATTGAACAAACAATCGTGGACATGGATGGGCGAAGCTTGTTCACCTTGCACATGTGTGATGTTCTTTCTTGAATTCTGGAAATCTTTCTTTTTTCCTGGAGCACTGCAATCGAGTAGGGCATTTTAACATTTTAGCCTCGTGTTACTGCAGCTGCCAGTTTTGCTTCTTTGGCCGTTCTGCTTCAGAATTGGCCACCTTAGTTTTGTTGGGGTGTTCACTAGGAGGAAGACAGCATCGAAGTTCAGTGAGTTTGATACCTGTGTCTGTGATTCTGGCAAGGGCAATTCAAGGATTTCAACTGTGATAGTTCTGAGACCACAAATAAATGCTGGTTCTTTCTTTTACCAGAGAATCTACAGAATTAAGTGGTTGTTTGCAACTAACTGCCAATGACACCCAGGGGTTTGTTGCTGCTGAGTAGATAGTTACAGTCCATAATCCTACTTGCCCTATGGTGTAGTATCTTGTTTTATCTCCTAGGGACCACATAAAGTCGCTGTCAAACTACAATTCAAGGGGTTGAATTCATGGACAAGAATGGCAGTTGTATCTTTGGGTAGTGCCTTATGGGTTGCTGGTTGAGACAAGAGGTGCATTTTCCAATGTTTAGCTCATTAATCAAGACAATAGGCGCCTTATGTGCTGGAAGTATATTAATCTAGTTGTACACATGAAATCACTCTTTGATGCTTCATTTGCTTTGCTCCATCTGAAATGCTGAAAACCTTCTGTAAATGTGCATGCATGAATGCAGGTGCTTGGGGTGAAGAAAAGAGAGGTGTCCATCGGCTCTGGCTCGAAATCGAGGGAGAAGGTCGTGCTTGTGCAGGACGCGACACTCAAAGGCGTCTTCGAGGCCTTGAAGAAGGCGTGTGGCCCTTGATGATGTATGTTAACTGCGAGTATGTAATATAACCTGGCTGAGCAGAGTGTATCAGCTGTAGGAACCGGTGCTCTTTCTCCGGTATAAATCGTCACCACGCTGGTGAGAACGAACCTGGTGAAAGGCTGAAACCATGGGCACGGCCAGTCTTGTCACTGACACTGAGATCGTGATGGGGAACTGCTCTTTTCTGAAGAAATTGTAACAGAGATGTACGTATAGTGTGCATGACAGGCTGAGCCTCTGTATTGCTATTTGATATTTGGTGCGTCAGATGGTGCAATCAACTGCCATGGGTGAGTTTTTACGAACACGTGCCACTATAAACGGGAGATTTATATATGGCCTTATGGCGCTTGGGTATAATGCTTGATCATCTTGGAGATGTGTGATATTCTTCAATTTCATGTCTCCCTTTTTCTCTTTTCTTTCTGAAGCATTGCAGTTCAGTATTAAGACGTTTTAGTCCGACCAACTGTTACTGCACCTGTCAATTTTGCTTCTTTGGTCAGTCTGCTTCAAAGTTCAAACTATGGGCACCTTAGTTTAGTCTGGGGTGTTCCCTAGGAGCAAGTTGTAAGTTTGAAACGTGTGTCAGTATGATCTATGAAGGGCAAATCCAGGACTTGAACTTTGATTGAAAAATTAAGTGGCCGTTTGCACCTAACTGTCAATATCACCCAGGGGTGTGTGTTGTTGCTGAGCTGATAGTTACAGTTCATAATTCTACCTGCACTATAGTTTTAACTCCTATCTGTCGTATTAACTCATGTCAAACTACAATTCTACGAGTTAAATTCATAGACAAAAATGGCAGCTGCATCTCCGGGTCATGCCTTATTGGTCACTGACTTTGACAACACTCGCTTTTTCCCGGTGCTTAAGGCATCTCCAACGCCATCTCTTAAAACAGACACACCATTTGTCCATGGACTGACCAGTCCGCAGATACGGATGTGGGAGCCAGCCTCCCTTCTAAACGAATGTCCAGGTCCGGCAAATTTTCATTTCAAATGCATAACAATATGAGCGCAAATTAAAGTGCGGCGTTCACATAGCGTCCGGTTACAACCAAAAGAGGCGGATATTCGTAGTTTTTATATGTGTTGTCACAAAAGTATCAGTTCATCAGTCCATGCAAAAAGGGTATTTTTGCCCTGCCAGACCGGCTATCCGAACCTCCTCGCTCGCTCTGTCGCCGCCTCCTCACAATGCGCCTCCTTCTCGGTCGCCAAGTGCTTCAACATCTTGACACGGACGACACAGACGATCATCGCCGTACGCCATCCAACTCGTCCATCCTTATAGTCAACATCTTGATATCCTCCAAAGCGATCGTGACCTCAACCCTCCTCTCTTCGAGCATATCCGGCCAAAAGACCAGCACATATAACAACTTACTTGGACACCGACGATGGTTGAGCGACTTTATCTCACAATCGCGAATGAGTTTGTTGCAACAGGGATCAAAATTCGTGTGCTCATGGAATCAAGAATGGATATTGGACCAATATATTTCACCCTTTTTCTCAGTGTCATGGATCAGATCGAGGCTAGTGCTCAAACCATCGCATAATAACTCATCCTCCCGCATGTTGAAGCTTTCCACCCCCTCCTCTTTGGACCCGAGTCATCTGCTTTCCATCCTCGAAGCAGACTCTGGCTCCGCCTCCACCTCCGTCTTGGATCATCTCGAACAACTGCATGTCCGTGTCGTCATACATCGGGTCGCACTTGCTCAAGACCTGTCATTATTGCGCTGATCATATCTTCTGACTGCCAAGCAGTGGTGAATGATATATAGAGAGGCACCGGTGGACGGCATGCTACCATCGTCAAAGAGATTTTAGCTTTGGCGGGCCATTTTACCAAATATACCTTCATCTTTGAAGGTCGCGAGACCAACATGGAGGCTCATAGCCTCGCTAAACACGCTTTAGGACTTTCCTTAGGGCGTCATATGTGGCTCCTTAAGCCTCTGGACCTAAATTGTATCCCTATGAACCTTGTCCTTGAGCAATAAAAATAAGTGTGTTTTGACTAAAAAAAGATAAATGGAGGAAGAGAGGAAGAAATTGGAGGCATACCAGAGAAAACAGAGTGCAAGACGGCCTTTACCTCATATAGTAGCAGGACAAAAATCTCCTGCGAGTGTCCACTCCTTCACTGCATACATACAAAACTGGCGCACTGAAGTGCCCGCACAAATCCACCTCTCTGATCTAGCCCATTAGAACTCGTATCGAGAGTGTGTCATGTCATGCAAGCGACCACAATCAACAGCTCATTATCCTTGGTTAAAACCCCATTAACCCTAAAATCCAACGCACTGCATTTTGAGAGGTAAGATGGGTTTACTTGATTCCTGCCCCAGGACATGACCGAAGCAATCTTTGTCGAGGGCTCATCGTCCTCTCCTCCATCTTCACCCTGCTATCGACCATCCTCTGTACGCCGGTGCCATCCATCTACAAACACGGAGGTGAGAGATTGGTGAGAGAGAGAGAGAGAGAGAGAGAGAGAGAGCGACGAGGGAGGGGTCAGAGAGGGCTGTACGTGACGGGTGAGACAGAGGGATCGCGTGAGCTAACCTCAAGACAACGGATCGCCGCCATTATATGCACATAAGCAGTCGTGCTCAATGCAAGGGACTGCGCCATTGTGCTTTGGAATTGGGGAACACGGCTTAGGGATTTGGAGGCTCCGATTTGGGATTGAGGGGTTATATATATGCCATGGCATGTGATTTTTTTTGAAAAATAAATAAACCCAACTGGTCGCTTGCATGACATGACAAAAATTAGGAGTAACTGTTAAACCCAACTGGGACCCATGCCACGCCGGCGAGCCTAGTCGGTGTAGACTTCATATCCAAACACGTACGATAAGCAGTGTATTTGCATGACAAACCCAAGTTTTTGCACCACTTTGTTGAAGTTGTAGCAACAAAGTAGGAGTAACTGTTTGCGCCAAGTTGAAGCACCGTACCGTAGCAGGAGTGTAACTAACTGACTCTTAGTGATTTGTAGGTGGCTATATTCGTTGATTCAGGGCATGTAATTGATGCAGTAGAGATATAAACGATGGTTATTAGCAAAAGAGGGCGGTGGGTCGTGGTTGGGAACCTCCTGCGCTGCGTAGCCGTCGTCCGTGGTGAAAATAAAATATAGGAGTATTCCTGCCACATGTTTCCGGGAATGAATGTGGAATTTTTTTGATGGAGGGACGCGTGATGGCCTGCCCACCACTGATTCGTGGGATTCGAGTGCGTAGTGGAGCTAGCTAGCTAACTTTGCGATCGATCGCAAAGTTGAAAGCATATTCTTGTCCTTGCCGTTGGGTCGGCTAGCTAGCTTGGAAACGAAAACGACTCGATAAGACGACCTGTGTCTTGTGTCAGGAGCTAGCAAATTAAAGACTCGAGACGACCACCTGAATCGACTATAAGTAAACGCCACCCAGCGTCTCATTCATCACCAACAACTAAACACACACTCTCTCTCTCTCTCACGTACTCCCTCCGTTCTGATTTACTCGTCGTGGTTTTAGTTCAAATTTGAACTAAAACCACGACGAGTAAATTGGAACGGAGAGAGTACCTTTGGAAGCCAATGGGCGAGGGCTTGAGGGCGGAGGACGGTGAGAACAAGTAAGTGGTCGGTCAGTCGGAGCCAACAGCTTGGTTTGGTACTAGTGCAAGTACAAGATCCCCTCGCATCATCTTGTGATATGATCAAGTTTCCTCATGGACCTTTTTCTTTCATGCACGCATCTGGATTCCGCACACAACCTCGTCTCCGACAGCGACATGTGCCAGGTACTACTACTACTTATCTATGCAATCTTACTAGTACTAGACTAGAGGCCTGTTCGGAATTCCACCAGCTTCACGAAATTCCAGAAGCTGTGGAGTCGGGAAATAGCTGCTCCGCAGTTTTCAACTGCAACTCCACCAACTCCGGGAGTGGAGTTGTGGAGTGGAGGTTCTCCGAACAGGGCCTAGGTTCTAGGATCCTCTGTAAAATCACTCTCAATCGGCAACTTACTAAGATTTAGTGCCTACTTATATAAGTTGCCTTAGTACGGTGCGTTTGGCATGCAGCTTGTGGGGGACTGGGGGGCGTGGCCGATGTGGTGGCGGCCGCCTTCCAGGTTCCCGCCAACAACACCGCCGCCGGGGCGCAGCAGGTGAGTCAGCCAGCGAGCGCATCCCACGTCTCCTCGTTTTTGCGGTGCTGGTGATGCCAACTGCTTCCATTGCTACACACACACAGGGCAGCCGTGGCGACCACGTCAGGGTCGACATAGACCCGCCAGCCGAGCCCGCCGCCATGTCCCCGGTTCTTCTCCCCCGAGCACTCTGGACGCTGGCCTTGCTCACCCTCATCGTCGACGTGGGCACCATGCTCTACAGGCCGCCCCGGGGAGCGGTCTTCAGCCACCACGGGCTCGCCTATTACCTCGCCCTCGCCGGTGTTTTCGTCGCAGGGGTCGCGGAGGCCTGGGCCGCCTTCTGGATTTCACCTTCACCTGACGTCCGCCGACACCGTTTTTCATTGGGGAGGGTCGTTCTGTGCGCCTCCATTTGGGCCATTCGTCATTGTCGTCGCCATTGGGAGCTTCGCCTTCATTGATGACTGATCAAGTTAACAAGGTTGGTTAGTTTCCTACTTGGCAAAGTATCAAAAAAATATACTGCACTTTTGAATGCCGGCCTATTATTTCTTTCCTGGCAAAGTATCAAAAAACATACTGCACTTTTGAATGCCGGCCTATTATTTCTTTCCTGGCAAAGTATCGAAAAACATACTGCACTTTTGAATGCCGGCCTATTATTTCTTTCTTGGCATAATATCGAAAACATACTGCACTTTTGCATACTTATTATTGTTCAACTGTTTCGAGAGGAATGGCACTTTGTACAAGGTTTTGCTTTTGAAGGAACTGCTTTTTTTGTTGTTTTGTTTTACAGTTTTCTTTGGGATTTTTTATGTTTCTCTTTTTTTAAATGCTTCCTTTTTACAAAATGATAGGAAATTTCAATATTTGTTTCAAATTAAAAAAAATCATTTAGTGAAGCACAACTATGCTTCCCTAAATAATTTCCCCTTTTTCACGAAGCACAACTGTGCATTTTTATTTTTGGGATCCACATGTTGGGCTTCTCGCGGAAGCACAGCTATACTTTTTCCTTTTCGGGAAGCATATGTTGTGCTTCTAGCGGGACAGAACCGCTTTTCGTGAAAACCAGAAAAACAAAAACATTCCACAAAAACCTAGTGAAACCTTAGCAAAATCCGAAATAATAATAATAATAAACAAATAAAACCTGAAAACACCATGCATGAAAAAAATTTATAGAAATCCCCAGGGTGCTCTAGCGCGTGACACATGGCCTCGGCTGGGCGCACCACTTGACGTGCTCACATGCCAAAAAAGTGACCGCCGCGAAAGTCCTTCAAGGTACCACTTGATTATTAGTTGCTCCCGGCTTCCAAGACATGCAGTTTATGTAAGGCTTTTTTGCCAAGGCATTATTAGTCCCTGATATTTTATCCAAGGTGGGTATTTCAAGGTCCTTGAACCTTATGGGCCGAGAGAAACAAATCTGTAATTGCTAAATCTCACATTTTGTTCGTTACTGCCTTACTGGTGCTTTTATACAAATTTTTGCTATCTTAATTTCTACATCAACGATGCCCATTGCTTTGCTTTCTGTGACAGGGACAAGGATATCTGCACGTCCACATTGGCAAATGAATCATGGGTCGTTGTGCTTGGGAGTTGGACTGCAGGCTTTGTTGTTTTCCTGATTTGTTGTGATTTCTTATTTTGGGCAAAAACTCAGTACTGGTTTGATGTTGATAGCAAACAAATTTAAAGGAAAGCTTATACAATCAGAAGTGCGGATTTCTGAGTAAAAAAGGATATATATGTATAGTTTGGAACGACATGCTTAAACTTCTGTCAATGTTTCACAGTTTGTTATGCGAGTTGGGCCCAGATTGCAAAAGTCAATATATGCTTGCCGATCTTTTATCCACTAGAGTGGAGGGCTCTACCTAATATTGTTTGTTTGTTTAACAGGACGAGCCTCTTAATAGGACTTTCTAGTTGATGTAATCACCAATGATGTATCTATGTTTTCCCAGTGTAATACAAACCGTCGTTATGCATTTCTCTACAAAAACAGTCGAGCACTTGAATCGGTATTTTCTAAATTTCTCCATAACACAACTTAGTTGGTCGAATGAAGTGAAAACCTCCTCGGAAAAAGAGAAAAAGAATGGAGTAAAAAACTACTATAGTCCGTTGGGAAGACATTTTGTCGATGGGTTTGCAAATGCAACTGGGGCGTAACATAAGCTTACTCCGCTCAACAATCAAGACCACTTGCTTCATGCCTTGACATTGGAGAAGACTACTACTCCATTTTACTGGATATGATGGTAGAGCCATTTGTCTTGTGCTACGTTCTGTTTAGCCCTAGTCTGTGTTCCACATATTTAGAGTAATCACTGGTGGAAAAAAGGCCTTTGGTCGCGGTTCGCAACTGCCATTAGTCGCGGTTGCGCAACCGCGACCAGCAAAGCGCGACTAAAGCCCACCACCTTTAGTCGCGGCTGCTTAAGAACCGCGACTAAAGGCCCGTCCCACGTGGGCGCAGGCGGCCGTCGGGCGGAGGACCTTTAGTCGCGTTCTTCGCCAACCGCGACTAAAGGCCCGCAGGTTTAGGGTTTTAGCCCCCCTAAACCTGTTTTCTGTTTAATTTGTATTGTTTTATTTCTTTTGTGCTTTATTTTAATTTTGAAGGAGTTTCATATATTCTACGGTACTACATACATGCATATGAATGTACAATTTCAAATAAATTTGAAATTAGAACCAAAAGAATTCAAGAGGAATATACAATATATATTCAATATCATCGGATGACCATATACAATTTTGAACAAGTTTCCATACATGATTTAATCCATATAAAGTTCTACGTCCTCGTGATAGTGTTCTCCTTTAGGATGGAGGACTTCCTGCAGAACCATCCAGCTAGTTCCTCTTGAAGTGGTCGGAAGCGAGCTTCGGACTAAGCATCCACCGGAGGTTATTCCTCGAGCATTGGTATCACTCGCATCAACCCGCCAGAGGTGTATCTCGGATCATCTCACTGCACAAAGTATGCACATAGATTGGTCAACGGTGGCTGAATATCCCCATCTTAGTCTTTACCCTTTTGAATGCTAGCTCTTTTTGAATTCACCGACCTTTGTATCTACGAACCGTCTCCAAACCCTACGAGGCAAAGAAAATTAAATGAACAAGAGAGTTATTAGTTACTTGATATTAGGAAATGAACGAAATAGGCCGATCGATATAGAGCGCAAATGAATGAAAATAATTACTTCGCAGCATTTTTCTCATGTCGCCCAAAGCTTTGGATCCTTATCCAGAGAGTCGTGGGCGAGACATTCGAGGTGTTAACTTTAATTACTAGCAGAATCCAGTGGAACTGCGGACACGATACATGCACAAGACGTCATGCATAACTCATCGATTAGCCGCCACATACCATGCATGGAGTAAACAAAAGAGAATGTGCTCAAGATGTAAACACTCACCCAAAATGGTAAGGAAATAGAATATCACTTTTGAGTTCCTGCTTTGTAAGAAACTGCCACAGTCCGCCTCCACGTCGTCGGGTAATGCTGCAACACAATATCATGTACGATGTGTGGGTCAATGAACCCAACATCATGGATGTTCCTTACTCGCATTCCTTCTTCTTCATTCTGCATGTATAATAGAGGACACAACAATATAGTTAGGACATATATATAGTGCAGGCAATATGAACGAGATGGGGTAGAAATTAATAAATCACTTACGTAATGTAGCAACCGATGATAGATTTGTCGAGCTCAAGCAGATTGAAAAGCTGGAACAATTCACTCAGTTCAACTTGTACATAGTAATGTTTGAAGTGATGCTCATGTCTAACTTCCGCATAAATATAATCTTTGGCGTTTTTAATTTTATGTAACCCTTGTACCAATTCAGCAGACGTTTCATTTGGTCGTAGATCCTTTTCTCAAGCAGTTCGACGAGAGGCCCATTCTTGACATATGTAATTACTACCTCCTTCACGGCAACTCATCAAGGCCTAACAGTTCACGAAGAGTAATACCTAAGTTGGCGCTTGTTCTCGCACTTTCATTACTAATCCTGTGCTGCCGCAGCTTGTATGATCTCGGGGCATCCGGACGAAGGCTTCCACTATAAGCGGGCAATCGATTGTTTACTTTGTTCCCGAGCTGGGCAACTTGTTTCCGCTTTTTATACTTTCGCCTTCTCCGCTCTTTGTTCTCCTTGAACATGAGTGCCTGCCTTTTAAGTTCACGTGCATAGTCGGTAGGCGATTCTTCGCGCTTGGGACGGTGTGCTCAAAATGACTTAGCCCACTTCTTTTCTTGATCGTAATATACTTGGCTTGGGCTCGGGCTCTCTTTTCTTCTTGCAGTCCGCCTTCCATTTCTCCAAATCAGCAGTCGCGCCCGCGTCGACTTCCTCGGCACTACGTTCCCAAGGCCTTGTGGGGAGAGGCTTCAGTGATGGCTCCGGTACCTTTGTGGTCTTAGGTACATAAGGGTCCGGGTTAATACTCGAGACTTCTTCGCTTCTTTGCCATAGGTGGATTGGGGCGGCGCGATCACCCGCCGGACGAGGATCGGGGCGGCGGATGATCACCCGCGGACGTTAGGATCGGGGCGGCGTCGGCTGATGTGACGGAGGTGTAGGTGAACCGCCACCACCACCACCACCACCACCACCGCCACCGCCACCACCACCACCGTAGGGGGGTGGACTTGTTGTCCTTGGCGCCTCGCCTGGAAACTTGATAAACTTCTTTTGCCATAGAATGTAATGGCGCTTGACATCTTCAAGTCTTTTCTCCCTTGGTGTAGCAATTTCAATCTCTGTGTCCTCAAACCCTTGGACTATGTCCTCCACCGTGACACGAGCATAGCCATCTTTAATGGGGTTGTTGTGGTGGAGTGCTCGAATAAACATGGTAAAGCATCGCCGATGGCTACCTTCATGGAAATGTTCCCCATAGGATAATCAGATGACATTCTTTCATCTCCTTTATATCGCCCACGGGTAGCGAGGAGGCTCCGGTGCAGTAATTTCGACCACCGAGGCTCCGGTGCAGTAATTTCGATCGTCGGTGCATCTACACCAGCCGGTGGGGCCTCCGTGGAAGCCACGCTGCTTCTACGCTGCTGGCTTCCGAGATCCGCCGGATGATCTTCATGCTGCACCCGAGCTGAATCTCTTTCGCTACTAGTACACTCATGGTTTTCTTCATCACTTCCATTTCGATGCCAACCGCCCCACAACATCTCGCTTCCCGATCCATCTTTCTCTTACGGCTTCAGAATCAGACGGGTCATCGCTCGGGGAACCCTATTTTCCACGGAATGTGCCCCATGCCTCGTACACGCCCTCCGTGTTCAGGATTCCCGAGGGCTTTTGTCGTAGCGTCGTTCTCTCTGTTGAACTTGATCTTCCCTCTTGAGCAGCCTTCATTGCGTCAATAAGGGCTTGGGTGGGTTTAATTAATTTGCCACTGTAAACACACTCCCCTGTCTCCGGGTTGAGCGTTCCCCATGCCCGTACCACCAGCTTCGGCCCTTGGGTCCCATCCTCCGTGCTGGACGGATTCTCGCGCCCTCAGCTCGTTCTCCATCTTCTCGAACCTAGGCACCCAAATGCGATACCCTCCTGGCCCCATAACATGATTGTACTCCTTCTTAGCCGCATTTTCCTTATTTTGTTTCGATATTTGAAGGAACTGCTCCGATTTCTTTTGCTTCACAAATTCTGGCCAATCATCTTTCAGTTTCTCATATTGTCCTCTGAAATCCGAGTCTTGTTCTGCTTGACAAAGTCACGGGCTAGATTTTGCTTGAATTTCCGGAATGCGTCGGCCATCTTATGAAGAGCGAACTGTTTGACTTTCCTCCTCCTCTCCTTGTTTTCCTCAATCTTGTTACCCTCCTCATCGAATTTGTTGTATTCGGAGGTAGAACGAAATGTTCCATAAGCTTCTTGATGCAATCTTTTTTTGTTCTCTTATCGACAAAAGTGAAACCATCAATTCGTGCCTTCTTTGGCTCATTCCACTCCTGGACGGTGATCGAGACGTTGTCTCTAACAATGGCTCCGCATTGGCTGATAAACTTGGTGGCGTTCTTGCGGGGCTCCAGCTGCCTGCCGTTGCAAAGTCGACAACCCGGATGGTGCATGTTTCTCCGGTTTCATCGTCTGGTTGCGCCACGCTTTGACGACGACGTACTCGATTGTTTTGACGATCCGGCCGAGGGCTAAAATAAGAAAGAGAGTCGCGCGCGTTAGTACACACATATTTATTCAAATCAGTTAGTTTGTATCACCAGAGGCTCAATGTATAGATATACCTCGGCGCGGAGGTGGTTGCTACTTCCATTTGAAGATCGCTGCGTTTATCGACGTTTCTTGACATCATCTTCTCGACGGCGCCTTCATCTTCACCGTCAAGGTTCGAGATAAGAAGAGATATCATCTTCTTCTTCTCCGGTCGTCACATATTGAATATCGCCGTTTATGATGCCGAACATATGTGCTTCACCGTCCGGATCATAGTTGTCCATAATCGGTCACTCTATCGTCCGACATTATGTCAGTCCTGAAAACATGTAGTAAAAACAAATTAATTAAGTGAAGAAGGGGGGCGGTGGCGGTGGCGGTGGCGAAAGGGCGGTGGCAAAAGGAGGGGGCGAGGAAGGGGTGGGAGAGGGTGTCGCGGTAGAGCGCAAGACGGGGCGGGGTTTAGGGTTTAGGGTTTTAAGTTGGCCGGTTTTCTTTGGCCGGTTTTCTGTTGTTTTTTGTTTTTGGGGTTTAGGGTTTTAAGTTGTTTACCGTTTTTGTTAAACTAAAACTAGTTAAAATTAAAAAGAACAAAAAAAAAGAAAAAAATTCCTTTTTCCTTTTTCTTTTTTCTTCTTCTTCCTTTTTCCTTTTTCTTTTCTTTCTTCTTCTTCCTTTTCCTTTCTTCTTCTTTCTTCTTCTTTCTTCTTCTTCCTTTTTCTTTTTGTTTTTCTTTGACCGGTTTTCTGTTGTTTTTTGTTTTTGGGGTTTAGGGTTTTAAGTTATTTACCGTTCTTGTTAAACTAAAACTAGTTAAAATAAAAAAGAACAAAAAAAAGAAAAAAAAGAAAAAAAATTCCTTTTTCCTTTTTCCTTTTTCTTCTTCTTCCTTTTTCCTTTTTCTTTTTCTTTCTTCTTCTTCCTTTTTCCTTTCTTCTTCTTTCTTCTTCTTTCTTCTTCTTCCTTTTTCCTTTTTGTTTTTCTTTGACCGGTTTTCTGTTGTTTTTTGTTTTTGGGGTTTAGGGTTTTAAGTTATTTACCGTTCTTGTTAAACTAAAACTAGTTAAAATAAAAAAGAACAAAAAAAAGAAAAAAAAGAAAAAAATTCCCTTTTCCTTTTTCCTTTTTCTTCTTCTTCCTTTTTCCTTTTTCTTTTTCTTCTTCTTCCTTTTTCCTTTTTCTTTTTCTTTCTTCCTTTTTCCTTTCTTCTTCTTTCTTCTTCTTTCTTCTTCTTCCTTTTTCCTTTTTCTTTCTTCTTCTTCTTCTTCTTCTTCTTTCTTCTTTTCTTTCTTCTCTTGATCTCCGGATGCAAGGCGAGGGCACGGAATGCGTGCAGGGCCGGGCAGGCGGGCGGGGCGTGTGGCGGCGGGCGGGCGTGAGGGCAAGGGCGGCGGCAAGGCTGCAGGCGGGCGGCGGGCGGCGGCGGCAAGGGCACAGGGGCACGGGCGGCGGGCAAGTGCAGAAACGGGCGGAGGCGGCGCCATCGGGACGGGGGCGGCGCGCAGGTTCTCCGGCGTCAGGCGTTGCCAGCGTCGGCGCCGGCGTCGATCGGCGTCGGGCAAAGCTTTGCAAGGCCGAGGGCGAGGGCGACGAACAGGTTGCGGTCGAGGAAGACGAGTATTTATAGGCCCGAACTTTAGTCGCGGTTGGCGGAGAGCCGCGACTAAAGGGTACCTTTAGTCGCGGGTTGCTCGCCCACCGCGACTAAAGTGTTTTTTTTGCGCTCATCGCTTTCACCTTTAGTCGCGGCTTGTCTCCCATCCGCGACTAAAGGGTACCTTTAGTCGCGGTTCTCGCCGCCAACCGCGACTAAAGGCCTGTTTTCTGTTTTCTTTTTAATTTGTGTTGTTTTCTGCTTTCTTTTTAATTTGTATTGTTTTCTTTTTAATTTGTATTGTTTTCTGCTTAATTTGTATTGTTTTCATTTTTGCTTTATTTATTTTGTTTTGTTTCTACTTACAACAAAAAACTTATTTATTTTATTTTATTTTGTTTCTAATTACTTATTTATTTTACTTTATGATAATTATTTTTGCTATTAAAGTTTCTAATTACTTATTTATTTATGTTATTAAAATCTTAAAAATACAATTATATATCAAAAAATCAGAAAATAAAACTAATTCATTTTAAATTCTTGTTTTTCTTCCTTTTTTCTTCTTTTTTTTTTTCTTCTTTGTTTCTTCCTTTTCTTGTTTTTCTTCTTTTTTTCTTCCTTTCTTCCTTTTTCCTTTTTTCTTATGTTTTTCTTCTTCTTTTTTTTTTTTCTTATGTTTTTCTTCTTTTTTTCTTCCTTTCTTCCTTTTTCCTTTTTTCTTATGTTTTTCTTCTGTTTGTTTTTTTTCTTATGTTTTTCTTTTTTCTTCTTTTGTTTTTTTTCTTCTGTTTTTCTTTTTTCTTCTGTTTTTTCTTCTGTTTTTTTCCTTTTCCTTCTTTCTTCTTCTTCCTTTTTCCTTTTAAAATCAGAAAATAAAACTAATTCATTTTAAAATCTTAAAAATACAATTATATATCAAAAAATCAGAAAAATAAAACTAATCCATGGAGCATCCTCATCATTTAACTTAATCAAAAATAAAAGGTTTGATACATCATTCAGTTCATCGACCAAATACAAAGTTTGGTACAATAAATTATTACACATCAATTCTTCCCTTGTGTCCTCGCTTGCTTACGATTGTGCAGATCCATGGAGCATCCTCATCATTTAACTTAATGCTTGGGTCGGTGTTCACTTTGAAGGGCGGAATTTCAGCAAACATATTATAATCTTCCGACATGTCTGTCTTGTCCTCCACTCCCACGATGTTTCTTTTCCCCGAAAGAACAATGTGGCGCTTTGAATCATCGCATGATGTAATGATCGTTTTCTTATCTTTCCGCTTCCTCGGTTTGCTACTCATGTCCTTCACATAGAAAACCTGAGCGACATCTTTCGCTAGGACGAATGGTTCGTCAAGGTAACCAAGATTGTTGAAATCCACCATTGTCATTCCGTATTGCTGGTCCACCTTTACCCCACCTCCCGTTAGCTTGAACCATTTGCACCGAACAAAGGGACCTTAAAGGAGGGTCCATAGTCAAGTTCCCATATCTCCTCTATGTAACCATAATATGTGACCTTTTGCCCATTCTCGGTTCTGCATCAAAGCGGACACCACTGTTTTGGTTGGTGCTCTTTTATCTTGGGCGATCGTAAAATGTATTCCCATTTATCTCGTACCCTTGGAAAGTCGTTATAGTCGAAGATGGTGTCTTGGCCAACATGTACAGCTGATCTACAACATCATTGTCATTCATTAAATGTTTTCTCAACCAACTGCCGAAAGTCTCCATGTGGGCCTTCCTAATCCAGATTCAGCTTCCCGGGTTGTCCGAAGCGTAAAATATTCTTGTGTTTCTCAAAGCACGGAGCCACCAAGTTGGAATTGGTCAAGACAAAGGTGGTGTGCTTCATCGAGAGAATGGCCGTCCATACATATCGTTGATTTCCTTCCGATCGTGTTTTTCCACTTAGTCTCCCCTCGTGCGCGATCGAGGAAGACCAATCGGCTTAAGGTCGGGAACAAAGTCAACACAAAACTCAATTACCTCCTCATTTCCATAGCCCTTGGCGATGCTTCCTTCTGCCTAGCACGGTTACGAACATATTTCTTTAATACTCCCATGAACCTCTCGAGGGGAACATATTGTGTAGAAATACAGACCGAGAACGGAAATCTCTTCGACTAGGTGAACCAGGAGGTGCGTCATAATATTGAAGAAGGATGGCGGAACACCAACTCGAAACCGACAAGACATTGGATCACATCGCTCAGAACCGTGGTAGAACTTCCGGATTGATTACCTTCGAGAGATTGCATTGAGGAATGCACATAGCTTCACAATGGCTAATCGAACATTTTCCGCAGAGCCCCTCAAAGCAATCGGAAGCAATTGCGTCATAATCACGTGGCGATCGTGAGACTTCGTGTTTTGGAACTTTTTCTCCGCCATGTTTATTATTCCCTTTATATTGGGCGAGAATCCAGACGGGACCTTCATACTGCTCGGGCATTCAAAAAGATGACCTTCTCTTCTTTGGTCGAGCGTAGTGGCACGACCTTGAAACCATTCCGGATGCCGGTCATCGTGGTCTTTCAAACGTTGCTTTGGTCCCGCCGTGCTTCCTTTGTATCATTTGTCTTCCCATACACGCCCAAGAAGCTTAGGAGGTTCACGCAAATATTCTTCGTAACGTGCATCACGCCGATTGCAGAGCGGACTTCTAGGATTTTCCAATATTCTAGCTCCCGAATATAGATTTCTTCTTCCACATGGCTGCGTGCCCGTCGGCTCCCTTCGAACTGATTGTCCGCCAGACCTTTCCAAAGATGACTTTCAAATCCTTGACCATATCAAATACCTCAAAGCACCAAGCAGTGTTCCGCAGTTTCGCCGGTGATCTGCCTTGCCGTTGTAATGCTTGCCTTTCTTTCATCGGATGAATTTTCGAAGAAATCGACGATGCCCAAGGTACACGTTCTTCTTACAATTTGGCAAATGTACACTTTCGGTCTCATGTAAGCAAGTGCGTGCATGCATTGTATCCCTTATTTGACAGTCCGAAGGTTACTAAGAGCAGGCCAATCGTTGATGGTTACGAAAAGCAACGTCAGAGGTCAAATTCTCTTGTTTGTGCTCATCCCACACACGGACACCACCCCACAGCTGTAAAAGTTCATCAACTAATGGCCTTAGGTACACATCGATGTCGTTGCCGGGTTGCTTCGGACCTTGGATGAGCACTGGCATCATAATGAACTTCCGCTTCATGCACAACCAAGGAGGAAGGTTGTAGATGCATAGAGTCACGGGCAGTGCTATGGCTGGAGCTCGCTCGCCAAAAGGATTCATGCCATCCGTGCTTAGAGCAAATCTTATGTTCCTTGCGCCACCGCAAAATCTGTGAACCATCCGTCGATCTTTCTCCATTATGCTCCATCTGCGGTGTGTCTCAACTCCCCGTCCGACTTACGTTTCTCTTTGTGCCATCGCAACAACTTGGCATGCTTTTTGTTCATGAACAGACGTTTCAACCGTGGTATTATAGGAGCATACCACATCACCTTGGCGGAACCCTCTTCCGGGTTTCGCCCTCAACATCGCCACCGGGGTCATCGACTCGATCTTATAACGCAATGCAAGGCATACCGGCATTCATTCAAATTCTCGTATTCACATGCGGTAGAGGATGCAATCGTTGATGCATGCATGTATCTTCGTAACCTCTAAACCTAGAGGGCGACAACCTTCTTTGCTTCAGACGATCAAGGCGGGCAACTCGTTATCCTTTGGAAACATATTCTTCAACATTTTCAGCAAGTTTTCAAATGCCGAGTCAGCTACACCTGCCTCTGCCTTCCATTTCAGCAAATCCAGTGTGCAGCCCAGCTTTTTCGCACCATCATCGCATCCGGGTACAGCGCCTTTCTGTGATCCTCTAACATGCGATCCAAATTCTCCTCTCCTTTTCGGTTCCAGCGTCTCCGTGCATCAAGAATGGTCCGACCAAGATCATCAACGGATCATCACGTGCCTCTTCTTCACCTTCCCTTCACCTTCAAATCCTCCATGAAAGTATCACCGAAATGAGCAAGATAGCTTTCATCGATGAAATCATCCCTTCTTCATCTTCTTCCATTATAACCCCTCTTTCTCCATGCTTGGTCCAACAATTATAGCTTGGCATGAAACCCTTCAAGCGGATGCATGTGAACAACTCTTGAGGAAGAGTAACCTTCTCATTCTTACAGATAACACATGGACAGATAACAAAACCCCCGCTTGTTCGCATTAGCCACTACGAGGAAATCTTTCAAACCCGTAGTGAACTCACGGAGAGTCGGTTACCGTACATCCATTGCCGATTCATCTGCATTATTATAATATAAAATATATAATTAACCATCATGCATTTGTTATGAACTACACACATGCATATATTGACACATCAAAGGTTCATCAAGTTGCTAACCGCGATCAAGAGTGTGGCTCCAACACTTCATGTCATGTTTGTTTCATGCTCTTGGGGCATTTCATCAAACACCTTATGTGCATAAGAGGAACCAAAAGCAAACCTACACCCACTTGTGAAGAGAATGGCTCCAAATGGCTAAGTGATGGCTGCTGGATGGGTATATATAGGCGAGGGCTTTAGTCGCGGTTGGCACGGCAAACCGTGACTAAAGGTGCCGAAAACATTTAGTCGCGGTTGGCCTCGCCAACCGCGACTAAAGCCCTCACGCGGCACCAGCTGGCCACCGAGCGCCAGGCCCAGGCCTTTGGTCGCGGTTCACCTCGAACCATGCGACTAAAGGTCCCATTGGTCGCGGTTCCAACAGCTTCGCGACTTATGGGCTGGACGGAAAGCCTGTTTTTCCACTAGTGAATCAAGTGTGTTGCATGGATGATCGAATCATGGCATTCACAAAGAGAAGGGGATGTCGCATCATTGTGTCCGTATGTGTAGGAAAAATGCATGTACGGGCACATCCCTCCATACTCCCTCCGGTCCTTTTAGTTAGCATATAAGATTTGTCTAAAGTCAAGCCTCGTAAAGTTTGACCAACTTTATAGAAAAAAATACCAACATTCACAATATGAAATCAATATCAGTAGATGTGTCATGACTTAAATTTTCATATTGTATAACTTTAATATGGTAGATGTTGATTTTTTTATGTAAAGTTGGTCAAACTTTACTTCAGACAATTCTTATATGCAGAGTAAAAGGGACTGGAGGAGTACGGCGTCAAGACATAATAATTAGCCAATGTCGGTTGCTTATTATGACTCGTGCGTCAGGTAGCTTGTCAAAGGCGTGGCCGATGTTGGAATATACGCTTTGATGAGTTGATCAAAGCATATAGTTTTATACAGACTTGCGGTGAAGCCTATATTTACAAGAAAGTGAGTGGGAGCACTACAGCATTTCTGATAAGTAGATGTGAATGACATATTGTTGATCGGAAATAATGTAGAATTTTCTGGAAAGCATAAAGGAGTGTTTGAAATGAGTTTTTCAAAGAAAGACCTCGGTGAAGCTGTTTACATATTGAGCATCAAGATCTATAGAGATAGATCAAGACGCTTGATAAATTCAATGAGTACATACCTTGACAAGTTTTTGAAGTAGTTCAAAATGGAACAGTCAAAGAAGGAGTTCTTGCCTGTGTTGCAAGATGTAAAGTTGAGTAAAGACTCAAAACCCGACCACGGCAGGAATAGAAAGAGAATAAGAAGTCATTCCCTATGCCTCAGTCATAGGTTCTATAAAGTATGCTATGCTATGTACCAGACCTATTGTGTACCTCGCCATGAGTTTGGCAAGAGGATACAATAGTGATCCAGGAGTGGATCACTGGACAGCGGTCAAAATTATCCTTAGTGGAATAAGAAAATGTTTCTCGATTATGGAGGTGGCAAAGGGTTCGTCGTAAAGAGTTACGTCGATGCAAGCCTTGGCACCGATCTGGATGATTCTAAGTCTCGATCTAGATACATATTGAAAGTGTGAGCAATTCACTAGAGTAGCTCCGTGCAGAGTATTGTAGACATAGAAATTCGCAAAAAACTTACGGATCTGAATGTGGCAGACCCGTAGACTAAACTTCTCTCACAAGCAAAACATGATCACACCTAAGTACTCTTTGGGTGTTAATCACATAGCGATGTGAACTAGATTATTGACTCTAATAAACCCTTTGGTTATTGGTCACATGGCGATGTGAACTATGGGTGTTAATCACATGGTGATGTGAACTATTGATGTTAATCACATGGTGATGTGATCTAGATTATTGACTCTAGTACATGTGGGAGACTGAAGGAAATATGCCCTAGAGGCAATAATAAAGTTATTATTTATTTCCTTATTTCATGATAAATGTTTATTATTCATGCTAGAATTGTATTAACCGGAAACTTAATACATGTGTGAATACATAGACAAACAGAGTGTCACTAGTAGTTTGACTAGCTCGTTAATCAAAGATGGTTAAGTTTCCTAGCCATAGACATGTGTTGTCATTTGATGAATGAGATCACATCATTAGAGAATGATGTGATTGACTTGACCCATTCTGTTAGCTTAGCACTTGATTGTTTAGTATGTTGCTATTGCTTTCTTCATGACTTATACATGTTCCTATGACTATGAGATTATGCAACTCCCAAATACCGAAGGAACACTTTGTGTGCTATCAAACGTCACAACGTAACTGGGTGATTATAAAGATGCTCTACAGGTGTCTACGATGGTGTTTGTTGAGTTGGCATAGATCAAGATTAGGATTTATTACTCCGATTGTCGGAGAGGTATCTCTGGGCCCTCTCGGTAATGCACATCACTATAAGCCTTGCAAGCAATGTGACTAATGAGTTAGTTACGGGATGATGCATTACAGAACGAGTAAAGAGACTTGCCGGTAACGAGATTGAACTAGTTATTGAGATACGGACTACCGAGTCTCGGGCAAGTAACATACCGATGACAAAGGAAACAACGTATGTTGTTATGCGGTTTGACCGATAAAGATCTTCGTAGAATATGTGGGAGCCAATATGAGCATCCAGGTTCTGCTATTGGTTATTGACCGAAGACGTGTCTCGGTCATGTCTACATAGTTCTCAAACCCGTAGGGTCCGCGTGCTTAACGTACGGTGACGATCGATATTATGAGTTTGTGTGTTTTGATGTACCGAAGGTAGTTCGGAGTCCCGGATATGATCATGGACATGACAAGGAGTCTCAAAATGGTCGAGACATATAGATCGATATATTGGATGACTATGTTTAGACATCGGAAAGGTTCGAGAGAGTTCGGGCATATACCAGAGTACCGGGGGGTTATCGGAACCCCCCGCGGAGTATATGGGCCCTAATGGGCTTTAGTGGAGAGAGAGAGAGAGAGAGGGGCAGGGCCGGCCGCACGCCCTCTCCCCCTCTGGTCCGAATTGGACTAGGAAGGGTGGGGGGCGCCCCCCTTTCCTTCCTCCCTCTCTCCCCCTTCCTTCTCTCCTAGTCCAACTAGGGAAAGGGGGGAATCCTACTCCCGGTTGGAGTAGGACTCCTCCAGTGTAACGCCCCGGACACACCCGCCGGTGGTCGTTACTCCTGGCGGGATCTAGACTGGCCCCACAGATCAATACTAGTCTTTTCTGCGCACTTTGTGCTCACTGCAAGCGCACCCGGAGCAACTTTCGGTCGGTCACCCATCCTGAAACTACTCCAAGCTGAGCACGCTTAACTTTGGAGTTCTTTCCGAATGGGCTCCGGAAAAGAAGGAATTCCTTATTGATATGAGTAGTCTATAATCCCTAATAAGCCGTGCTATCACATACACCCACACTCGGAGGAACCGACGCCCTCGTCGGGCCACATGAACGCTCCTCTTGGCACAACCGTCATGCATCCAGTCCGGTATATGTGCCATGCCGTGCCACGACGGGTCACAAACGCCATGAACAACATGACCAAGACCTGTCCGCAACCATCCGTAGTAGCGAGGGTCGGCTCGATACCAACTTGTAACGCCCGAACACACCCGCCGGTGGTCGTTATTCTGGCGGGATCTAGACTGGCCCCACAGATCAATACTAGTCTTTTCTCACAAGACTTTGTCCTCACTCGTGCGCACCGGGAGCAACTTCGATCGGTCACCCATCCCAAACTACTCCAAGCTGAGCACGCTTAACTTTGGAGTTCTTTCCGAATGGGCTCCCGGAAAAGAAGGAATTCCTTATTGATATGAGTAGTCTATAATCCCTAATAAGCCAGGCTATCACATCCAGGGCGCACCATAGAGGGCCGACCCTCCCCCTCCTTCACTCCTTCATATACGGAGGAGGGGGCCACCCATAGACACACAAGTTGATCATTGATCTCTTAGTCGTGTGCAGTGCCCCCCTCCACCATAATCCACCTCGGTCATATCGTTGCAGTGTTTAGGCGAAGCCTTGCGCCGGTAACTTCATCATCACCGTCATCATGCCGTCGTGCTGACGAAGCTCTTTCTCGACACTCAGCTGGATCGAGAGTTCGTGGGATGTCACCGAGCCGAACGTGTGCAGATCGCGAAGGTGCCGTACTTTCGGTACTAGGATCGGTCGGATCGTGAAGACGTACGACTATATCAACCGCGTTGTCATAACGCTTCCGCTTACGGTCTACAAGGGTACATGACAACACTCTCCCGCTCGTTGCTTTGCATCACCATAATCTTGCGTGTGCGTATGATTTTTTTTTGAAATTACTGCGTTTCCCAACACGCCACTGCATAGAAAGGTCATTGGTGTTGATCAAAATGACTTTTCCTTGAAACAAGCTAGTTGAATGGAAATCGAAGTGGACAATTTGTAACAGTATTTCTTCCATCCGTCGTAGAAACACACACATGTGACTATTCAGGTGGAGAGCCATGACCATTCAAAGTCCTTGGAGTACAGATATACCACTTCTTCTTCGGGAGCCGGCCGGAAATCTCGATCGTTTTTTTAGTTGATGTTCAGCATGTAAACAGGATTAGCTAATGTATCCATCTTTGCACTAAGCATGCTTGCTCGCTTGTGGCCTCCCAGAGTTGGTCTTACTCCGAGCCTCCCAGAGTTGGTCTTACTCCGAGCCTCCTTTCCTGCTCACCGGCCTATTGGTTGATTGTGCCAGGACCTCATTTGTTGAATAAAACTCTCAAAGTTTGACGCCAAAAGAGAGACAAACATGGCCGCACGCTGGAATATTCCACCCCAGCTGCATGCCTGCATTTTCTTTTTGAGAGAAGCATGCCTGCATAAGGTTGAGGAGTACTGAACGTAACGGGAAGCTAGCCCAACAGACCATGTATGGCGGCGGTGGACCAGCGGCACGTACGTACGCCTCCTTGCGCGGTTGCGTCCACGGCTTCATGGAAACTACCTCAACATCAGCCACCTCGATTTGACATTGACCACAGCATGCTTCGCACGGCTACCTCGACCACCACCGCTACACCACTCAGCTACATTAGAATAAATCCGAGGCATACCGTTGATCATCCGAGGACCAAGCAATCACACGAGCACGACACCGAGATTTGTTAACGAGGTTCACCGATATGATTACATCTCCGGGGCCTGACTATGGGCGGCTCTCCCCATGACACCGCTACAATACCGCACCCGGTCGCCCTGGACACTGGCACATGCCGCCGGCTTCCCCTGCGTTCCGGTGCTATTATGTTGGCATATGTTACATCGTGTGTCTAGCCCCGCTATATATGAGAGGCCTAGGATACAAGTGTCCTACTAGGACACGACTCCATATTCTATCTAAACACAATACAACTCAGAGTCCAACTGTAACCTAACTTGTACACAATATTGGACACAACTCTAACAAACTCCACCTTGGCGAATATTCTCCGCCACCTTGAATTCATCAACGCGTCAAACTTCCATGTACATTGGACTTGAGCTTATCCCATGAGCACCGCTGCTACTCCAAAGACTCCATATGGCTTCACCTGCAACTTGTAGTCCCTTCATTTCTTGACCACAATCAATGCTCGAGCGAAATTAAGTTCCACATTACTCTAGTTTGCGCTCCCAACTTTCAGAGTATCAGTCCAACGCCATCACACACTGATCACTGACCTGCATGAAAGTGAACAACTCACATATTGGGTATCACACATAAGAGTTACCCGAACTCAACGCCACCGCTCTTCCTTGACCGCCTGTCTGAAACTTGAAAGAATTTCATCATTGCTTGTAGTCATCCCGAGTCAAATTCGCAGTTGTCTCACCACATGTGTGACCACCAGAGCCCTGGCCCGTCTCCATGTCCCATGCGCACCGCACGCCTCGCCGCTATTACCGCGTCGAGCCTCCGCTGTCCCGATCGAGTCTCAAGGGGCCCGAACCCACACCACTCAACCCCACTGCAGAGTACCACCGATCATCACCGACTGATGATGAGTTCCACACTTCCATCAGATTACTGAGCTCCAGTCCGAACTGTATGTCACTCGCTTTTCCCGCTGAATAGGCTTCGACTCTCTGTCGACTTACGCCGTAGCCTCTCAATCCAGCTCCACCTTCAACATGACTCCATGGTAGATGATCAGTCCACACCTGCGCCTCATCGACTTCAAGCTCCGTGTATACACCACCTTGAATCAATCCCGCGCCATAGTCTTGTCGAAGCCACACAAGCCCTCGGGCCCGTGCCACGTGTTTCCACGCCCCAGAAGTCGGTCACCATTAGCACCACACACCTATGTCGTCGTTGCCGATCTCACCACCGTCTTCTGTACCAACCGACTTGCATCGATCCCGTCAGACTGTCCAGTCCGACCCAGCCGAACTCGTTCGACTGTACGACACGCTCGAGGCTCCCATACCGTCTTCGGCGAATTCCCATCCATCACTATTGACATGACTTCCTGCAACGCCTTCAAGCATCCCTGTGCGCCAACAATCTTTCACCCATGTCTGCCATAACCCAAGGTTTTCAGTTCCACGAACTTCTCCACTCAAACCTGACACCCATTGACGCCATGGTTCTTTGTACAGCTGACCCGTGAAAAATATCCGAGCTATCAACGTGATGCCCAAGTACACGAACAGTCTCCATGTACTAATAGCAATGCCAACCAAAAAAAATGCCAACCAAAAAACACTCTTGGCCTTCACGTGATGTGGCTCTTGGCTCGACTCCAATGCTAAGCTTTGCTTTGCCATGACCTTCCGCTTTCCGAAGACTGCTTATCCTTGATGGATTTTCTCACGCGCAAATCTGATCCGCTGCCTCCAGGGACTCGGTCCCGATCTTTTTTCTTCAAAACAAATCATCCACGGTGTTGCATCTGCACGCACACGCCACGAGTCCATGCAAACTCTAGCCTGCTCTTGGGCAGCACCTGTGCCGCTCTTCTGGCCAGCTTCGGCCTTGGCCCCTTGCTGCAGCCACATGGCCGCACTGCCGCCATGGGCTTCCACACTGCTGCACGCACCAGCCGCTAGACGTACGTCATCGATCCCACCAGCACCTATGCGCACCACCTGATGCTCGCCCCATTGATCCATCCGATCGATCGCCGCACATCCCACGCGCACGCGCCATAGGAGCCATCTATTGACCCGACGCCCTTTGCAACTCGCCCCCGCCGACGCATCCAGATGATTCCGATTGCTTATCAACCGAGACCTTCGTCCGCTGATCCGTTCACCACTGTGGCGAAATAAACAGCAAACCAGCTTCGTCTCGTCTAGACCAACATAGCTGCGACCTTCAAATAACCTAGCTCTGATACCACCTGTTAGAATAAATCCGAGGCATACCGTTGATCATCCGAGGACCAAGCAATCACACGAGCACGACACCGAGATTTGTTAATGAGGTTCACCGATATGGCTACATCCCCGGGGCCTGACTATGGGCGCTCCTCCCCATGACACCGCTACAATACCGCACCCGGTCGCCCTGGACACCGGCACATGCCGCCGGCTTCCCCTGCGTTCGGGTGCTATTATGTTGGCATAGGTTACGTCGTGTGTCTAGCCCCGTTATATATGAGAGGCCTAGGATACAAGTGTCCTACTAAGACACGACTCCATATCCTATCTAAACACAATACAACTCAGAATCCAACTGTAACCTAACTTGTATACAATATTCGACACAACTCTAACATCGACATCGGCACAAAGGGTTATCGACTTGCTTGAGCAATCTCGTCGGTTTTTACTCCAACCACAACTTTCACGATGCATCGACAGTTATGACGGTGGGGCGGATGTCCGTAAGCTTACCTTCGGACTCTTTTCTAGTCTCACCGTCTGCGTCACTACCATTGGGACTGCAGGAGGATGTTCAGTATCGTGATTAGTTAGAAAATATAGAATAGGATTCTTCTCTAGTCTCACCGTCTGCGTCACTACTATTTGGGACACCTTACTTCATAGATGTCAGATGGTGAGCTGATGTACGACGTTGGTGTTGATATGGTAAACCATAAATATGATTATATATGGCATTATTAATAAGCACGTGTGCATGCATGACAATCATTTATAGTTTAAATTAATGGATAGTCATCAATGCATTAAATCTTCCTAATTTCAAAACATGTACGTGTAGTAAGGTATGTGAAAAATACTTAATAATTATTGGCCTATTAATCTTAAGTCATAATTCATGGTAGAATAATTTATCGAGTATCATATTCCTTGAGTATCATACCTCGCATACATCTCTGTCCGGCATGCCGGGGCATGTACACATAAATTTTTATATTTGAGTATATACACATAAATTTCACGTTGGGGTACATACATTATATGCATTTATGGGTATATACATTTTTTTGCACATATATTTTACAGGGACTTGAGTATGCCTTTAAAAATAGATTGATTATTATCATACTTTAATTAGCATTTAGGGGTATATCACTTTTGGGTTATATATTTCTTAGGTATACCATTTCTCTCTATCGTACCTTGGGTATATCATTTATATGTTCCTGTTATATGCGTACAATTGTATGTACACAAATTCTTAGTGTTAGGTATATGATACCTAGGATACACACACGATGCTCAAACAATACAATCATCAGTTCCATGAATCTCCCTCTCTATTTTCTACTTGTACTGTTCGGCAAATAATTGTTCAAAGCAGATTTTTCCCTTCCATCCCGTCGTACTCAATTCCCTCTAGGGAAAGCCTTGACCCTCACCGAGAGCCCGTCGGCCATCCTCAACGTCAGCGAGGCCACCTGCCGCGGCGTGTAGCCGCTGTCCACCGCCACCTCCAACTCCTCCACCACGGACGCCACGATGGACTTCATCTGGATGTAGGCCATCTCCTTCCCGAGGCAGATCCTCGGCCCGGCGTGGAACACGATGTACCGGTACGGGCTCTCCGGCCGGAACGTCCCCTCCGCCGGGTCCAGCCACCGCTCCGGCCGGTACTCCCGCGCGTCCTCGCCCCACACCGACTCCATCCGCCCCATCGCGTGTCGTTGTCGAGGCGATCGAGTAGAGGGAGAGAGAGAGAAACGAGAAGGAAACGAGACAGTGGTTTTTCGCCGGGCGGACTCCCCAGCTTTTCCGTTCATTCTATTCCTCTTTATCTGTTGTAACAAACTAGCTACCTCCCGGCGGGCGCGCCATGATCCGCGATGGCCGCGCCATCCCACGACCACGACTCACAGCGCATGCGCCCACCAGGAGAAGAAAACGGGAAAGGAAGAAATGGTCAGTGCGTACTACAGCACTTGATCCACAACCTAGCTACGTGCATGCCCGGGTCATCATCCCGCATGCACACATTATTGTGAACAGAAAAACAAAGCTACGTTGCATGCATGAGATTAGCTAGGACTAACACTTCACCCCCTAATCTCACTGCACCACGCCGACGACCCCAAGCCTCTGGCGCATCTCGATGAAATGAACTCGCCCGAGCGCCTTGGTGAGAGCGTCGGCAAGCTGATCCTGCGTCCCCACATGATCGATCTCCACTTCTTCCTTGTCCATGCAATCTCTGACAAAGTGGAACTTGATATCTATGTGTTTGCTTCGGTCATGATGGACTGGATTTTTGCTCAAGGCTATGGCTGACTTGTTGTCCACTTGCAGTCTGAACCTTGCCGGCGAGACCCCTGTTATATCTCCCAGCAGCCTGCTCAACCACAACCCTTGACATGTCGCGGCAGCTATGGCCACATACTCCGCCTCACATGAAGAAAGAGCAACTATCTTCTGTTTCTGAGAACTCCAGGTAATCAGATTCTTGCCAAGGTAGAAAACGTGCCCGGAAGTGCTTTTGCGATCGCCGACGTCGCCGGCGTGGTCACTGTCGCTGAATCCGAGCAGTCTAGCAGTACCCTGGCCTCTCTTGTAGCTGCATCCATAGTGCTTGGTGCCCTTCACATACCTCAAAATCTGCTTGACCGCGGCCCAGTGATGTGTGCTAGGCTTCTCCATGAACCGGCTGACGATGCCAACGGAGTGTGCTATGTCAGGCCGGGTGTTCACTAGATAGCGCAGACTCCCAATAACCCTGCGATATAGAGTGGCGTCGAAGGGCTCACCATCATCTTCTTTCTTCAACTTGAGACGACATTCCATAGGTGTGTGACAACTGTTGCAGCCTGTCATGTTGGCCATCTCCAGTATCTTCTCGGCATAGCTTCTCTGACTGAGAGTAATACCATTGCTGCTTTGCTCCACTTCTATGCCCAAGTAGTAGCTCAGCTTGCCCAAGTCACTCATTTTGAAGAGCTGCTGCATCTGTTCCTTGAACGAAGCTATGTCTGCTGTATTTGTGCCGGTGATGATCAGATCATCCACATAAACTCCCACCAGCAGGTATGAGTGTGCATCGCCGCGTCGGTAGACGGCGTGCTCCAACGGACTGCGCGTGAAGCCAAGGGCAGCCAGAGACTCATCCAGCTTTATGCACAAGCTCGCGGGGCCTGATGCAGTCCGTACAGCGCCTTGCGGAGGCGCAGCACACTTTCCTCCTTGCCGGCGACCTCGTACCCCGGCGGCTGAGCGACATATACCTCCTCAGTGAGATCACCATTCAGAAAAGCAGATTTCACGTCCATGTGATGAACCTCCCAACCTGAATGTGCAGCAAGAGCCAGCAGCAGCCGCACTGTCTCCATGCGAGCTACGGGAGCGAAAACCTCCTCAAAATCCACCCCCTGGCGCTGGACATATCCCTTGGCGACGAGGCGAGCCTTGTGCTTGACGACATTGCCAGCCGGATCACGCTTGACGCGATATACCCACTTTAGGCCGATCGCCTTGTGCCCAGCCGGGAGCTGAGCGAGCTCCCATGTCCTGTTGTCGACGATGGACTGCATCTCGACATCCATGGCGCCCTTCCACGCCTTGCTGGCGAGCGCCTCGTCCACGTCACGCGGCTCCTCGGCGCTGAATAGACAGCGCACGAGCAGGCAGCGCTCGAACTGTTCGCGCACCGCCTGATCCTCGGTCTCCTCCATCACGCTCGTGAAGCTCCGGTAGCGAACTGGCTGCCCAGTTGGCACATCGTGCCTGGAGTCATGGGACGGAGGCGTGTCCCCGCTGGCCCTCGGCGGATTCGTGGGCGTCGCCGGCTCGGACTGCGACGACTCGGGCGTGTCCACCACCGGCGTGGAGAGTGCGGGTGACTGCGGTGACCCCAAGGTTGGTGTAGAGGGTGTCGCCGCGCTTCGTGGGGTGACCGGCGGGGTGGCCGTGCCATCGCCGATCTCTGGACACCATTGTCCATGGTGTAAACCACGGTGAATGTCGCCGGCGCCGCGGTGACTGTGCTTGTCCCCACGGTGCTCCAAGTCCATGGCCTGTTCTCTTCAAACACAATGTCACGTGTTACCTGGACCTTCTTCATCGCCGGATCGTACGCACGGTACGCCTTGGAGCCTTCCTCATACCCCACGAACACCATCGGCGTCGACCGGTCGCTCAACTTGGTGATGCCGGGGCCGACGCGCTTGACGTGAACCGTGCACCCAAACGTGCGTAAGTGATGCACATTGGGCTTACGGCCGTGCCACGCCTCATAGGGCGTGACACCCTCCAGGCTCCTCGTCGGCGATCGGTTCAGCAGGTAGACAGCCGTCCTCACCGCCTCCGCCCAGAAGTACGCAGGCATGCCCATGCTCTTCATCATGCATCGGGCCATCTCCACCACCGTTTGGTTCCGGCGTTCGACGACGCCGTTTTGTTGCGGTGAGTAGGGTGCAGTTGTGAAGTGCTTGATGCCGTTTTGGTCGCAGTACTCTCTGAACTCCGTGGAGTTGAACTCGCCGCCGCGGTCCGATCTGAACGCGCGCAGCTTGCACCGCCGCCGCCTTCGCCATGGCTTGATCTTCTTGAAGCGTGGGTATGCCTCATCTTTGGTCTTCGATAGCTCTAGCCACATGTAGCGACTATGGTCATCAACCACAAGCGAAAGTACTTGTTACCTCCTGAGTCGCCGGAGTGATCGGCCCGCACAAGTCCGTGTGCACGAGCTCCAGCCGCGCTCGCCTCGATGCGCGTGGTCCGGGGAAGCGGCGCCGGTGTTGTTTCCCCAAAGGCGCAGCCGCCGCAGATACTCTCCCACACGATCGATCACGGGCATCCCGCGCACAAGCTGTTTGGTGGACATGGCTCGGAGCGCGCGGAAGTGAAGATGTCCCATGCGCGCGTGCCACCGCCAGGTCGCGTCGTCTCCTTGCGCCATCAGACACGCCGGCGCGTCGATCGTCAGGATGCCAGTGTACAGCCGGTTTCCCGACCTCTTGATGCGCGCCAGAACGTGCCGTGCCGGGTCCTGGACAGTCATGACTCCGTCCGCGATGCTGATGATGCAGCCCGCCTCGTCCAGCTGCCCCATCGAGACGATGTTCGTCCGCAGTTAGGGATGAAGAAGACGCCGTGAGCGCTGCGCTGGTCTCCGTCTTGGCGGCGAACACCACCGAGCAGCGCCACAGATGGCCTGGCCGAGCCGTCCCGAACTTCACCGTGCCACGCGCGGACTCATCAAGTGACGAGAAGACATGTTTGTCGCCTGTCATATGGCTGCTTGCCCCAGTATCAAAGAACCACACTCCGTCCGGCGTAGGCACGGGCATGACCTTTTCCTCATTGAGATACACCTCTTGAGGTGCCACGATCTGCGACGAGTTGACGCCGGTGACCACGGCCATATACAGCCCCTGATCGTGCTCGGCGCCGGCTTGTACGAGGTTGGCTTGCTCCTGCTTGCCCTTTTGGTCCTCGTCCTTAAGCCGAGTACGGCAGTCCTTTTTCCAGTGCCCCGGCTTGTTGCAATAGTGACACTTGCCTTTCTTCTTCCCGCCGGAGCCGCCCTTCGGCGTTCGAGGAAAGGCTTGCCGCCGCCCTGAGGCTTGTGCTTCCCCGGCGACTTGTTCTTCCCGTTGCCGCCGGATGATGACCCGCCGGAGCCGAGCTGCCGCTCGCGTGCGTCCCACTCCGCGGAGGTGTACATGAGGCGCGCGCCGGACTGCGCCGTGTCGTCCAGATCGTAGTGATCTTCACACGCCGACAGACGTCCGGTGAGCTCTTCGATCGACATGGTTTTGAGATCGATGAGCGCCTCGATCGCCATCGCCATCTGCCGGTACTTGCGCGGCACGACGCGGAGGAACTTTTGGACGGCCTTGTGCTCCGTCACCGGGTCGCCGTACAGCTCGAGATCGGCGACGAGGCCAGAGAGCCGCAGCGCGAAGTCCTCGACGGACTCGCCGTCCTTGAAGCGGAGCTCCTCGAACTCCCGGCGGCGCACTTGTGCCTTGGCCTCGCGCGCGCGCTCGCTGCCCATCCGGAGAGTTTTGATCGTCTCCCAGGCCGTCTTGGCCGTGTCCTTGGCAGCAAGCACCCGGAGCATCTCCGGCGGCACGCCGGTGAGGATGATCTGCAACGCGCGCCGGTCGTCGCGCTCTTCGGCGGTGCCGCTGGTCACCGCGGACCACACCCCCGCAACTTGCAGCTTCACCTGCATCACGAGAGCCCATTCCATGTAGTTTGTGCGGGTGAGAACCATGGATGACGAAGAGGTCTCGCTCTCCCGCACAACGCGCTCGACGACGCGCAGTTCGCCGCTGCCAGTGCCCGTGAGGCGCGCAAGGGCGCTCGGACGAGGTGATCGCGCGCGCGAGATCGCAGCCGCGGCCTTCTTCTTCTCTTCCTCGTCGCTCGACATCATGCACCGCGGATCGAACACCGCCGGCCGCCTAGGATCAAACACCGAGGCTCTGATGCCAATTGTCGTTGTCGAGGCGATCGAGTAGAGGGAGAGAGAGAGAAACGAGAAGGAAACGAGACAGTGGTTTTTCGCCGGGCGGACTCCCCAGCTTTTCCGTTCATTCTATTCCTCTTTATCTGTTGTAACAAACTAGCTACCTCCCGGCGGGCGCGCCATGATCCGCGATGGCCGCGCCATCCCACGACCACGACTCACAGCGCATGCGCCCACCAGGAGAAGAAAACGGGAAAGGAAGAAATGGTCAGTGCGTACTACAGCACTTGATCCACAACCTAGCTACGTGCATGCCCGGGTCATCATCCCGCATGCACACATTATTGTGAACAGAAAAACAAAGCTACGTTGCATGCATGAGATTAGCTAGGACTAACATCGCGTACGAGTTGTACGACACGAACCACCCCGCCCCCACCGCCGTGCCGTCCGGCAGAATGTCCGCCGCCCGCGCCTGCACAGAGTTCACCGGCACCGGCGGGTACAGCCGCATCGACTCCGTGATGGCCGCGTGCACGTAGTGCATCTCCCTCAGCTCGTCCAGGTCGAACCCGGCTCCTCCGCCGGGACCGGGACGGCAGGCGCGCACGGCGGCGACCTCCTCGCGGATGCGGCGCTCCACGTCCGGGCGCGAGGACAGCAGCCAGAAGAACCAGGTGAGCGCGGAGGACGTGGTCTCTCGGCCGGCCAGCAGGAAGCTGATCACCACGTCGCGGAGGGCCGTCGTCTCGGTGTTGCTCTCGCCCTGGCTCGCCATGAACCGCGACAGGAGGTCGTGCTTCTCGCAGCCCGTGCTCATCTCCTCCCGCCGCGACCGGATGATGCGGTCGGCGAAGCCGTGCACCACGGCGATGGACTCGCGGAGGCGGCGCTCGGAGCCCAGGTTGAGCGCCTTCTTTACCTTCCAGAGCCCCGGGACGGCGTAACGGAACCTGCCCGCGCTGAGGTTGGCAGCGTCGCGGAACGCGTCGGCGAACCTGCTGCTCTCGGTCGCCGTCGCGGCGCTCCCGGCATCATCCTCGTCCGGAAGCTGTTGGGGGTCGTGATCGAAGGCGACGCGGCAGATGTTATCAAAGGCGTAGCGCTCGAGCGTGTCCTGCAGGTCGAGCCGGCCGCCGGAGCCGGCGGCGCGGCGCAGGAGCGGGAGGAGCCTGCCGTGGAGCTCGGTGTGCACGGTGCGGGCGACGAAGAGGCGCAGCGAGCGCGTGTTGAACTCGTAGCTGGCGGCCTTGCGCTGCGCGCGCCACGCATGGCCGTCGACGTTGAGGATGCCATGGCCCAGGAAGTCGTGGAGCGCCGACGCGAAGCGCGGGCCCTTGGGGTAGTTGCCGAAGCCGGCGCGCATGACGTGCTCCAGGTTGGCCGGGTTGGCGGTGATGACGCCCCGCTCGCCGCCCGGGCGGTGGAAGACGACCGTGGAGGTGGGCTGGCGCGCGAGCACCTCGGTAATCCAGTCCAGGATGCGGTGCCGGTTCGCCAGGAACTGCGGCAGGTGGCCGAGCAGCGGGTAGGGCGCAGCCGGCCTGTGGAGTCTCCACGACGCACGGGCATGGAGGAGGAGGAAGACAGCGGCGGCGAGGGAGAAGAGCGGTACAAGGAGCAGCTGCAGGAAGGTTGCCAATGCGATTGCCATGGTCGATCTCTAGCTAGCAGCTGGGCTCTACGTAGCTATTTATCGACTGGATTAATTTGTAGATTGTAGTACTATGTGAAGGTCAAGATCGATCGAGGAGGAAAAGTAGAGCGTGGCGGTGTGGTTTCTTGTGCTGACCGCCGACGTGCGTGCCGCCGGTCCGCCACGGACATACATGGTCTGCTGCGAGAGCGAAACGATGAGGGCTAGCTTCCCGTTACGTTCAGTACTCCTCAACCATGCAGCTGGCTGGGGTGGAATATTCTCAACGCGCGGCCATGTTTTTCTCTTTCCGCGTCAAACTTTGAGACCTCGAGCACGGGACGTCGATCTATTGGCTGGGTAACTGAGGTTGCTGCCAACCCACCCGAATTCGAGTCCCGACTCGAACGTGTGGTGCTCGCGTAGTTTCTCCTAAAAATGCCAACGAGGGTAAGCCCTTGAGTTGGTCTCATTTTTTTTAACTTTGAGAGCTTCCTTCAACAAATGAGCTCCTGGCACAATCAGCCAACAGGCCCATGCATGAGCAGGAAAGGTGTTTAGGAGTCGGACCGACTCTCTCAATGACCATCAACGAGCAAACATGCTTAGCGCAAAGACGGGGTGGTAGATACGTTAGCTAACTTGTTATGTTTACACGTGGAACATCAAATCAAGAAAATGAGGAGGCTTAGGCTAGCACTTGAATGCTAGCACTTGAATCAAATTTCTTGCCGGCTCCCGAAGAAGAAGTGTTACATCTATACTCTAAGGACTTGAATGGTCATGGCTCTCTACCGGAATAGTCAGTCACATGCGTCCATCTCATTCTCATGTGTGTTTCTACCATGAATGGAACAGAAATATCGTTTAAGTGGTTACCTCTAACGAAAAGTCTCTCCCAAAGCTGTCATGTCCTGGGGGCTTTCCCTTGTGATTGTTGTGTTTGGGTCGTGATGAGTTTTCTCGTCAATCAACTGTTTCCAAAGGTTCTCGGAGTAACTCCTCTCTCTCTCCTCTCTCTCTCTCTGTGTGTTTCCTTGTACCCCTTGTGAAGTCTCGTGTATTCAAGATAATTTGATTTAGGCTGTAAAGCCTTATAAGAAACCATGAATGATAATTTGAAAAGCTCATGTATTCAAGATAAGATCATGTTTTTTAAATTTTCTAGATTCTTTTTGTAAACCATCAACTGGTCAACGGTGACTGGTAAGCAGTCAACCGTGAAATCCAACGTAGCTGTCGCAGCTGGGCCAGCCCACGGAGCTTGTGCGTGAGCACCACTATGGTACCGGGCGCATAACGCGCTGATTAGGACCTCCCATCGGTATATGTATATCGTGCTTTGTTTTTGCCTTAGTGTGGGGGTTTATTACGTTGTTTTCAAAGGGTTGATTTGGGCTGGTTAAGCAAATCGCCTAAAACAAATTCGTGGTTAGTCATATTTTTGTGGTGAGAAATTGATTGATACAAAAACAAAAACCAGGCAACTTGCACATAGTCGATCTCACTTTTGCCATGATCCGGCGATTTTCCCTTCCTCGGAATTGGTCCAGCTTAGCTAGGGTATATCGTAGTGTTTAACGCCAAATCCCGGAGTGGATCTCCAGAGTGAATCCCTAGGGCGACTCGGGCGGAGCCAGAAACCTAGCCGCCGCCGCCGCAAACTCCCTCCTCCTCTTCCTCCTCCTACGCCGGAGGCCGCCGCCGGGCTAAGCCCGGGGGCCGACGGCGGTGGCGGGGGATCTCCTCTTTCACGCTTCTCCGGAGTGGGGCGGACCTCAAGGCGTGTGGTGGCGCGACCAATCTGGGATCTGCGGCGCGGCGGATGGCTGCAGGCGGCGGGAGGCCGGCCCGTCCTCGGACGGCGACGGCTTGGCGCGGCGGAGGACAGGGCTGCGGGCGCTGTGGATGGCCCTTCGGGCGGCGGCGGCCGGCTTGGTTGTGGTGGCGTGCATGATGCCTTCAGATCGGCGATGGCGGCGTGGAGGGCCTGGTGGTCTCGTCGGCGGCACCTACGATCAGATCTGTTCTGACCGATGCAGCCGGCGGTGGTGGTCATCTCTTCCGTCAGAGGTGGTCGGGCTGAGGCCGGGTGTTCGGATCTCGGGATCCGTCATCTGGCACCAGCTGCGAGTCAAGGAGACGTAGTTGCCGGTGAAAACCGAGCTGGCGGCGGGCGATGGCGGCGTTCCACGTCGTTACCTTGATGAAGGCATCGTCATGTGACTACAGTCAGCCCACTCGTATTGCTCCAGGGGGAAACCCTAGGATCTGGTGTTCCAGACTGGACGATGGCGACACTGCGGTGTCGTTTCTCTCTTGGGAGCATCGTTTTGTGGAGCAGCGCTGGAAGTCAGAGGCAGGAGGTGGAGCGGTTTCGTCTTGCACGGAGTTTCGGTGGAGATGTCAAGTCATGCCTGATCGACAGGTGCTACGCTTGATCATTCCTGGTCGGCAGGTGCTACGCACGACAGATCCACCAAGGGCTTCAAGCTGTGTCTGCTGGTGGTACTTGGCAGCATGGCGCTGAGGTGTATCAGTGGCGACCGCGACGTGTTCAGCTGTTTGCGCGCAGGGAGGAGGTGCCGTTGGGTGCCGTGATGGCGTCGACGATAGCTGGACCGAGCAAGGTTGATGCATCAGTACAGTTCTGAAGATGAAGCGGTAGCAGTTGGCGGCGGCGGCTGAGAGCACGCCGGACCAGTGTGTGCCCCAGACGCGGCAAGTGGCTAGGTTGGGGTCTCAGGTCTTAGATGTTAGGCTTGACTGCGATGTTTGTTTGGTATTAGGCCCAGACTATCTGCGCCCCTTCATCAACTGGATAGGTGTAGCGACAGTTTGTTGCTTAGACGGCGGCTTTAGTCTTACCACTGTATGACTTTGTAAGGTCTTGTGAGAATAGTTAATAAAATGGCCGTACGTATCATCCAGACGCAGACCGCGGGTTATCCTCTATTTTTCTAAAAAAAAACCAGACAAACCAAAAGGATATATACAAGTAGTACATCATTTTGACAGTCTCTCCAAAATCTGTCACGAACTAGCTAGTGCGAGTATTAGACGGGCGGCAACGTGGAACAACAAAAAGTGTACGAGTGTGCGCTCATGCATCGAGACATGGACCTTGCCGTGCATGACCGTCATACCTACATACAGAGTCAATTGATGCATGCAGCCGTCAGCCATGATGCCATAGCGTACGTGGAGCTGGATCGCCTATAAATAAATCCCAGCTGTCCTGTTGCATGCCTCCACGCAACAAGTTCCACTCAAGCTTTTCTACTTCCTACAGTAGCTAGTTGTACCTTGAAGAAGCCAGAGACAGAGACACCCGAAGAAAGCCATGGACGCCGCCGGCGAGAGCGCCGTGACGTGCGTCGACTTCTGGGCCAACGAGTTCGGCATGCGGGTGCGGATCGCGCTGCGTGAGCTAGGCGTGCTGTTCGAGTACGTGGAGGAGGACCTCCGCGTCCGCGAGAGGAGCGATCTGGTGCGGCGCATGAACCCTGTTCTCCGCATGGTACCCATCCTCATCCACCATGGCCGTCCGGTCTGCGGCTCCGTCAACATCGTCGAGTACATCGACGAGGTCTGGGGCGAGGAAACCCGTCTACTCCCCGGCAACCCAGTCGACAGGGCCGACGCTAGGTTCTGGGCTGACTTCGTTGACCACAAGGTATGCAAATTACTGTCACTTTTCTGTTGGAGTAAATTTTGTTTCGTCGATCGATGCGTTAATTTATACTCCATGTGATGACCTGAATCTGAATGAAATTAGGTGTTCGGCGCCCAAGTAAGGTTTCTGGAGAGCAAGGGCGGGGAGAAAGATGCGTTGGTGGAGCAACTCAAACGCCTAGAGGAGGTGCTCGGGGACAAGGGCTTCTTTTCTGGCGACGAATTCGGATTCTTAGACATCGTTACAATCCCATTTTCAAGCATGTTTCATGGGTACGAGCAGCTTGGGCGGTTCGACCTTGACGTGGAGTGCCCCAAGCTCACGCAGTGGGCAAAGAGGTGCAAGCAAAGGGAGAGTGTAAGAGCGGTTCTTCCGGATGACACAGAGATGTACGAATTTCACAAGGACTGGTACGGTATTGAGTAGCGAACCCGACTTCAGTAGCTCTACGCGGCTGAATTAATCTACTCTGTGCTATCATCTATATATATTCGTTCTCGTTTTTTTTTGGTGCTAGTAGCTAGAAGGTTTAGCTCTTTGTACCTATTTTGTACACACAAGCTATCGTTGTCATACATATACAGAGTTTGCCGCTGTGATGCATGCACTTGTGTAACATAACGTGAATAAGTTTTGGCAGACCAATAAGACACCGGCATATATACTACTTATTTTCGATGACATTAATATTAATATGTACTTAACAGCTATGAGAGTGACTCTTTCCTACCAGTAGAGGGTTGAGGCAAGGAGACCCCTTTCTCCTCTGCTGTTTAATCTTGTAGTGGATGTGACGAGCAGTAGCGGAGCTACACAATTTTTGTTGGGCGGGCCAAGCTGAAGGAACGCATTGTTTTTCTTCCATATGCTAGTGGCATACTTGCTTGCTTCGACTAGAATCGAGAAGCTTGACCCTAATTTCCACTTTTACTGAATATTTCATCCCTATGCACGTCATATCTGGACTTTTGAACCTTCTAGCAGAACAACAATATTGCTACTTTTTGTTGGAATTAAAGACTCCAGAGGAGTAAAATAAAATTTGAAAAGTTCATATGTACTACATACTAGTTGAGGAAGGAAAGTAACTCTGAAGAAGTCATGACTTCTTCTCTCTTTTTTTCTTTTGAGGGGAAAGAAGTCATGACTTGTGACAGAAAAAATACGACAAGAAAATCCAAATCAATTGAAATGAGAATGTTAAGCAAGCTGTCATTGTCAAAATCACCAACTTTCCGTCTGTCTGTTGGGCTGGCATACAGATTCATGACAATGCCGGTCTAAGTGTCTAACTAGTGTGGCCGTCAGCCATGATGCCATCCATGGAAGGGAGCTGGCTGGATCTCCTATAAATCTTATATGTGTTGCCTTGTCTTGCAGGTAGAACACGTACCTCCATGGCCGACAAAATGGTCACCAGAGAGAGCGCCCGCTGGAGAGGGCTTCCGCCCGGTTCTGGGCCGATTTCGTTGACCACAAGGTCTGCGACTAAACGCGCGTCCTGCCTAACAACAATTTTGTCGTGTTTCTTTCATGCTCGCTGCATTGCCTACAAATATTAACTTGATCATATACACCACTTCTTTTTTCCAGCCAAATTCGTTGTATTAATGCAATTTCTTGAACTTTGACACACACACACAAAATATCTATGCTGAAATGAACATGCTTGTTCAGTTTACTCATCCTTTTCCCTGATGAATTATTTTACGTAGGTGTTCAACACGGAGATGAGGCTGTTCAAGAGCAAAGGTGACGATGAGAAAGAAGCCGCAAAGGGGGAGCTAATCCGCCAACTCAGGCAACTTGAGGGGGCACTTTAAGACAAGAACTTCTCCGGCGATAAGTTCGGATTTCTGGACACCGTTGTCATCCCGTTATCGAGCATGTCTCGAGCTTATGAACAACAAGGAAAGTTTGATCTTGAGATGGAGTGTCCCAAGCTGATGCGGTGGGAGAAGCGGTGCAAGGAGAGGGAGAGCGTCAAGAATACTCTTCCAGATGAGGAGGAGGTGTACAGGATGCACAAGAAATGGTACGGCATAGAGTGAAGTGAGCCATAGATTGTGCTCGAAACCTATCATGCTTGTAAACCTGTATAATACTCCATCTATTACTGTTTGACACACAAAAAATAATACATTATGGGACGTGTCAGTGTACCTAATTAATTGCAGGTAAACAAACAAAATATAGGAGACTTGTACTCTCATCGAAAAAACAAAATTAGATGATCCTTTTACATATGTGCTCTGTGCTCTACTGGGGCGACCGATATGACTTGGGTGAATGCGTGTTCTAGTTCACGGGGCATGGGAAAGCTCCCGATTAATTATGTCCACGAGTTGAAGCCACGGACCATTTCCGAATAAGTTGCTTCAATGGTAGTCATGTTCAACTTTTAACTTTATCTTCAAACTAGCACGGTGGCCCTCGCAAACGCGAATGACTAATGTTCTGGTTGTAAGGTAACACACAGGATGACATATATACTAATCAATCAGACCTATATAAGGATAATATCAATGTATATCTAAATATTTATTTTTTAGAAGGTAAGTATTAATACATATAAAATCTATTTATAGTGATAATCCAACAAATCTACTCCCTCCGTTTTTAAATATTTGTCTTTTTAGAGATTTCAAATAGGATTAGCTATGAGTTTGTTTCATGTTTCCGGTTCGTGCTCTCCCCCTCCTTCCCTGATGGTGCGCCGTGATACCTGTGCTCCTCGCCATCGTGGTCATCCATGTAAGACCCGTTGTGGGATTTCTGGTGCTAGTCGTGTTGGTCGCGCTGGCGTTGGTGGTTCTCATGGCTCTATACGTGCTTCGTCTGCTGTGAGGGCAATAGGGAACCGTGCCCTCTACTTATTTTTCAGGATACCAGTGAGGAGCAATATGTGTGCATGTCGCTGATGATGTTTCTTTAATAACACATTTTTGCAGCTACATGCATTTTTGCAGTAGTGGAAGAACTTGCTTTTTTGTTTCTTTAATAACACAAGTAAGGGAAACACCGCGAGAGGTAATAGTAGTATTGCAACTCCTAGGAAAATATCCTGGATGATGTTTTATTCAGATAGAATATAGCAAAAAGGAAAAATACTACTAGTAATCAGGGGGCAGACGGAGGACATTTTGGCGGGGGCATCTGACCCCCACATGATGCATGAGCATCAGCGAGTGACGTTGATGTGGTATACTTCTTCGGAGTCTCCGAATAGCGCACCCATCCTTGGCTGGTTTCTTCTACTGGAATAGCTGTCACAGCTCGCTCCTTGTGCATGACCGTGATGATCATCATCAAACTAAGAACTATCACTACCGACACAACTTTTGACATTGTCATTCACAATACAGTGAACAGACTATCTAGGTTGATGTAGCAGACTAATGTTCTGGTTGTAAGGCAATACACAGGATGACATATATACTAATCAATCAGAGCTATTTAAGGATAATATCGATGTATATCTAAATATTTATTTTAGAAGGTCAGTATTAATACATATAAATTCTATTTATAGTGAATATCCAACAAATCTAGGAAAAATTATATGAGACTAGGTCTCACGGTTAGCAGTGAGACCATACGATGGATGACACGTGGCATTCACAAATCATAAAGCATCTAATCTCTCCCCCCCTCCTGATTTTAGGTGGGGGGTGGGGTAGATGCATTGTGATTTGTGAATGGCACGGTCATCCATCAAGATGGGTCTCACTGCTAATCCGTGAGACCTGATCTCACTTTTTTTTGCAGAAATCTACTTCCTCCGTTCCTAAATATTTGTCTTTTAGAGATTTCACATAGGATTAGCTATCAGTTTGTTTCATGTTTCGGTTCGTGCTCTCCCCTCCTACCCTGATGATGCGCCGTGATGCCCGTGCTCCTCGCCATCGTGGTCATCCATGTAAGACCCGTTGTGGGATTTCTGGTGCGGGTCGTGTTGGTCGCGCAGACGTTGGTGGTTCTCATGGCTCTGTATGTGCTTCGTTTGCTGGACGTGTCTACTGTGTTTCGGCTTGGGGGTAGTGTTCGCCTGCCATGTTGAAGATGAACATCCATGTTCGCTGGCGTTGATCGTCCATGTTCACGTCCACGGTCTACTGTGTTTCGGCTCCAGCGAGGTCACCAGGCAGTTCGCCCTTTATTGGATTTCCCTTCTATTGCTTCTTCTCACAATGGTGTGTGGTTTGTACCATTGTTTATATTGTTTTTTATCATTTACTTCTATTTAGTTGTGTTGTGATGACTAATTATTTACGTGTTTTTTTAGAAGATGGATATGCATCTTTGTGTGCTCGGGAGGCACATCGCCGTCGACAAGAAATTCGTATGGGGAAGCGACCTGTTGATTGTACTCAGGGTTGGTTTACACTTAGGTTTACAGTGTTCTGTTATGGGTTCTTATTGATTATGTAATTCAGCTGTTTCTTTTTTTCATATTACAGGTGTATATTCGTTTACTTTCTCCAATGGTGTACCATCTCTTGCAATTTCTGACTCTAATTTTGGTATGTTGATCTGTTTAGTTGGTGTACGTATTTTGTTTTATTTTTCTATTTTCAGAGTTCCCTTTTTCCTTTTTTGCAGGCCAATTGAATGGCAGTGATGGTGTTGAGATTGGTGTACAGGTGGTTGAAACAGTTGGTTCTGAGTCTGTTGACACTTCTGTTGATGTGCCATCTGAAAATTCTACTCTTCATGACCATCAGTTTGGCGACGAGTTGATAGTTGTTCCTCCACGTGTTGTCCCATTGTTGAGCACGAGTCCTCTTGACAGGCCAACCCCTTTAGGTTTGTTACATTATATATTGGTGTTTGTGTTTTTAAATATTTCTGCTTCATGTGATTCATTAGTGATACTTTTGTTATATTTAGTCCTAGGTACACCTAATTTGGATCGGTTGGGTATTTTGTACAATCGGCGCAAATGCAAGTTAATTCGTGATTTTTGATCAGGAAGAAAAAAGTATCTATTTACTGCTACAACGTTCTCTACTGACCTGTCAAACAATGTTTACTTACTTTAAGGTTTTAGAATGCTTATGTTTTTTTATTACAGTTCGACCGATGCAGCCGCCTTTTCCTAAGGAGTATATCAGTTTACTTGAAGGTAATATTTTGTGTTTTCTTATTCTTCTTTTATATGGGGTCTCCTTGGTTGTTTCGATTTATTAAGTGTACTAATTAATAATTTTTGCAAGCTGTTTCACGGGGGAGATCTTATTATGGTGCGCCAGGTTTTACCTGTCGGAAATGTGGGGCATTTTATTGGTTTCATGAAGGGTCCACACGTCATAAGGATGTTAATTCTCGACAGCCTATTTATACCCGTTGCTGCCAAGATGGCAAGATTTCTTTGCCAAAGTTTGCAGATTGGTCCCGTCCGTTGAAGGATTTACTTCGTTTCAATGGTGGTCCTGTTTGTGCCCGTTTCATGCGCTTGATTAGACATTATAATTCTATGTTTTGTTTCACATCTCTTGGTGCTCAAATTGACCACAGAGTTAATGTCGGGGGTGGCCCATATGTATTCAAGATGAACGGGGTCGTCTATCACATAATTGGTCCTCTTCTTCCTTCTGAAGATGAAAGTCCTAAATTTGCACAGTATTGTTGATTCAGCTGATGAAGTCAAAAGAATAATTAATGTGTTTGACCGTGAAGGTGATAGTTCTCTTGAGCCTGATCCGGATACAGTAGCAAGCCTCATTGATATGTTGAATAGGCATCATCGTTTGGTACACAAATACAGAATTGCTCGCCAAAATTTGTCTTCTCCTGATGAGCCAAAGGATATATCCGCTTCTTAGGAAATGATGCGGGACACACGGCATGCGTTTTTCTGGTCCGACTGCCTCTGATGTGGCTGTTATGATTGTTGGTGATCTTACTCCCGAGCGCAAGAAATTTGATGTGGTTGTAGAGACACATGCTGGTATGTTGGAGCACGTGTCTTCTATCAATTCTAACCTTATGGCTCTATAGTACCCCCTGCTTTTCCCATATGGTGATAAAAGTTATCATTTGGGTATCAAATATATGAACAATGATGATGATGATTCTTCCGGTGTGAATGCACATGGTGCTCTGTTTGAAGAGACACCTTGCGCCTCGGCGTTCTAAAGTGCCACGAGGCCAAGTTTCTATGTTCGAGCATTATGGTTACTATCTTCATTACCGTGAGGGTGAACCAAATCCTTATACCTGTTGCGTGCACTCGGTCAACATGTGGTTGTCAATGCTTATTCTTGTGTTATGAATTCAAAACATTCGGTCCACCAAAAATACATTACGAGACTCAACTGACCAGGTGATTCAGCATTTGCATCCATACATCTAGGGTTGTACATCAACATTCAAATGCAGACCATACCAAAATCAACCTACCAAACTAGCGACGCCAAAAGGATCATACCAACTTATAGTCCGACATCTAGGTACTAGATTCAGCATTTGCATCCATACGTCTAAGGACTGTACACATCTACATCGAACTACTTGACAGGGCAACTACAGGCGACATTCGGAAGCGAAATCAAATAGACAGGAGGGTTCAACCGCTACATCTAAATCGAACCATACATCTGCAACAAAATACCACAAACATCTAGGATCCACCCCTACATGCGGGAACAACAGAACACTCAGCCAGATCTAGCAAAATCCAACAGAAAATGTAGCGAAATGAAGACAGAGGGGAAAGTATACTTGCAAACCATCCTCCGTTGGGTGAAGGGTGGGGGACATAGGGCTCGGAGATCACCACAGGAAACGATGAGCGGCACAAAATCAAGCGAAGTAGAGAAGACAACACAGCCAAATCACCATGGTGTCGACTTCGCCTCCCTTGGCGCACACTTGAGGAGAAGCAAGCAGGAGGGAGTGGGGAGGAGAATGGAACGCCTCACCACCAAAACGAGAGATTAACAACCGAGAACTCCAACCAAAATCGCCATGCATTTCTGCCTGCAAGCTCTAGCCACTCGAAATGGGGAAGGAAACTGTTATGACCGGCCGGACCTACGGCCGTAGGAGGCCCACCCGGCAAGCTTAGCCCGCAAGTTATCGTAGTTTTATTTCACGTTATGGTTATATAAACAGGTTGTAAGACTATTTCCAGATTTAAGCAATAAGACTATTCTATTGCCCGGCTCCTAGAGGAGCCAGAAACCCTAAACCCTAGCCGCCTCTTGCCTTTGCCGCCGCCGTCAAGGGACGGTGTCTCGTCACCGCCGCCAGCCCAGCCCACGCCCGCCTCCCTCCTTCCCATACCACCTACGCCCCAGACCCGGTAGGGCTCTAGCTCGTACCAGAAACAGAGAAAGGCAACTACACGGGGAGAAAAAGAAAATTCAAAAATAAAATAGACATTTTTTAGGGGGAAAACAAAAGAGACCGACGAGGACACACGACCCCGCGAGATTAACGGGTCTCCCGGTGAAAGGTTACGGGAACGATAAAACCAAACGGCCGAGAGCTGGAAGGAATGCACGAATCTTGGCACAGGGATCGGACGGACAAAAAAAAAAGAATGAAAGCGAATTAATTTCATCCGGCTGAAAATTAGCAATTCTGATTTTTTTTGCTAGAAGCGCAAGATGTTTCCTGTCTCGGCCGCAGGGCGGCCCACCCTAAGAGCATATATAGCTGGAATTGGCAAATCCGGCCCCTCAAATGCCCGCAGACGCGCCCGGGCAAGCTTGCGGGCGCATCCGGACGGGTCCTCATATTTACTTCCAGGCATCCACATACCTCAAATTCAGACTCTCAAATCCATGCATGTCATTCATGCAACATATTGTCGCACGTAAATAGCAATTGTTGGTATTAAGCATAGATAGCGTTTACATAAAATTTATTTGAAGTGCCAAACTCAAGTATCGCCTCCTTGGTTGCCATTGTGGATCCACATGTGCTCCAGAAGATCATTGAGTAGCTGCGTGTGCACCTGCTGATCTCAAAGTTTCTGATGCATCTGCGGAAAGTTCATAAGCTGAGCCGCATCTTGATCTTCCGGATTTCAACTTGTTCTCCGGTGCTTGAAATCAAGGGTTTGGGCTACACCATCACCCTCCTTGACAATCATATTGTGCGAATAACACAACATGTCATCAGCTGCCACAAAGTTTCTAATTCCCACATCATTGCTGCTCTCCGCACAATTCCCCAACCAGCATGAAGCACACCAAATGCCCTCTCCACATTCTTCCTAGCCGCTTCCTGCATTGTTGCAAAGTGGCTCTGTTTATTGCCACGTGGCTCAGATATGGTCTTCACAAATGTCACCCACTGAGGATAGATACCATCGGCAAGATAGTACCTCATGTTGTAGTCCCAACCGTTGACGGTGTAGTTGCGCGACGGTGATTCCCGATTGCAAAGCCTCCTGTACACCGAAGATCATTGAAGCATGTTGATGTCGTTGTGAGAACAGGGCATTCCAAAAAAAGCATGCTAAATCCATAAGTCATGTGATGCCGCCGCTTCTAGTATGATGGCGGCCTCTCTTGTGTGACCTTGATACATTCCCCGCATACTTTTGGGACATTTCTTCCATTGCCAATGCATGCAATCAATTAATCTGGTTCTCGAGATACTCAGTCCAAACACCTCAACCACGGCGCGGACAAATTTGACAGTAGTCTTCAGGCACGTGCTCTCCCCCATCCTGACCATCTCACCAATGGCGTCTGCAGCAGTACCAAGTGCAAGCATCCTCAAAGCAGCCGTGCACTTCTGCTTGGCCGAGAAAGAGAGTTGGCCGCAGCAATCCCTTCTGAACTTGAAGTAGTCGTCATGTGCCTCCGGTCCCTCCACAATGCGCAAAAACAGTTTCCGCTTGCGAAAAAGGCGGCGAAACCATGGATCTTACGGGAAAGCAGTGCAGGAGCAAAGTAGCCATTGTGCAAGAGCTTTGCTTCAGACACCCTCTTCCGGTTGATCACTCTTCTCCCTTTGATTGATCCCTTGAAGTTAAGAATATGATCCACTTGCCGGCCATTTCCTCTTGCATGATCATGAGCATGATCATGCACTTCTTCGTCCAATTCCGACGAATCGGAGAACTCATCTTGAATCATTTGGTAAAGCTCTGTCGGTCCATACTCCTCGTCCGACAAAGCATCAGAATACATAATTTACCTAACAAAATCACAATAATTCTAGTCGGTCAATGTGTCAAATACATCAAGCGCAAGGCGAAGCCGGAGAGTTGCCGGACGTACGACGGTGGCGTCCGGGCCGGCGACGACGTCCCCCGCCGCTAGGATGGGAGCGCTCTTCCGGAGCTGGCAACGGAGAGCCTGGGAATGGCTGCAGAGCGGGTGCGGCGACGGAGCGCGAGACGGACGGCGTGGAGAAGGAAGAAGAGAGGAGATAGCAAATGGATTCGGCTCATGTACGGGATGGATTTGGTGCAATTTTAGGTGGGGTCGGGCAGTCTGGTCTGACGTGGCGGGCTTGCTCGGGCGCCCCCATATCGGCCCCATATTTGGGCTGGATATGTGGGGTGTCGGTTAGCCCGAACGTTTGAGGACCGTTCGAGGGGCCCGTCTGGTTCAAAAAATTGTGACCGGGTAGTGACCGGGCGGCTCTCCCAGGCGTATGAGGCGGGTTTGAGAGGTCCGGCTATAGATGCTCTAAGCCTCTGCGTGCGATCGTCGTGGTGGGGGGGTGAGGCGGTGCCTTGTTGTTGAGGGTGCTTCTCGACGTGGCGTCAGGCGGTGCCCCGTGGTCCTGGTTGCTTCCCGGTTGGTCCGTTTCATTGGACGGCGCCATGTTGGGCCATGATGTGGATACCAAGGTGTGTTGGATTATGCTCTCTAGTGTGTTGGATTATTCCAACGTCTGCATTGCGATGCCCTTCGACTCCAGTCGTGTCACACAGCGTCGTTGCGTCGTCTTGACCGCAAATGACCTTTCCGCTGCACCCACGACACCGGACAGTACCAACGCAGCCACCAGATTTCTTTGCCAAAGTTTGCAGATTGGTCCCGTCCGTTGAAGGATTTACTTCGTTTCAATGGTGGTCCTGTTTGTGCCCGTTTCATGCACTTGATTAGACATTATAATTCTATGTTTTGTTTCACATCTCTTGGTGCTCAAATTGACCACAGAGTTAATGTCGGGGGTGGCCCATATGTATTCAAGATGAACGGGGTCGTCTATCACATAATTGGTCCTCTTCTTCCTTCTGAAGATGAAAGTCCTAAATTTGCACAGTATTGTTGATTCAGCTGATGAAGTCAAAAGAATAATTAATGTGTTTGACCGTGAAGGTGATAGTTCTCTTGAGCCTGATCCGGATCGAGCAAGCCTCATTGATATGTTGAATAGGCATCATCGTTTGGTACACAAATACAAATTGCTCGCCAAAATTTGTCTTCTCTGATGAGCCAAAGGATATATCCGCTTCTTAGGAAATGATGCGGGACACACGGCATGCGTTTTTCTGGTCCGACCGCCTCGATGTGGCTGTTATGATTGTTGGTGATCTTACTCGGCGCAAGAAATTTGATGTGGTTGTAGAGACACATGCTGGTATGTTGGAGCACGTGTCTTCTCTCAATTCTAACCTTATGGCTCTATAGTACCCCTGCTTTTCCCATATGGTGATAAAAGTTATCATTTGGGTATCAAATATATGAACAATGATGATGATGATTCTTCCGTGTGAATGCACATGGTGCTCTGTTTGAAGAGACACCTTGCGCCTCGGCGTTCTAAAGTGCCACGAGGCCAAGTTTCTATGTTCGAGCATTATGGTTACTATCTTCATTACCGTGAGGGTGAACCAAATCCTTATACCTGTTGCGTGCGACTCAGTCAACATGTGGTTGTCAATGCTTATTCTTGTGTTACTAAATTCAAAACATTCGGTCCACCAAAAAATACATTACGAGACTCAACTGACCAGGTGATTCAGCATTTGCATCCATACATCTAGGGGTTGTACATCAACATTCAAATGCAGACCATACCAAAATCAACCTACCAAACTAGCAGGCGCCAAAAGGATCATACCAACTTATAGTCCAGACATCTAGGTACTAGATTCAGCATTTGCATCCATACGTCTAAGGACTGTACACATCTACATCGAACTACTTGACAGGGGCAACTACAGCGACATTCGGAAGCAGAAATCAAATAGACAGGAGGGTTCAACCGCTACATCTAAATCGAACCATACATCTGCAACAAAAATACCACAAACATCTAGGATCCACCCCTACATGCGGGAACAACAGAACACTCAGCCAGATCTAGCAAAATCCAACAGAAAATGTAGCGAAATGAAGACAGAGGGGAAAGTATACTTGCAAACCATCCTCCGTTGGGTGAAGGGTGGGGGACATAGGGCTCGGAGATCACCACAGGAAACGATGAGCGGCACAAAATCAAGCAAAGTAGAGAAGACAACATAGCCAAATCACCATGGTGTCGACTTCGCCTCCCTTGGCACACGCTTGAGGAGAAGCAAGCAGGAGGGAGTGGGGAGGAGAATGGAACGCCTCACCACCAAAACGAGAGATTAACAACCGAGAACTCCAACCAAAATCGCCATGCATTTCTGCCTGCAAGCTCTAGCCACTCGAAATGGGGAAGGAAACTGTTATGACCGGCCGGACCTACGGCCGTAGGAGGCCCACCGGGCAAGCTTAGCCCGCAAGTTATCGTAGTTTTATTTCACGTTATGGTTATATAAACAGGTTGTAAGACTATTTCCAGATTTAAGCAATAAGACTATTCTATTGCCCGGCTCCTAGAGGAGCCAGAAACCCTAAACCCTAGCCGCCTCTTGCCTTTGCCGCCGCCGCCGTCGCAAGGACGGTGTCTCAAATCACCGCCGCCGCGCTCCATACGCCCGCCTCCTCCTTCCCATACCACCTACGCCCCAGACCCGGTAGGGCTCTAGCTCGTACCAGAAACAGAGAAAGGCAACTACACGGGGAGAAAAAGAAAATTCAAAAATAAAATAGACATTTTTTAGGGGGAAAACAAAAGAGACCGACGAGGACACACGACCCCGCGAGATTAACGGGTCTCCCGGCGAAAGGTTACGGGAACGATAAAACCAAACGGCCCGAGAGCTGGAAGGAATGCACGAATCTTGGCACAGGGATCGGACGGACAAAAAAAAAGAATGAAAGCGAATTAATTTCATCCGGCTGAAAATTAGCAATTCTGATTTTTTTTGCTAGAAGCGCAAGATGTTTCCTGTCTCGGCCATGAGGCGCCCACCCTAAGAGCATATATAGCTGGAATTGGCAAATCCGGCCCTCAAATGCCATGACGCGCCCGCAAGCTTATGGGCGATCCGGACGGTCCTCATATTTACTTCGAGCATCCACATACCTCAAATTCAGACTCTCAAATCCATGCATGTCATTCATGCAACATATTGTCGCACGTAAATAGCAATTGTTGGTATTAAGCATAGATAGCGTTTACATAAAATTTATTTGAAGTGCCAAACTCAAGTATCGCCTCCTTGGTTGCCATTGTGGATCCACATGTGCTCCAGAAGATCATTGAGTAGCTGCGTGTGCACCTGCTGATCTCAAAGTTTCGATGCATCTGCGGAAAGTTCATAAGCTGAGCCGCATCTTGATCTTCCGGATTTCAACTTGTTCTCCGGTGCTTGAAATCAAGGGTTTGGGCTACACCATCACCCTCCTTGACAATCACATTGTGCAGAATAACACAACATGTCATCAGCTGCCACAAAGTTTCTAATTCCCACATCATTGCTGCTCTCCGCACAATTCCCCAACCAGCATGAAGCACACCAAATGCCCTCTCCACATTCTTCCTAGCCGCTTCCTGCATTGTTGCAAAGTGGCTCTGTTTATTGCCACGTGGCTCAGATATGGTCTTCACAAATGTCACCCACTGAGGATAGATACCATCGGCAAGATAGTACCTCATGTTGTAGTCCCAACCGTTGACGGTGTAGTTGTGGGACGGTGATTCCCGATTGCAAAGCCTCCTGTACACCGAAGATCATTGAAGCATGTTGATGTCGTTGTGAGAACAGGGCATTCCAAAAAAAGCATGCTAAATCCATAAGTCATGTGATGCCGCCGCTTCTAGTATGATGGCGGCCTCTCTTGTGTGACCTTGATACATTCCCCGCATACTTTTGGGACATTTCTTCCATTGCCAATGCATGCAATCAATTAATCTGGTTCTCTGAGATACTCAGGTCCAAACACCTCAACCACGGCGCGGACAAATTTGACAGTAGTCTTCAGGCACGTGCTCTCCCCCATCCTGACCATCTCACCAATGGCGTCTGCAGCAGTACCAAGTGCAAGCATCCTCAAAGCAGCCGTGCACTTCTGCTTGGCCGAGAAAGAGAGTTGGCCGCAGCAATCCCTTCTGAACTTGAAGTAGTCGTCATGTGCCTCCAGTCCCTCCACAATGCGCAAAAACAGTTTCCGCTTGCGAAAAAGGCGACGAAACCATGGATCTTCTGGGAAAGCAGGTCTGGGAGCAAAGTAGCCATTGTGCAGTAGCTTTGCTTCAGACACCCTCTTCCGGTTGATCACTCTTCTCCCTTTGATTGATCCCTTGAAGTTAAGAATATGATCCACTTGCCGGCCATTTCCTCTTGCATGCTCATGAGCATGATCATGCACTTCTTCGTCCAATTCCGACGAATCGGAGAACTCATCTTGAATCATTTGGTAAAGCTCTGTCGGTCCATACTCCTCGTCCGACAAAGCATCCGAATACATAATTTACCTAACAAAATCACAATAATTCTAGTCGGTCAATGTGTCAAATACATCAAGCGCAAGGCGAAGCCGGAGAGTTGCCGGACGTACGACGGTGGCGTCCGGGCCTGCGACGACGTCCCCCGCCGCTAGGATGGGAGCGCTCTTCCAGAGCTGGCAACGGAGAGCCTGGGAATGGCTGCAGAGCGGGTGCGGCGACGGAGCGCGAGACGGACGGCGTGGAGAAGGAAGAAGAGAGGAGATAGCAAATGGATTCGGCTCATGTACGGGATGGATTTGGTGCAATTTTAGGTGGGGTCGGGCAGTCTGGTCTGACGTGGCGGGCTTGCTCGGGCGCCCCCATATCGGCCCCATATTTGGGCTGGATATGAGGGGTGTCGGTTAGCCCGAACGTTTGAGGACCGTTCGAGGGGCCCGTCTGGTTCAAAAAATTGTGACCGGGTAGTGACCGGGCGGCTCGCCCAGGCGTATGAGGCGGGTTTGAGAGGTCCGGCTATAGATGCTCTAAGCCTCTGTGTGCGATCGTCGTGGTGGGGGGGTGAGGCGGTGCCTTGTTGTTGAGGGTGCTTCCCGACGTGGCGTCAGGCGGTGCCCCGTGGTCCTGGTTGCTTCCCGGTTGGTCCGTTTCATTGGACGGCGCCATGTTGGGCCATGATGTGGATACCAAGGTGTGTTGGATTATGCTCTCTAGTGTGTTGGATTATGCCAACATCTGCATTGCGATGCCCTTCGACTCCAGTCGTGTCACACAGCGTCGTTGCGTCGTCTTGACCGCAAATGACCTTTCCGCTGCACCCACGACACAGGTGGTGTCCGTGGCATTGTGTGGTCTCGGATGAGCGTTGCCTTTTGATTACATTCATGGTCATTCGAAGGGTAATATCAATTTCACTAATTCATTTCTTCTTAGAATTTTTTTTTTAAATTTTATTATTACAAGGTTATTCTTGCATATTATAAAAAACACGATTTTTATGTAAATTATGTGCAAATTCTTATTATTTTTACTTCATTTTATTTCATTCTACTTGAAAGGTAATACTAATGCCACTAATTCATTATTCTTTACAAAACTACTTTTTTATTTGCTTGTAGTTCTGTTCGTTTCTTTTTTTAAGGCGACACAACCACAAGTATTAGAATTTCAGATGACTCGCACTTTTCTTCTTTTGGTTACCGGGTCAAGGATGGCTAGCTGTCGTGTATATTACTCAAAGCGAACCTAGGAAAAACACTTAATGAAAGAAGTCCACCAATGCATGAAGGAGTTTAGTTGTCAAATCATTAAATGAAGTGAGCTTAGCCACAACAAGCTACGCACCTATGCATTGTGGACTTTGGTTGTTAAACTCTATAATGCGTTTAGCACCTCATCTAACCTCCCATGCATTGGAAAACGCCTAATGGGTGACAGTTGTGGTCAACTACATCATCTTGGAAGCTTCTCCGAAACCTGTTATGTTATTGACTGATTATTTAATTAAAAGACTATCACATTTGGGGTTGTCATCCTACTGAACTATCATTTTTGAAACATCAACAAAAGCCTACCAATCTAGGGGAGTTTTGTTACTTAAAGCAATAAAAGGGTTTCTCCCCACTTTATATTATAAAGCAACCACAAAGATACAACATGCTGGGCCGTAGCACAACCAAGCCCAAAGAAAACAACAAGAAGAAAGAGAAACAAATGTCGACACCGGCAGCTTGACCAAGCTTCTTCTACTTCCTACCTGATCCAGACACCCGAAGAAAGCCATGGACGCCGCCGGCGAGAGCGCCGTGACGTGCGTCGACTTCTGGGCCAACGGGTTCGGCACGCGGGCGCGGATCGCGCTGCGCGAGCTGGGCGTGGCGTTCGAGTACGTCGAGGAGGACCTCTGCGTCAGCGAGAGGAGAGCCCTGGTGCGGCGCATGAACCCCATCCACCGCTCGGTGCCCATCCTCATCCACCGCGACCGTCCGGTCTGCGGCTCCCTCAACATCCTCGAGTACATCGACGAGGTCTGGAGTGCACCGGGCGAGACCCGCCGCTTGCTCCCCGGCGACCCTGCCGGCAGGGCCGACGCCAGGTTCTGGGCCGACTTCATTGACCACAAGGTAGGCAGTGGGTATACTTCTCTCTCGTTGCAACTTTTTGACTCAATAAATCATACCTGATTTGTCGGGAAAAAAGATAATTTATCTTGATGACTTGGAAATTAGGTGTTCACTACTCAGACAAGGTTCCTGAAGAGCTGGTTGAGCTGGGTGAGGAGAAAGACGCGGCCAAGAAAGAGCTGGTTGAGCAACTCAAACGCCTAGAGGAAATGCTTGGGGACAAGGGATATTTTTCTGGCGACGAATTTGGGTTCTTGGACATCGTCCTCATCCCATTTTCAAGCATGTTCCGTGGGTATGAGCAGCATGGAGGGTTTGACCTCGAGGTTGAGTGCCCCAACCTCATGCGATGGGTGAAGAGGTGTAAGGAGAGGGGAAAGTGTAAGAGAGGTTCTTCCGGATGAGACAAAGATGCACGTATTACACAAGGAGTGGTACGGTATTGAGTAGCGAACCCGTCTACAGTAGCTGCACGCGGCTGAATTAATCTAGTAGTCTATGTATATACCAAATAAATATTATGGGCATAAGGGTGGTCCAATTGATATAAAATATAATTTACATCAAAATACAACATACCAACATACTAGCCGAGGCAGAGCTATGTGTTAAGATGAGGGCATATGCCCCCCTTCAATCTCCACCTTTGAACCAATTTTTGAAAAAAATGAAGGGCTCAGCTGGATGGTTCGCCTACCTAGTGCGTACTCTCCAGCTACGGCACTGCCGTAGAGTTCACTCATGCATTAGTTAGTTACTGGACTAGATATGCAAGGCGGGCGTGCCGTGAGTTTGGCATTAGTTGGTACTGTAGATACTCATGTACTGGCTATTTAAGTTTAGTAAGTGAATGAAAACAAGCCGCAAGGTCAAGAAGCCAACCTATAGTCTCTCATATGACCAAGAAGAGAAAGGTCTGTTGGCAAAGTTAATTGGCTCTCTTCCTTGGCGTGTGCATGTGTATGTATAGAGTTTTTACATCATGTGTGTCTGTTCTTGAGAGAAAAAGAAGAGAGAAACCACAAGTGAAAGTTGTGTGAGGAAGAAGAAGAGCAGTGCTGCGAGAGGCGGCGCCAACACCTTATCTAACCCTCGAATCTACGGTTTCCTCTGTGGATACTCTCATATACGTGGGACGTGGATTTTGTGCATTGACACATGTGGAACATGCTCGAGCAATTATACTTTTAACAGAAAAGGATTATGACCAAAGGAAAACCAAACCAATAAAGTGCCTGTTAAATAAGAAGTATGATGCTCATATCGTGGAGTCCATAAGTGCCTAAGCTATACCTTCTCTATTCCAAAATACAAAGGATAGTGCTTATAGATTTCCTTTATAAGAAAATTGTAGCTTTGTACAGTTTGACTAAGTTTGTTGACACAAAGATTTACTAAATACCATCATTAGATCCAAACCAATCAACAATATAGATAGATGGTGAATTTTTTTTGTACTATATTTATTTGGCATTATTAATGCTTGTAAACTAGGTCAAACTTTACGAAGTTTAACTTCAGAATAAAAAGAAGGCAATTCTATAGTGTGAATCGTTTCCCTCTTGTTCTTGTAGAATGACGTGTACATCGTTCGATTTTCCGATTGGCCACGGACATCCATGCATGATTCTGAGCTATAATGATGTCAGCAACACATTATTTGATGGGTGTCATGCGATACTATGTCACACTTTAGTGTAATCTGTAAAATTGTATGCACTATATTTTCAGAAGGGGGTACAAGATAGAACAACTGTCATTGTCGAAATCAGCTAATAAAAAAAATCTATCTAATCGAACAGCAACACTAGAAGAAGCCAGCAAGTGGGTAATTGGAACCTCCCAACATCTTTACGGTTCGTCCACCCGCATATCGAACATATTCAACGATGCATGTGTGTAGACTACTTGGAAGGTTCCCTTGTCTCTTTCATAGACTAATACTCCCATCGTCCCATAATATAAGAGCGTGTCAAAAACGCTCTTATATTATGGGATGGAGGGAGTAATAAGTTAAAGCGGATATCTTTTATTTAGATCACCTGATAAGGATCAACTTTCCACCTGTCTAACATATACTCCCTCCTTCCGAAAATACTTGTCATCAAAATGGACAAAAAGAGATGTATCTAGAACTAAAACTACATCTAGATACATCCCCTTTTATTCATTTTGATGACAAGTATTTTCGGACGGAGGGAGTATAACCATACCGGTCTAATCAAGTCTCTAATTCCTCCATTTCCAAATATTTGAAGTTCTATGTTTGCCCTGCTAAGCCAAATTTTTTTGAGTCAAGCTAGCATATATTACAAAATATTGAACGACGTATGCATTTGCTACTTGAAACTGTGTGCTGCCTTCTTGCATGAACAACTTCCAAGGGAACAAGCACCGGTGCTGCACGGCACAAGTATTTCCATGTTTGCCGCGCATATCTGACCGGTGCGTGTCAAAGATCATTGAGCGATGGGTATCCTCCCTGATGTTAACTTTTCTCTGCTTGTTGAAGTTATTCTGGGTCCTTGATGTAGGTGTCAGCCATGATGCCATCCATCGAGCGGAGCTGGATCACCTATAAATCCTTGGTGTCCGCTACCTCTCATCTGCGCAAAAATAAAAATCGCGGGGGCTATTGCGGCTGGAGATCCTCCCGAGACACTACGTCTAATTTTCCACGATCTGCTGCTATGACCACGATGGTAGCGCGAAATGGCGTTAAATGGCTTAGCGGTCGGGGTCGCTGCAATTTCATGGGAACGGCTCATTTCAGCAGGCTGACACAGTGGCCCAGGAAAATATCAACCCAAATTTGCTTCGATAGACCAATTCGTGAAGAAAACCTTGCTTCGTTCTACCCCCATTCCCATCTCCCCCTCCCATCTAAAGAGCTTGCGGCGGTTAGGGCCGGGCCGGTGGCTGCTTTTCTGCAAGCCAGAGGCAGCGACCGGGGAAGCAGCAAGGCGGTGAGCAGGTTTCCAGGCAGCAGGCCGCTACCGACAACGAGGGGCCTCAGCACGACGACGTCGTCTCAGCCAGTTCCAACTCCCAATCCATCACCAGCGGATAAAGGCAAGTTCCTCTTTGTCCATTTGCTGATTCAGTAGCACTAGTACTGAACTCGTACCTGAGAATAAGCCATGCCAATCTTAACCATGTCACCATGCTTGTTGATGCACTGGCGCATTATGTGCTGTTAGTTATCAACTTAAGCGGTGATGCTTGAAAAACGTTCTTAAATTATGGGACGGAGGGACTAGAATTTATGATGGTTATGTTACGGTAGTTGACTTATTTATGTCTGATGAATTTATACTGAAAATCCCATATTTTTTTTGCTGAAAAACTCCTATTTCTGGGACAGATATGCCCATGTTCTAATTCCCACTAAAGGATTATTTAAAAAAAAAAATTGAATCTTTTAATTTTTTTCCTTATCTTCAAATTTCTGAATTATTTGACAATTTAATCTCTAATCACCCTTCATCACTGCTCAATTATGAACCACTCATTTCAAATCGTCTAACTTCCCGGCAGGTCACCCATCCTCTCACTACTCCAGCCTGAGCACGCTTAATTTTCAAGTTCTATTCCACCAAGTTTCCAAGTTTGCACTTGTTGTTTTCCTAACAATACTAAGCTGTCAATCCTATTAACCCTTAGGAGTTGAACTTGAGCATTAAGCACCATTTGAGTTTGAAACTATTATTCTAAAAAACAATAATTATTTAGTAACACTAATATTTCTTTAATAAGTAGTTTGACCATAGTTTGACCAGATTTGACCATAATTTGACCAAAAGTCAAAAACACTAAAAATAATTATTTATTAACACTAATATTTCTTGAATAAGTAGTTTGACCACAGCTTGACCAGATTGGACCATAGTTTGACCAAAAGTCAAAAAACTAAAAATAATTATTTATTAATATTAATATTTCTTGAATAAGTAGTTTGACCATAGTTTGACCATAGTTTAACCAGATTTAACGAAAAGTCAAAAAAACTGAAATTTGAGCATATCTTTTTTCCTTTCAGAATTTGAGGATTCTAAAAATTTGCAAACGTGCCTACGGCCGTCAAAATCGGATGCGGATTTTTGTGCTATTTTTTTTGATATTTTATGCGTTTTTTTCGACATCGTATGCAAAAGATATGGCCGTTTTACCTTTTCATAACACTTTTTTGCAAAACATGTCCAAAATTAAGTTTTTTAATTTTCCTAACTGGTAGATGTAGTAGCATAACTACATCACGAAGGATTTTAATTTTTGAAGTTTTTATCATTTTCTTTTGTTTTTTACAAAACTGAAAAGGAGATAAGGGCGGAGGGGGGTAGAGTTTGAACCTTTAGTCCAAGTTTGAGACACGAACCAGACTAAAGGGCATCACACCCTTTAGTCCCTGTTCGTGTCTCAAACCGGGACTAAAGGTCTCATTTGAACCGGGATTAATGCCTTCCCGGCGCCTTAGCCACTCGAACCGGGACTAATGCTCACATTAGTCCCGGTTCGTGATGCAACCGGGACTAATGTGTACATTCAGATGTGACCAAAGCCCTGTTTTCTACTAGTGGGGGAGAAAACCAAAGCCCGTGCCACCACCTGCCCCGGCCCTTCCTCGTCTCACTGCCACCGGAGGGTGCCCACCGCCGAAGCTATGGTCGGTCCCAAGGAAGGCGTCGGTGGGGGCACTCGTTCCTTGCTGGCGAAGCGCGTCACTTCCTCCCTCCCACCCCCACCGAGGTATGTCGCTGCTGCTGCCCCTCAGGTCCTCAGATGCTTCCGCCCGATTTGGCGTGACCCAAGCCCCATTGCTTGTTGCGCTGACTAGGGATCTCCTGCTTCTATCCGGTGGCGCATGCCCCGTGTCTGGCCTGCCCGGCTCCGTACTTCATGGGGCACAAACGGCACCCCTGGTGGCTGCTACTAATAAGGGTTGGGGCTGTCGCTCCATTTCTGGATACTGGTTACATACGACCAGAGCAGCGAATGTCTCTGTCAGGTGATTCATTTGGGAGAATTTCTTCTTCATATATGACTGTAGCGACATGGCAGCTCATACTGGTGAGGTTGCGGGATGCAGTCGGAAGGCTCTACTGTGGGTATTGGCAGCTCTCACTCCAGCTAGTTTGCCTTCGATAGTGAGATGCAATCCGTGGAAGGAGACTTGCTGTAGAGGGTATGGTTTTGCAGTGGCGATGGTGAGATTTCTAGCCCAACGCATGTAGTTGTTGGGATCACAGAGAAGTGATGGCGACAACACATGATTAACTTCAGTTTGGTGGTGTTTCTCAAGTATCCCGTCTCCAGCTCCAAGGTGAAAATCCTAGTTCTGTCCTGAGTTGGTTATACCTGGCAGTGTCGATGTTTTTGTGTCGTGACCTTGTTGAAAGCACTACTCGGATATGCTTGGACTTGTTTTTCATGGTGAAAACTTGAGCATCGTTCCCTTATTGAAGGCGTTGCTGTTGAAGAAACCACATTGTCCTTAGGCTTTCAAGAGATGGTTGGTGCGAATATGGTCATTTTTGTCATTTGTAGATTGCTATTTTGACTGCTTTGCTTTTCTTTTTCGTTTGCCTCACTAAGGCATAACTTTGGTCTTATATGAATTCGGTATTTGGATTTTCATCTCTCTATAATACAAAAGCTTAGTAGAGTCGATTCGTCCATGTTTACCGTTATTTATCATATGATGTGTGTTGTCTCCATGTCCGAGTAAACCCCTTTCTTCTCGAAGATATGGAGGAACTCTCGTATGTTTATGTCTTGAAAGCGATATAATCTAGCATTCCCTTTGTATGTTTGTGTTAATAATCTTTCTCAATATTGGGTGAAGTCGACCACTCAACATTTTCCTGTATGGACGAAACATTATTGCTATCAAAGCGATGGTGGGTTTGAGGAGGTATTGCAGTGACAGAAACTATCTCCCTTGTTCTCTGACCTCTTGATAAGGGATTGTCGGAGACCGCCTTTAGCTAAATCCACTGGAGATCCTTAATCACCGTTGCCGAAACCTCAAGATGGGGAGGAACGGTGGTGGCATATGTGATACATGGCTGCTGCATGTATGCACACAACTATACTTGGCTGCTCCCACTTGTAGAAACATATAAAGTGGCTTATAGATCAGGACCTATAACTAGCATATACCACTGAGGAATTCAGACTCCCCGAGAATGCCTTAGTTCTAGTAATTTCACAACCTTTATTATTCTCTTGCTCATTTTCACTTTAATTCCACACTTATTTTAGTCACCTATTACTTGTTTTAATACAAACTTCCGTATGCTAGTGGCATACTTGCTTGCTTCGACTAGAGTCTAGAAGCTTGATCGTAATTTCCACTTCGACCGGATATTTCATTTCTATGCGCGAAATATCTGGCCTTTTGAACCTTCTAGCCGAACAACAATATTGCTACTATATGTTGGAATTAAAGACTCTAGAGGAGTAAAATAAAATTTAAAAAGTTCATATGTACATACTAATTAAGCAAGGAAAGTAACTCTGAAAAAGTCATGCCTTCTTCTCTTTTTTCTTTTTTTTTTTGAGGGGAAAGAAGTCATGACTTCTAACAGAAAAAATATGACAAGAAAATCCGAATCAATTGAAATGAGAATGTTAAGCAAGCTGTCATTGGCAAACTCACCAACTTTCCATCTGTCGGGCTGGCATACACATTCACGACAATGCCGGTCTAAGTGTCTAACTAGTGTCTTTTTTTTAAAAAAGAAGGATGACCCCCGGCCTCTGCATCTGGGTGATGCATACGGCCACTTTATTAATTATTCTCACAAGACTTTACAAAGTCATAGAAAAATAAGACTAAAGCCGCCGTCTAAGCAACAAACTGTCGCTATAGCTATCCAGTTGATGAAGGGGCGCAGATAGCCCGGGCCTAATACCAAACAGACATCGCAGCCAAGCCTAACATCTAAGACCTGGGACCCCAACCTAGCCTCTTGTCGGGTCTGGGGCACACATTGGTCCGGCGTGCTCTTAGAGGCCGCCGCCGCCAACTGCCACCGCTCCATCTTCAGAACTGTACTAATGCATCAACCTTGCTCGGTCTAGCTATCGTCGACGCCACCACGGCGCCCAACGACATCTCCTCCCTGCGTGCAAACAACTGAGCACATCGCGGTCGCCACTGATACACGTCAGCGCCATGCTGTCAGGTATCACCAGCCGACACAGCTTGAAGTCCTTGGAAGATCTGTCGTGCGTAGCACCTGCCGACCAGGCATGACAAAGCGTAGCACCTGTCGGTCAGGCATGACTTGACATCACCACCGAAGCTCCGTGCAAGACGAAGCCGCTCCACCTCCTGCCTCTGACTTCCAGCGCTGCTCCGCAAACGATGCTCCCAAGAGAGAAACGACACCGCAGTGCCGCCATCGTCCGATCTGGAACACCGGATCCTAGGGTTTCCCCCGGAGCAGCACGAGTGGGTCGACAGTAGTTACACGACGATGCCTCCATCAAGGTAACGGCGAGAACGCCGCCATCGCCTGCCGTCGGCTCGGTTTTCATCGGCAACCATGTCTCCCCTACTCGCAGCCGGGACAAGATGATGGATCTCGAGATCCAATCACCAAGCCTCTGGCCGGCCATCTCTGGGAAGATGACCACCACGTCCACCAGCGTCACCACGCCGGGCACGCGTCACCGCCGTCACCCCCATGGTGCCTACAGGCCGACAAGCCCCGACGAACACCACGCCTCGCCAGCCGCCATGGCCCAGACCCAAGCACCACCGGATCCAGATCGGATCGGGGTCAAGGGCCCCAAGCCGCAGCCGCCGCGGAGGTAGCACCACTGGACGGTGCCCAGCACTCCACCCCGCCGTAGGACGAGTCATCGCCGGAGCTCCGCCGCGCCGCGCCGCCAAGCCGCCGCCGGGATAACTCGCGCCGCCGCCAGAGAAGCCGCAGCCGCCGCGCGTCGAAGGGGCCCCAAGCTGCAGCTGCACCGCCGTCAGGCAGGGGCGCCGCCACCCAGCACGTCCTCCGCCGTGCCGCTGGGCCCCGCCCAGTCCAGCGCCGTCCCGTGACGGACGCCGACCGCGAGGAGAGGGGCAAGATCCCCGCCGCAACCAACGCCGGCCGGACTTTGCCCGGCGGCGCTGTGCGGTGGCGGCGGGGGGAGAGATCGACGAGGGAGGACGAGGGGCGGCGCGCTAGGGTTTCCCCCGAGGACGCTCGCGGGAGCGGCTCGGGGGTCGGGGTTTTCTCAGGCAGGGCCTTCAGGCTATCAATAGTAAAAGCCTCTGATGTGGCCGTCAGCCATGATGCCATGCATGGAAGGGAGCTGGCCGGATCTCCTATAAATCTCATATGTGATGCCTTGTCTTGCAGGTAGAACACGTACCTCCATGGCGGACAATATGGTCCCCGGAGAGAGCGAGGTGCTGTGCGTCGACTTCGGGGCCAACCTGTTCGGCATGCAGATTCTAATCGCGCTGCGCGAGCTAGGCGTGTAGTTCGAGTACATCGCGGAGGACCTCCATGTTCGCGAGAGGAGCGACCTGGTGCTGCACATGAACCCCGTGCACCGGATGGTGCCCATCCTCATCCACCGTGGCCGTCCCATCTGCAACTCCATCAACATCCTTGAGTACATCGACGAGGTCTGGGGTCACCGTCATGCCGAAGCAGGTGGAACACAGTTGCTCCCTGCCGACCCGCCGGAGAGAGCTTCCGCTCGGTTCTGAGCCGAATTCGTTGACCACAAGGTCTGCGACTAAACGCACGTCGTGCCTAGCACTAATTTTATCTTGTTTCTTTCATGCTCGCTTGCATTGGCTACAAATATTTACTTGATGATATAGACCACTTCTTTTTTTCAGCCAAATTCGTTGTATTAATGCAATTTCTTGAACTTTGACACACACACACACACACAAAATATCTATGCTGAAATGAACATGCTTGTTCAGTTTACTCATCCTTTTCCCTGGTGAATTACTTTACCTAGGTGTTCAACACGGAGATGAGGCTGTTCAAGAGCAAAGGTGACGATGAGAAAGAAGCCGCAAAGGGGGAGCTAATCCGCCAACTCAGGCAACTTGAGGGAGTGCTTGAAGACAAGAACTTCTCCGGCGATAAGTTCGGATTTCTGGACATCGTCGTCATCCCGTTATCGAGCATGTTTCGAGCTTATGAACAACAAGGAAAGTTTGATCTTGAGGTGGACTGTCCCAAGCTGATGCGGTGGGAGAAGCGGTGCAAGGAGAGGGAGAGCGTCAAGAGTACTCTTCCAGATGAGGAGGAGGTGTACAGGATGCACAAGAAGTGGTACGGCATAGAGTGAAGTGAGCCATAGATTGTGCTCGAAACCTATCATGCTTGTAAACCTGTATAATACTCCATCTATTACTGTTTGACACACAAAAAATAATACATTATGGGACGTGTCAGTGTACCTAATTAATTGCAGGTAAACAAACAAAATATAGGAAACTTGTACTCTCATCGAAAAAACAAAACTAGATGATCCTTTTACATATGTGCTCTGTGCTCTACTGGGGCGACCGATATGACTTGGGTGAATGTGTGTTCTAGTTCACGGGGCATGCAAAAGCTCCCGATTAATTATGTCCACGAGTTGAAGCCACGGACCATTTCCGAATAAGTTGCTTCAATGGTAGTCATGTTCAACTTTTAACTTTATCTTCAAACTAGCTCGGTGGCCCTCGCAAACGCGAATGACTAATGTTCTGGTTGTAAGGTAACACACAGGATGACGTATATACTAATCAATCAGACCTATATAAGGATAATATCAATGTATATCTAAATATTTATTTTTTAGAAGGTAAGTATTAATACATATAAAATCTATTTATAGTGATAATCCAACAAATCTACTCCCTCCGTTCCTAAATATTTGTCTTTTTAGAGATTTCAAATAGGATTAGCTATGAGTTTGTTTCTCCGGTTCGTCCTCTCCCCCTCCTTCCCTGATGGTGCGCCGTGATACCCGTGCTCCTCACCATCGTGGTCATCCATGTAAGACCCGTTGTGGGATTTCTGGTGCTAGTCGTGTTGGTCGCGCTGGCGTTGGTGGTTCTCATGGCTCTATACGTGCTTCGTCTGCTGTGAGGGCGATAGGGAACCGTGCCCTCTACTTATTTTTCAGGATACCAGTGAGGAGCAATATGTGTGCATGTCGCTGAAGATTTTGGCAGCTACATGCATTTTTGCAGCAGTGGAAGAACTTGCTTTTTTGTTTCTTTAATAACACAAGGGAAACACCGCGAGAGGTAATAGTAGTATAATAGTATTGCAACTCTCCTAGGAAAATATCCTGGATGATGTTTTATTCAGACAGAACATAGCAAAAAAGAAAAATACTACTAGTAATCAGGGGGCAGACGGAGGACATTTTGGCGGGGGCATCTGACCCCCACATGATGCATGAGCATCATCGAGTGACGTTGATGTGGTATACTTCTTCGGAGTCTCCGAATAGCGCACCCATCCTTGGCTGGTTTCTTCTACTGGAATAGCTGTCACAGCTCGCTCCTTGTGCATGACCGTGATGATCATCATCAAACTAAGAACTATCACTACCGACACAACTTTTGACATTGTCATTCACAATACAGTGAACAGACTATCTAGGTTGATGTAGCAGACTAATGTTCTGGTTGTAAGGCAATACACAGGATGACATATATACTAATCAATCAGAGCTATTTAAGGATAATATCGATGTATATCTAAATATTTATTTTTAGAAGGTCAGTATTAATACATATAAATTCTATTTATAGTGAATATCCAACAAATCTAGGGAAAAAATTATATGAGACTAGGTCTCACGGTTAGCAGGTGAGACCCGCCCTGATGGATGACACGTGGCATTCACAAATCATAAAGCATCTAATCTCTCCCCCCCTCCTGATTTTAGGTGGGGGGTGGGGTAGATGCATTGTGATTTGTGAATGGCACGTGTCATCCATCAAGATGGGTCTCACCTGCTAATCCGTGAGACCTGATCTCACTTTTTTTTGCGCAGAAATCTACTTCCTCCGTTCCTAAATATTTGTCTTTTTAGAGATTTCACATAGGATTAGCTATCAGTTTGTTTCATGTTTCCGGTTCGTGCTCTCCCCTCCTACCCTGATGATGCGCCGTGATGCCCGTGCTCCTCGCCATCGTGGTCATCCATGTAAGACCCGTTGTGGGATTTCTGGTGCGGGTCGTGTTGGTCGCGCAGACGTTGGTGGTTCTCATGGCTCTGTATGTGCTTCGTTTGCTGGACGTGTCTACTGTGTTTCGGCTTGGGGGTAGTGTTCGCCTGCCATGTTGAAGATGAACATCCATGTTCGCTGGCGTTGATCGTCCATGTTCACGTCCACGGTCTACTGTGTTTCGGCTCCAGCGAGGTCACCAGGCAGTTCGCCCTTTATTGGATTTCCCTTCTATTGCTTCTTCTCACAATGGTGTGTGGTTTGTACCATTGTTTATATTGTTTTTTATCATTTACTTCTATTTAGTTGTGTTGTGATGACTAATTATTTACGTGTTTTTTTAGAAGATGGATATGCATCTTTGTGTGCTCGGGAGGCACATCGCCGTCGACAAGAAATTCGTATGGGGAAGCGACCTGTTGATTGTACTCAGGGTTGGTTTACACTTAGGTTTACAGTGTTCTGTTATGGGTTCTTATTGATTATGTAATTCAGCTGTTTCTTTTTTTTTCATATTACAGGTGTATATTCGTTTACTTTCTCCAATGGTGTACCATCTCTTGCAATTTCTGACTCTAATTTTGGTATGTTGATCTGTTTAGTTGGTGTACGTATTTTGTTTTATTTTTCTATTTTCAGAGTTCCCTTTTTCCTTTTTTGCAGGCCAATTGAATGGCAGTGATGGTGTTGAGATTGGTGTACAGGTGGTTGAAACAGTTGGTTCTGAGTCTGTTGACACTTCTGTTGATGTGCCATCTGAAAATTCTACTCTTCATGACCATCAGTTTGGCGACGAGTTGATAGTTGTTCCTCCACGTGTTGTCCCATTGTTGAGCACGAGTCCTCTTGACAGGCCAACCCTTTAGGTTTGTTACATTATATATTGGTGTTTGTGTTTTAAATATTTCTGCTTCATGTGATTCATTAGTGATACTTTTGTTATATTTAGTCCTAGGTACACCTAATTTGGATCGGTTGGGTATTTTGTACAATCGGCGCAAATGCAAGTTAATTCGTGATTTTTGATCAGGAAGAAAAAGTATCTATTTACTGCTACAACGTTCTCTCTGACCTGTCAAACAATGTTTACTTACTTTAAGGTTTTAGAATGCTTATGTTTTTTTATTACAGTTCGACCGATGCAGCCGCCTTTTCCTAAGGAGTATATCAGTTTACTTGAAGGTAATATTTTGTGTTTTCTTATTCTTCTTTTATATGGGGTCTCCTTGGTTGTTTCGATTTATTAAGTGTACTAATTAATAATTTTTGCAAGCTGTTTCACGGGGGAGATCTTATTATGGTGCGCCAGGTTTTACCTGTCGGAAATGTGGGGCATTTTATTGGTTTCATGAAGGGTCCACACGTCATAAGGATGTTAATTCTCGACAGCCTATTTATACCCGTTGCTGCCAAGATGGCAAGATTTCTTTGCCAAAGTTTGCAGATTGGTCCCGTCCGTTGAAGGATTTACTTCGTTTCAATGGTGGTCCTGTTTGTGCCCGTTTCATGCGCTTGATTAGACATTATAATTCTATGTTTTGTTTCACATCTCTTGGTGCTCAAATTGACCACAGAGTTAATGTCGGGGGTGGCCCATATGTATTCAAGATGAACGGGGTCGTCTATCACATAATTGGTCCTCTTCTTCCTTCTGAAGATGAAAGTCCTAAATTTGCACAGTATTGTTGATTCAGCTGATGAAGTCAAAAGAATAATTAATGTGTTTGACCGTGAAGGTGATAGTTCTCTTGAGCCTGATCCGGATACGATGCAAGCCTCATTGATATGTTGAATAGGCATCATCGTTTGGTACACAAATACAGAATTGCTCGCCAAAATTTGTCTTCTCCTGATGAGCCAAAGGATATATCCGCTTCTTAGGAAATGATGCGGGACACACGGCATGCGTTTTTCTGGTCCGACTGCCTCTGATGTGGCTGTTATGATTGTTGGTGATCTTACTCCCGAGCGCAAGAAATTTGATGTGGTTGTAGAGACACATGCTGGTATGTTGGAGCACATGTCTTCTCTCAATTCTAACCTTATGGCTCTATAGTACCCCCTGCTTTTCCCATATGGTGATAAAAGTTATCATTTGGGTATCAAATATATGAACAATGATGATGATGATTCTTCCGGTGTGAATGCACATGGTGCTCTGTTTGAAGAGACACCTTGCGCCTCGGCGTTCTAAAGTGCCACGAGGCCAAGTTTCTATGTTCGAGCATTATGGTTACTATCTTCATTACCGTGAGGGTGAACCAAATCCTTATACCTGTTATGCGTGCGACTCACCAACATGTGGTTGTCAATGCTTATTCTTGTGTTACTGAATTCAAAACATTCGGTCCACCAAAAATACATTACGAGACTCAATGACCAAGTGATTCAGCATTTGCATCCATACATCTAGGGTTGTACATCAACATTCAAATGCAGACCATACCAAAATCAACCTACCAAACTAGCAGACGCCAAAAGGATCATACCAACTTATAGTCCAGACATCTAGGTACTAGATTCAGCATTTGCATCCATACGTCTAAGGACTGTACACATCTACATCGAACTACTTGACAGGGGCAACTACAGCGACATTCGGAAGCAGAAATCAAATAGACAGGAGGGTTCAACCGCTACATCTAAATCGAACCATACATCTGCAACAAAAATACCACAAACATCTAGGATCCACCCCTACATGCGGGAACAACAGAACACTCAGCCAGATCTAGCAAAATCCAACAGAAAATGTAGCGAAATGAAGACAGAGGGGAAAGTATACTTGCAAACCATCCTCCGTTGGGTGAAGGGTGGGGGACATAGGGCTCGGAGATCACCACAGGAAACGATGAGCGGCACAAAATCAAGCGAAGTAGAGAAGACAACACAGCCAAATCACCATGGTGTCGACTTCGCCTCCCTTGGCGCACACTTGAGGAGAAGCAAGCAGGAGGGAGTGGGGAGGAGAATGGAACGCCTCACCACCAAAACGAGAGATTAACAACCGAGAACTCCAACCAAAATCGCCATGCATTTCTGCCTGCAAGCTCTAGCCACTCGAAATGGGGAAGGAAACTGTTATGACCGGCGGACCTCTGGGCCGTGGGAGGCCCACCCGCAAGCTTAGCCCGCAAGTTATCGTAGTTTTATTTCACGTTATGGTTATATAAACAGGTTGTAAGACTATTTCCAGATTTAAGCAATAAGACTATTCTATTGCCCGGCTCCTAGAGGAGCGAAACCCTAAACCCTAGCCGCCTCTTGCCTTTGCCGCCGCCGTCGCAAGGGCGGTGTCTCAAATCACCGCCGCCGCGCTCCAGCCCACGCCCCTCCCTCCTTCCCATACCACCTCGCCCCAGACCGGTAGGGCTCTAGCTCGTACAGAAGCAGAGAAAAGCAACTACGGGGAGAAAAAGAAAATTCAAAAATAAAATAGACATTTTTAGGGGAAAACAAAAGAGACCGACGAGGACACACGACCCATGAGATTAACGGGTCTCCGTGAAAGGTTCGGAGGCGATAAAACCAAACGGCCCGAGAGCTGGAAGGAATGCACGAATCTTGGCACAGGGATCGGACGGACAAAAAAAAGAATGAAAGCGAATTAATTTCATCCGGCTGAAAATTAGCAATTCTGATTTTTTTTGCTAGAAGCGCAAGATGTTTCCTGTCTCGGCCGCAGGGCGGCCCACCCTAAGAGCATATATAGCTGGAATTGGCAAATCCGGCCCCTCAAATGCCCGCAGACGCGCCCGGGCAAGCTTGCGGGCGCATCCGGACGGGTCCTCATATTTACTTCCAGGCATCCACATACCTCAAATTCAGACTCTCAAATCCATGCATGTCATTCATGCAACATATTGTCGCACGTAAATAGCAATTGTTGGTATTAAGCATAGATAGCGTTTACATAAAATTTATTTGAAGTGCCAAACTCAAGTATCGCCTCCTTGGTTGCCATTGTGGATCCACATGTGCTCCAGAAGATCATTGAGTAGCTGCGTGTGCACCTGCTGATCTCAAAGTTTCTGATGCATCTGCGGAAAGTTCATAAGCTGAGCCGCATCTTGATCTTCCGGGATTTCAACTTGTTCTCCGGGTGCTTCGAAATCAAGGGTTTGGGCTACACCATCACCCTCCTTGACAATCATATTGTGCAGAATAACACAACATGTCATCAGCTGCCACAAAGTTTCTAATTCCCACATCATTGCTGCTCTCCGCACAATTCCCCAACCAGCATGAAGCACACCAAATGCCCTCTCCACATTCTTCCTAGCCGCTTCCTGCATTGTTGCAAAGTGGCTCTTTTTATTGCCACGTGGCTCAGATATGGTCTTCACAAATGTCACCCACTGAGGATAGATACCATCGGCAAGATAGTACCTCATGTTGTAGTCCCAACCGTTGACGGTGTAGTTGCGCGACGGTGATTCCCGATTGCAAAGCCTCCTGTACACCGAAGATCATTGAAGCATGTTGATGTCGTTGTGAGAACAGGGCATTCCAAAAAAAGCATGCTAAATCCATAAGTCATGTGATGCCGCCGCTTCTAGTATGATGGCGGCCTCTCTTGTGTGACCTTGATACATTCCCCGCATACTTTTGGGACATTTCTTCCATTGCCAATGCATGCAATCAATTAATCTGGTTCTCTGAGATACTCAGGTCCAAACACCTCAACCACGGCGCGGACAAATTTGACAGTAGTCTTCAGGCACGTGCTCTCCCCCATCCTGACCATCTCACCAATGGCGTCTGCAGCAGTACCAAGTGCAAGCATCCTCAAAGCAGCCGTGCACTTCTGCTTGGCCGAGAAAGAGAGTTGGCCGCAGCAATCCCTTCTGAACTTGAAGTAGTCGTCATGTGCCTCCAGTCCCTCCACAATGCGCAAAAACAGTTTCCGCTTGCGAAAAAGCGGCGAAACCATGGATCTTACGGGAAAGCAGGTGCAGGAGCAAAGTAGCCATTGTGCAGATAGCTTTGCTTCGACACCCTCTTCCGGTTGATCACTCTTCTCCTTTGATTGATCCCTTGAAGTTAAGAATATGATCCACTTGCGGCCATTTCCTCTTGCATGCTCATGAGCATGATCATGCACTTCTTCGTCCAATTCCGGCGAATCGGAGAACTCATCTTGAATCATTTGGTAAAGCTCATCGGTCCATACTCCTCGTCCGACAAAGCATCGAATACATAATTTACCTAACAAAATCACAATAATTCTAGTCGGTCAATGTGTCAAATACATCAAGCGCAAAGCGAAGCCGGAGAGTTGCGGACGTCTGACGGTGGCGTCCGGGCGGCGACGACGTCCCCGCCGCTAGGATGGGAGCGCTCTTCGGAGCTGGCAACGGAGAGCACAGGAATGGCTGCAGAGCGGGTGCGGCGACGGAGCGAGACGGACGGCGTGGAGAAGGAAGAAGAGAGGAGATAGCAAATGGATTCGGCTCATATGCGGGATGGATTTGGTGCAATTTTAGGTGGGTCGGGCGATCTGTGCGGCGTGGCGGGCTTGCTCGGGCGCCCCATATCGGCCCCATATTTGGGCTGGATATGTGGGGTGTCGGTTAGCCAACGTTTGAGGACCGTTCGAGGGCCCGTCTGGTTCAAAAATTGTGACCGGGTAGTGACGGGCGGCTCTCCCAGCGTATGAGGCGGGTTTGAGAGGTCCGCTATAGATGCTCTAAGCCTCTGCGTGCGATCGTCGTGGTGGGGGTGAGGCGGTGCCTTGTTGTTGAGGTGCTTCCGGCGTGGCGTCGGCGGTGCCCGTGGTCTGGTTGCTTCCGGTTGGTCCGTTTCATTGGGCGGCGCCATGTTGGGCCATGATGTGGATACCAAGGTGTGTTGGATTATGCTCTCTAGTGTGTTGGATTATTCCAACGTCGCATTCGCGATGCCCTTCGACTCGATCGTGTCACACAGCGTCGTTCGTCGTCTTGACCGCAAATGACCTTTCCGCTGCACCCACGACACGGACGGTACCAACGCAGCCACCAGATTTCTTTGCCAAAGTTTGCAGATTGGTCCCGTCCGTTGAAGGATTTACCGTTTCAATGGTGGTCCTGTTTGTGCCCGTTTCATGCGCTTGATTAGACATTATAATTCTATGTTTTGTTTCACATCTCTTGGTGCTCAAATTGACCACAGAGTTAATGTCGGGGGTGGCCCATATGTATTCAAGATGAACGGGGTCGTCTATCACATAATTGGTCCTCTTCTTCCTTCGAAGATGAAAGTCCTAAATTTGCACAGTATTGTTGATTCAGCTGATGAAGTCAAAAGAATAATTAATGTGTTTGACCGTGAAGGTGATAGTTCTCTTGAGCCTGATCCGGATCTGATAGCAAGCCTCATTGATATGTTGAATAGGCATCATCGTTTGGTACACAAATACATAATTGCTCGCCAAAATTTGTCTTCTCCTGATGAGCCAAAGGATATATCCGCTTCTTAGGAAATGATGCGGGACACACGGCATGCGTTTTTCTGGTCCGACTGCCTCTGATGTGGCTGTTATGATTGTTGGTGATCTTACTCCCGAGCGCAAGAAATTTGATGTGGTTGTAGAGACACATGCTGGTATGTTGGAGCACGTGTCTTCTCTCAATTCTAACCTTATGGCTCTATAGTACCCCCTGCTTTTCCCATATGGTGATAAAAGTTATCATTTGGGTATCAAATATATGAACAATGATGATGATGATTCTTCCGGTGTGAATGCACATGGTGCTCTGTTTGAAGAGACACCTTGCGCCTCGGCGTTCTAAAGTGCCACGAGGCCAAGTTTCTATGTTCGAGCATTATGGTTACTATCTTCATTACCGTGAGGGTGAACCAAATCCTTATACCTGTTGCGTGCGACTCAGTCAACATGTGGTTGTCAATGCTTATTCTTGTGTTACTAAATTCAAAACATTCGGTCCACCAAAAAATACATTACGAGACTCAACTGACCAGGTGATTCAGCATTTGCATCCATACATCTAGGGGTTGTACATCAACATTCAAATGCAGACCATACCAAAATCAACCTACCAAACTAGCAGACGCCAAAAGGATCATACCAACTTATAGTCCAGACATCTAGGTACTAGATTCAGCATTTGCATCCATACGTCTAAGGACTGTACACATCTACATCGAACTACTTGACAGGGGCAACTACAGCGACATTCGGAAGCAGAAATCAAATAGACAGGAGGGTTCAACCGCTACATCTAAATCGAACCATACATCTGCAACAAAAATACCACAAACATCTAGGATCCACCCCTACATGCGGGAACAACAGAACACTCAGCCAGATCTAGCAAAATCCAACAGAAAATGTAGCGAAATGAAGACAGAGGGGAAAGTATACTTGCAAACCATCCTCCGTTGGGTGAAGGGTGGGGGACATAGGGCTCGGAGATCACCACAGGAAACGATGAGCGGCACAAAATCAAGCGAAGTAGAGAAGACAACATAGCCAAATCACCATGGTGTCGACTTCGCCTCCTTGGCGCAACTTGAGGAGAAGCAAGCGGGGAGGGAGTGGGGAGGAGAATGGAGCGCCTCACCACCAAAGCGAGAGATTAACAACCGAGAACTCCAACCAAAATCGCCATGCATTTCTGCCTGCAAGCTCTAGCCACTCGAAATGGGGAAGGAAACTGTTATGACCGGCCGGACCTACGGCCGTAGGAGGCCCACCGGGCAAGCTTAGCCCGCAAGTTATCGTAGTTTTATTTCACGTTATGGTTATATAAACAGGTTGTAAGACTATTTCCAGATTTAAGCAATAAGACTATTCTATTGCCCGGCTCCTAGAGGAGCCAGAAACCCTAAACCCTAGCCGCCTCTTGCCTTTGCCGCCGCCGCCGTCGCAAGGACGGTGTCTCGTCACCGGCCGCCGCGCTCCAGCCCACGCCCGCCTCCCTCCTTCCCATACCACCTACGCCCCAGACCCGGTAGGGCTCTAGCTCGTACCAGAAACAGAGAAAGGCAACTACACGGGGAGAAAAAGAAAATTCAAAAATAAAATAGACATTTTTTAGGGGGAAAACAAAAGAGACCGACGAGGACACACGACCCCGCGAGATTAACGGGTCTCCCGGCGAAAGGTTACGGGAACGATAAAACCAAACGGCCCGAGAGCTGGAAGGAATGCACGAATCTTGGCACAGGGATCGGACGGACAAAAAAAAGAATGAAAGCGAATTAATTTCATCCGGCTGAAAATTAGCAATTCTGATTTTTTTTGCTAGAAGCGCAAGATGTTTCCTGTCTCGGCCGCAGGGCGGCCCACCCTAAGAGCATATATAGCTGGAATTGGCAAATCCGGCCCCTCAAATGCCCGCAGACGCGCCCGGGCAAGCTTGCGGGCGCATCCGGACGGGTCCTCATATTTACTTCCAGGCATCCACATACCTCAAATTCAGACTCTCAAATCCATGCATGTCATTCATGCAACATATTGTCGCACGTAAATAGCAATTGTTGGTATTAAGCATAGATAGCGTTTACATAAAATTTATTTGAAGTGCCAAACTCAAGTATCGCCTCCTTGGTTGCCATTGTGGATCCACATGTGCTCCAGAAGATCATTGAGTAGCTGCGTGTGCACCTGCTGATCTCAAAGTTTCTGATGCATCTGCGGAAAGTTCATAAGCTGAGCCGCATCTTGATCTTTCGGGATTTCAACTTGTTCTTCGGGTGCTTCGAAATCAAGGGTTTGGGCTACACCATCACCCTCCTTGACAATCATATTGTGCAGAATAACACAACATGTCATCAGCTGCCACAAAGTTTCTAATTCCCACATCATTGCTGCTCTCCGCACAATTCCCCAACCAGCATGAAGCACACCAAATGCCCTCTCCACATTCTTCCTAGCCGCTTCCTGCATTGTTGCAAAGTGGCTCTGTTTATTGCCACGTGGCTCAGATATGGTCTTCACAAATGTCACCCACTGAGGATAGATACCATCGGCAAGATAGTACCTCATGTTGTAGTCCCAACCGTTGACGGTGTAGTTGCTGACGGTGATTCCCGATTGCAAAGCCTCCTGTACACCGAAGATCATTGAAGCATGTTGATGTCGTTGTGAGAACAGGGCATTCCAAAAAAAGCATGCTAAATCCATAAGTCATGTGATGCCGCCGCTTCTAGTATGATGGCGGCCTCTCTTGTGTGACCTTGATACATTCCCCGCATACTTTTGGGACATTTCTTCCATTGCCAATGCATGCAATCAATTAATCTGGTTCTCGAGATACTCAGGTCCAAACACCTCAACCACGGCGCGGACAAATTTGTGATAGTCTTGAGCACGTGCTCTCCCCATCGACCATCTCACCAATGGCGTCGCAGCGGTACCAAGTGCAAGCATCCTCAAAGCAGCCGTGCACTTCGCTTGGCGAGAAAGAGAGTTGGCGCAGCAATCCCTTCGAACTTGAAGTAGTCGTCATGTGCCTCCAGTCCCTCCACAATGCGCAAAAACAGTTTCCGCTTGCGAAAAAGCGACGAAACCATGGATCTTCTGGGAAAGCAGGTTTGGGAGCAAAGTAGCCATTGTGCAGTAGCTTTGCTTCAGACACCCTCTTCCGGTTGATCACTCTTCTCCCTTTGATTGATCCCTTGAAGTTAAGAATATGATCCACTTGCCGGCCATTTCCTCTTGCATGCTCATGAGCATGATCATGCACTTCTTCGTCCAATTCCGACGAATCGGAGAACTCATCTTGAATCATTTGGTAAAGCTCTGCCGGTCCATACTCCTCGTCCGACAAAGCATCGAATACATAATTTACCTAACAAAATCACAATAATTCTAGTCGGTCAATGTGTCAAATACATCAAGCGCAAAGCGAAGCGGAGAGTTGCCGGACGTCTGACGGTGGCGTCCGGGCGGCGGCAACGTCCCCGCCGCTAGGATGGGAGCGCTTCGGGCTGGCAGCGGAGAGCACAGGAATGGCTGCAGAGCGGGTGCGGCGATGGAGCGCGAGCGGACGGCGTGGAGAAGGAAGAAGAGAGAGATAGCAAATGGATTCGGCTCATATGCGGGATGGATTTGGTGCAATTTTAGGTGGGGTCGGGCGATGCAGTCTCGGCGTGGCGGGCTTGCTGGCGCCCCATATCGGCCCCATATTTGGGCTGGATATGAGGGTGTCGGTTAGCCAACGTTTGAGGACCGTTCGAGGGCCCGTCTGGTTCAAAAATTGTGACGGGTAGTGACCGGGCGGCTCGCCCAGCGTAT